>VXBW01007085.1:185065-283615 GCA_013400375.1 Thinocorus orbignyianus
TTTTTTTTTCAGAGAATGGGTGGTAATTTCCATTTTCTGTTTGAATTCCAGATTTTTTTTTTATTTCCCTGGAGAATGCTTCTAAGGATTCTACAGGAGCTGCAAGAGCACTCTAACTTTTGTCTGCTGAAATAGGACATTTCAGTTCTAAGTGATGAGGAGAAAAATTTTACAAGTACCTGCAATGAAAGATGAGAGCACAAAGAAGCCAAACTTCATTTTTAGTAACAAGTGCCTAACTTGTGACCTTATTGCCATGTTCATGTGACTGGAACGTCGAACATTTCAAATCAGGAAATACCAGAAAAAAATCTTCTCCTGTCATGATTCCATCTTCAACCACATGGTCCCAATTTTACACCAGCCAAAGTTGTAGCTACGGACTTGCTCGACACTCACTGCTGTTGGCTGACCCTTGTAGCCTGCAGAAGGAACGTCTCAGCCAACATCATAAAACCACCCACTGAGTTACATCCCACACCCCCAACTCCTCCTTTATCCCACTCTCAGGCAGGTAATCCTCCTTTCTGCTTCCTTCAACTCTCCTCAGAGCTGATTTAGCTCACTCGAATGGCACAATAATTGCCTCCTCCACCCTCATTCAATTTTCTGATGTTTCGTTATGTTAACCTGATTCTTGGAGGAATCTGATGAATGCAGACCTGTCTCAAGAGAAGAGGCATAAAAATGTGACCAGCAGTGTGGATGGGTGGTGGGATCAGATGGGAGGAGTCTGTTCCTTGTCCACCTGGAAGCAGTGAGATGATATGTTGGCTCACTCAGTCTCAAGAATCACAGAATCATAGAATCAAATGTTTGGGTTGGAAGGGATATTAAGTACCATCTACTTCCCATGGGCAGGGACACCTCTTACTAGATCAGGTCACTCTTAAGTCAACACCTCCAGGGATGGGGCAGCCACAGCTTCCCTGGGAAACCTGTGCCGGTGTCTCATCACCCCCACAGCAAAGAATTTCTTCCTAATATCTAATCTGAAATTCTACTCTTTATAGTTTAAAGCCACTACTGCTTGTCCTATTGCTCCACTCCCCGATCAAGAGTACCTCCCCATCTCTCCTGGAGCTCCCTTCAGGTACTGAAAGGCTGCTATAAGGTCTCTCCAGAGCTTTCCCTTCTCCAGGCTGAGTACATTAAAGAACTATAGCCCAAAATGGAAAGAAGTGAGAGAAACTGTATCCCAAAGCAGACCAGACTGATTAATCACTCTTTGTTTCTCTCCACAGCTTCAAAGAGAACATCAGTCTCTCAGTATCTGAAATATCTCATTAATATTAACTGACTGTTTTTCATAAAATGTCTCTTAGAAGAGAGTGTGTTATTCGATGTTGTTGGATACACGGGGATGGCAGCATGTACAGAAAACATTCAGAATTTCCCAGGATTTAGGGCGGTGAAATGTCTGTGATCCGTTGTTTCACAGCATTGAGCTCTTGCAACACTTACATTTGCTCAGAGCACAGGTCCCAGATGAAAGCTGCATTTTTCAGTTTCCCATCTGTTTTGGAGTCCACTTCTTCTTAGTTTCACTGTTGTGGTTGTCAGGTTGAAGCGCAGCTCTGTGTAGTTTAAACTGAGAAGGTTAATGGATCCAAGTGCAAAATCTGTTTACCTTGGAGTTTTTTAAATGTCATGCAGTCATTTCCATTGCTTGTGGCTTTCAAAGTTGTTATTTTTAATAGTAATAGCACTGTGGCATATAAGTGTCCCATTTTATAACAGAGACTCATTATCTTAAATTCTTAGAGAAGTGTCATTCATCAGTTCTGGGAAATCAGAAACTTATCTGTAAAAATAATAAAATAAAAATGGAGCAGGGTTTTGTTCCTTTTATTGTTGCTATTACCTTTTATTTTTGCTTCTGGATTTTGAGTTTCAGGAAAGTCATATTTCCAAGTAATTCTCTGCAGCAATTGTCCCTAAGTTAAGGTCCCAGAGGGCATTTAGTCTCATAAATAAAGCAGGAGTTAGAAGCCAAGGTGTCCATTTGATTCTGTTCATTTCATTGAATTGGAAACTGAGTCTAAATTTCTTGTTTAGGCGTGTGAGTCCAGAAAACAGGGGTTTAGATTTCCTCATGAAAGCTGGGATTGAGAAATTTTGAATGTTCTCTACAAAAGTAGTGTTGCACTTTATAGAAATGCACTCAAAGGCTGAGAAAGGAAGTGTTGTTATTTAGATTTTCATGGACGGTGTTCAAAAAGCCAGGGTCTCTGTGGTATTTCAGCGTCTTGAGGATCATCTCAACTTTTACTTCATGAAGACACTTCTCTGGACAAGCAGAGAAAACAAGTGACAGACACAAACCGAGTATTTCAAAAGATCCAAGATAATTTTCTCCATTCTGCCTCTTTTGAGAGCGATGCTTGCCTTCTGGTGTTGATTATGAACAACAGGAGGCAGGCACTTGAAAGCTGAGATAGAAATAATTAGGGAGATATGTGCCCTGTTAGCAATAGATGGTTTTTTTTTCCTCCTCTTCGGGTTAATTTTGAGCTGTTGCACTCTTCCCCCTGCAAGGCAAGAGACCTCACTGTGAAGTAATTCCTTTCACAAAGACCAGGCTATTTTCTGCCAAGCAGCCATGGTCTACAAGGAAGTCTTTTGACCTGTCAATTAGGTGCTTCCAGAAAGAGAAGGTACATAGTTGGGCGCTGCCCTTAATTGCAGGTTCAGACTCCCTTCCCTCCTACATACTTGCAGTCACTCAGGGCTGGTGCTCTCTGGGTGTTCACATTTTTAGAAAATCGTACCATCATCAAGGCTCCTGCAGAAACCCCAGTGACAGAAAATGTGATGGCTCAAACAGAAAGGAGAAAGGAAGCCACAGCTTTTATTTTTTCTTTTTAAGCTGCAACTTCTTTTGTGTCTTTGATCCTTGTTCCCCATCTAATGAATTAAGATGGTGAAAAGTGCTTATTATTAGCAGTCAGAGGCTGGAAACTGCTCAGCTGACGCTGAGGTTTCACTTGACAGAAATAGTGTTCCACTGAAATCCATCATCTGTTACAACTAATTTTCAGCCTAATACACTACCGTAAGTGAACAGAGTGGTAAAACTCATCCAAACAGAAAGGAAGACCCTTCTTGCAATATCACAGACACTGTTGGTACAATATATTTGTACCTCTGGAGATCATCTAGTCTAACCCCCCTGCCACAGCAAGTCCACCGAGAGCAGGTCCCACAGGAACGTGTCCAGGCAGGTTTGGAATGTCTCCAGAGATGGAGACTCCACCACCTCTCTGGGCAGCCTGTTACAGGGCTCTATCACTCTCAAAGGAAAGAAGTTCCTCTTCATGTTTAGATGGAACTTCCAGTGTTCAAGTTTGTGCCTGTTAGGGCTTATCCTGTCCCTGGGCACCACTGAAAAAATACTGGTCACATCCTCCTGACACTCACTCTTTAAGTATTTATAAGCATTGATAAGATCCCCCTCAGTATTCTCCAGACCAAAAAGACCCAAGTCCTTCAGTCTTTTCTCCTAAGAGAGATGTTTTAGTACCAGTGTCATCTTCATAGGCCTTTGCTGAACCCTTTCTAACAGTTCCCTGTCTTTCTTGAACTGGGGGATCCAAAACTGGACTCAACGCTCCAGCTGGGGCCTCACCAGGGCAGAGCAGAGAGGGAGGATGACCACCCTCAACCTGTTGGCCACGCTCTTCTTGATGTACCCCATGATGCCATTGACCACAAAGGCACGTTGCTGGCTCATTGGCATCCTGTTGTCCACCAGGACTCCCAAGTCTTTCGCCACAGAGCTGGTCTCCAGCAGGTCATTCCCCAAACTGTCCTGATGCAGGGAGTTGTTCCTCCCCAGATGCAGCACCCTACACTTGCCCTTGTTGAACTTCATTGGGTCTCTTTCTGCCCATTTCTGTGTAAATGTAAAATTGAACCTGGCAGACAAAGGCTGCCTTTTGCCATCTGTCTCAGAAAGGATCTTGAAGACATTTTGCGTGACACTTTTTCTGTTGCATTTGCAGCCAGGTCTCTCACTTCTTGAAAACACACCCAGAAACTCCTCTGGTATTTAAGGTGGTGATTTCAGAGTCATTAGCACTCCAATTAAGTTACTTTGATTTGCTAGGGAGAAATTTCTGCATAGAGCTAATTTTGATGTAGCACAGCAAATCCAGAAGTGACAGTTCACTTCTATTTCTATTCCAGGCACTGCCTGAATTTTCCTGCTTAGCAGATCGCAGCCAGGACTCATAGCAATTAGCAAAATTGCAAAAATTGCACAGATAACAACACCCCAGTGCAACGCAATATGGAAGAAGCAGTAGAAACTTTCTGACACCTGCTAGTCGTTTTATGCTTTAAATACCATCTTGCTCTGCCAAATCCATCCTTTCTGCTTATCAGGATGGTTTCTTAGAACCAAAACACATTGCAAAATTTTTTCCAAATGGACTGTTGTGAACCTGAGCGGTGGCCCTGAACTTTTCAAAGCTGACCAATCTCTTCGGGTTTTGAAAGGAGCAGAGATTTAGTTCCATGGAAAGAACATGAAGAGGTGATTGAATTCTATGCTGAAAAAAAGAATAATATCCAGAAAGTACAGGAAATCCCAATTTACTAGCACTGCCAGATTTTCCAGAAGTTTCTTAGATTTAAATATCAATTTAAGTTTTGTCACAAAACCCTGCCAATATTACGAATATATTTTTACCTTTAAAATGCCATTAACTAGGAAATTGGTTGCTGGTCTTTGCAGGTGTTTCACTGCTGATAAATGTGCATGTATATGCTTGCAGACAGATGCATGAAGGTGTTTAAATGGTGTGTCCCATCTATATTACAGGGAATGAGACATTATCCACCCAGTAAGTAAGCCTTAACCTTACAATTCAATATTCTCTTCATACTGATCCAAGTTTTCCCTATTTTCTGCTGTTGGTGGTTGAGGTTTTTTCGTAGTGTGGAGATTCAGGAGTGTCAAGTAAAGTGTCAAGTTATAAACCCAGGTTGGATTCATGCTGATTTTGACAAGATACAACTTCCTTGGCATAAGATGCTTGTGCAGAAAGCCTTATCCGCTCACTCTATCACCTATTGCTACTGGCACATGATGGCTGTTTGGATCAGGCTGTCATAGGACACACACACACGAAAAGTAGAAAATCCGTAGCAAACAATTTGTTACACAAATAAGAAATTAGTATAGGAATATATATTCTCCCTATCCCACCCAATTTTTTGCCAATTATTTAAAAGGAAGAACACAATGATTTTAATGTGGAAGTGTGAGTAGGCTTTGAACAGCCAAAATGCAAACATGAAATTATCTGGGATAATGCTGGGATACCCAGAACTCTAAAACTTGCTGGCCAATAGAAATCAAATAACTGAATAAAAAAAAAAGGGATTTCATTCTCTGAATAGGTGATGAGAAGTTCACCATTGGCCTCAACAGATGAGGGGTAAGGCCAGGTACCTGGAGGTAATGCTATTACCCATACTCATTGAAAATACTGTTTTACTGGAAGTGAATAAAGAAACCAGTGGGAATCCTTGAAAATACATGCAGATATGAAAGTGATTTTCTACTTTTCTTTCTTCATTCTTTTATTTTTTTTCCCCTCTGATGAAGGGGTACTTTTTATGTAAAAAGTGCTGTTCTGTATCACTCAGTGTGTGGAAAGCTGAATGTGGAAATGATGAAGGAGAATTTTGGCTGCCTGGCCTTCCATGTGTGAAAAGACTTAAGAGGTTTGGATGTCATCTTGTTTTTCCTTTGCTGAGTGAGGAATCTGATCCAATCTCTTAGCGAGGCTTTTTCCGTTTTAGATTGGCTACGGAAAAAAAATACCTCTTGAAGCATTTGAAATTGTTTTGCTTATGATTGTCCCATCAGTGAAGGGGATTTTGCACCCCTAAATAGGACTGGCAGACCAACCCAGCAGCCTTCCTCCTGGCAGATGAGAATGTATCAGGCTCTTAAAATGTGGGTTATGAGCACAAAAATAACAGCCTACTATGTCTGTTATTTGATGAAGTGAATCTTTAGAGTGGCAGAGGCTTGTGTTTCAGTGCTGAGGGCTTAGCTGGCACAAGTAGGTCAGATCTTCATTTGAGAACTCTCCATAATATCCTCCCTTGAGGAAACCAATGCTGACTGTAAAACCTTTTTCCACCCTTAGTTTATAGCATCCCCTGCGACTCCATCCTCCTTACACCACCTGGCTGCCACGGATAGTGTGAGGGTAAAGTGTTCTTCCATCAAGTCATGGAGCCACTGTTGGATTCCCATCCTCACACCTCTTGTAGGATTATTAACCGGCACTAGGACTAACATCACGTTCCCCAACCTTCTAATGACCATTGAGGAAATTGCAGCTGAAGAGGGAGGTGTTTCTGAGTTACACTATGTTTATTTTAGGAAAGATTTTTGTGAGGACAAATTATGAGGGCTATGCCATGACTCTGTCCTGGCCTGTCAACTCTCATCATTCTCAGTACCGTGGGATAAAACTGGAGTCCAAAATCCGAAATGTGCTTTAGCAGGCGGTTGGACTAGAAGATCTCCAGAGGTCCCTTCCAACCCCTCATTATTCTGCGATTCTGTGTTTTCCTCACTGCTTGCATCAGTGTCTCTGTGCAGAGCACTCAGGACACCTTTCATCTATTTCACCTGCTTGTTCACACCAAACTCTGTCACACAGTGTTTTAACTTTTACTGGATTCCTAGAAAATGCACCCAGTTGTGGTCTCTGGTTGTGTCTGTTTCTATCTTTGTACGTCCCTTCATCTTGCCTCTACATCCTTCACCTCAACAGACAGCCTTTTTCAAAAACAGTACTTAGTGTCAACTGAATTTGAAAGGTGCATTCTCAAAGATATGGATTCCCTGGAGATTTTGCAGAAAAAGCTCCCAAAGAGAGGAGAGAAATCTTTTTAATAACTCCTCTATTTTAAGGAGAATAATTTTACCCTTTATAGGCACTAAAGGATCTGCACAGGAAAGAGCCACTGTAAAACAGACTTCCTTAGTTTTTCCTTAGCTACTTGAAGTCCAGTGTTTCCAAATTACAACAGGGCCCCATTGTTAATCCCAATCCTGGATGTCAGCAACACACTCTCCCTGGACTAATTTTTCAACACATTCCACCACCTCCTCATACATAATTTTCCTCTTAAAGACCTTATATGTGCAGCAATTTGAGATCCAGCCCACTCTTTCTTCCTCTGATGAGGCTCCTTGGGCAAACTCTTCACACTTTAATGTTACAGTAGAGCCACTGAGAAACTTGAACTTCTGGAAATAACTTTGGCAGCCAATTGGCAGTTAATGGCTATTTGAATTCATACCATAGAAACACGTCCAAGAAAACAAGCACAATCTTACGGACATTTGTTTTTGCTCCTATTTCCAGTTAAATCAAAAGGTTATTTCAGCTTTTCCTGCTTCTATGTGAATAATGTCTGGTTGAGATTTTTTTTTCTCTTTATTACCTATTTTTTTTAATTACAGAACTGTTTTTTTTTGGTTTTGTTTTTTTTTTTTTTTTTTTTTTTTTTTTTTTTTTTTAAATGTGCAAGTTAGTTTGAAGAGTTGTTATCACTGTGGTTTTTGTTCAGGTCAAAATACTGAGAAAACAATGTTTAACTTTGATAAAGAATAAAAATTTCCAGGTAAAGCTTTCATATGATTAATTTATGTCATGAATGAGAATCTTTTGTTGCAAGTCCTAAAAGACAGCAAATGGTACATGGTAAATTGCACAGATTTATACATTTCTCTTTGTAGCTCCAGTTATCTCTGGGAGCAGCATCATGGAATGAGCATGGCACTTTCTTGATAGTAATGAGATGCAGTTTCTAATTCTTGTACTTTTTTCTATGAATAAAATTAGGTACAGTCTTTTTGATCAGCCATTTCTTCTGGAGAAAGCTTCTCTGTTAGTAGATCTGTGAAGGACTTCTCTCAATAAGAGTGTAAACTTGGCATTTTACAGTGGTTCTTTGATGCGAATAGCAGCACATTCTTTAGGTCTCTGTTCCATTGAGATGAGGAGAGACAGAGTTAGTGCCAATGGCTAGAAAGGAGAAGGTCACCAGTAGGACACCTTCCCTTCTGCCACAGGACTTGTCTTGCCCAGGCATCCCACATTCTTCTCATCTCCATGGTTTGACTCCACAAAGCTGCCCAGTTTAGAAAGGATTTCCACATTTATTCCATATTCATCTCTGCTGCTGGATGTGAAAAGGATATCCTAGAATAGTGGGAAGGGAAAAAACAATCCTGATTCCTCCACCAGTCACCACTTCCTGAGACATTCTCTGATTTTTGGCAGATGGTGATGTGTCTATCAGAATGAGTGAAATTTTGCCTTCGGTCTGGTTTTATTGCTATCAGGTACATGTAGTTTGAGGGAATAAAATGGGATAGCCCATATAGATGGGAAGTATAGATTTATGGTGAAATATACAGGCATTTTGGACACCTCATGGATGTTCTTTAGTTCAATACATGCTCTCAGATCATATTATATTGTGTAGTATTGCATCTCTCTTCCTAGACATCTCATGCGCAGCTTATGGTGCAATATGGTGCAGATGATCATAATAATGTCTTCAACTTCTGATATCTGAGAAGGGGAAAGGTAGTGGTGGTGTAATGTATTTAATCCAAATTTTGCTGTTTGTAGTGTAGAGATCTACGTCTGAACTCATTTTCCCAGGCTTCCTCCTTATTTGATTACAAAGGCAATTTTAGTTAATTTCACCTGAACTACTAGACTTCAGTATAAGACAGGTTGCATCCTAGATCCCGCTGACTTCATTGGCTGACTCATTACTGATGACCATCTGATGACTGAATGACCATCAGAGATGAAGATGTCAGAGGAATCGGTACTTTATTTCTGCGATAACTACCATACCTTCTAAACAGCTGGAGGAGTAGGCAGAAAATCTCACCCAAATCCTTTATATGCAGAAGTGTCTGACTTGTTCCACCTTTTCCTCCTTCTCATTCTCTCTTTTTTCCCCTTCAGCGTTGAACTTATTTCTCTAAAATATTTTCTGATGCCATTTAATTAATTCTAATCATCCTTTCCAAGGGAAATTGAAGTTTGATCACATGTAAATTAGATGTTTGTTCCTTTCTGTAGTAATCACAATTCTTTGTTCTGTAACAGAACCTAAATAATAACATTTACTCTTTTTCCTTTAGCTGTCTATTCAGTAATTACTGTCTTTTGCTTTTTCAATAATAGCATTACGTTTTTAGAATGGTTACTATTCTTGATACGTTCCGCCTGGGAAGCCCACTGTGAGAAAACTTGGTAACGATTAAAGATTAATTAGACAGAAAATGAGAAGCAACCTCAAAAGGCGCCCAGAATTTGAATGAACATTCAGACATTTTGCCTTCCTTGTTTACGAACTCTGTTGAGGGACAGCCGTACTCAGAGATGGATGGCTTTCAGGCAGGACTAAAAAAGCACAAAATATTTCAAGGAAGAGCCTGAAAACCTGACCTAGACTTTCCGTACTGATAGATCAAAGGCTTCTGGATAAGCATCTGGATTCTTGGGTTTTTTTTTTCCATCTGAGTCAAACTCTCCTTCTTCTAGTCTTTTTGAGATTCTCCTGTGAATTGTAACAATGTCTGCGTAAAACCCAGCTTCGTTTCCTCTTCTCCTGCTTTCCTCCCCCCACTGACTAAATACCAAGGAAAAAAAAGAGGCCTACGGATACAACTGCACCTATTTTCAGCTTGGATCAGTGCCGGGGAACTCATCACAACTGGAGCTTGGCAAAGGAGCTCCTAGTTGGCGGACCAAGCATTTGGCAACTGACGCAGCAAGTGAATGGCTACGGCTGCCAGTTTTCCTTGGATGGCTGAACCAGCCAGCAGCGTAACGTGAACATGGGAAGCAGAAGGTCAGCTCACTTTGGACTGTTACTCCCTTGGAGGAGAGTCCACGATCTCCATGATTTGTCTGCTTAAGAGGCTTCACCCCTTGCCACTTCATTTTAGAGACGTGGACATTAGCTTAGAGGGGAAAAATGAATTTAGGATGCGGGACAATATGAGCAATATGTATCAGATGACAAGAAAAATAATACAGAAATCTGAAGAATGTCACAGACATTAGCTTATTAATGGCACAGTTCTTATAGCACCCTTTCTGAACTCCAGCTGTGACGACTGCATCCCAAACTGATGAGGAGAGAGTCTGGATCAAATCAGGAAAAGAATTGGTTCTGTGCAGGGAAACAATACAGTTGGACTTTTTACTTACGTTTGAGTCCTTGACAGTAGAAAGGGCATCTCATGCCAACAGACGCACCCAGTACCATGGCACACCGAGCCAAGATAACAGACTCTGTATGAGGAGAAGCATTTGTTTTCCTGATAAACAAAAGCTGACACATCTACTTGGAAACAATACCAGGAACCTACAGAAGAACTGCCAAGAACAGCATCCTACCATGGACGGTCAAGATTCCTCTCCTAGAATGACGTCTGATCAATTACACTTAATTATACAACATTTTGTTCTGTGGCAATGTCTGTAAGTTTTGCCCTTATTAATCTCAAATGTGTCCGTCCATCTTTTCATAACTTTTAAAATATTATGAACTCTTTGGTGATGTGTGGAGTCTTCTGAGAAGCTTGGCAGTTGCCTAAATATAGGCAAAAAATCCTTGCTGCGAATAAAATTAGATGGACTGACGAATCTTCAGTGCTTGAACATATATCTGCTCCTCTCACTGTTGTCATTCCTACTTATCTTTTTTTTTCTTACAGATTGGAAGCAAAAAGTACTGAAGAGTGCACAAAGCATGGAGAAAGGCTGCTCTTTTAATTCTTGCTCAGGCAGTAACCGAAGGAACATTTGGAAATGGGCACCTGGGTGTTAAGGTTACATCAACCCTGTAAACTTGTTAAGAGAATGAAAGTGCCCTGACTTAGCTGCAAGCCTGATTAGGTAATAACTACAAAAATTACCTTATTGAGCTTTCCTTAGCAATGGGACTTCTTTGAGCTTTCTGTACTGCTACATTTTCTGTTTGATATGAGCTATTACAGCACCTCGTGTTACAGAATGAACTACCTGAGGCCTTTAGTGGAAGATGATTTAATTACCTGGAAATAACTGAATTTCCTAAATCATGAGGTAGCGTCAGAGGCTTGTTTTTTAGGAACTCTCCAGAACAAAACTGGAGTGTAAAAGTAGGAATAAGACTGCCATCAGATGAACACACCATAGCAGAGACCCAAGTGGTTTTCTACCGCCTCAGCGGGGGAGCAGCTTTCTTGGGATGCCAAATGAAGAAGGAATGAGGTTTTTTCAAGGTCTGGTGGAGCACAAAACTCTTCTCTCTTCCAGAACATCCCCTGGAGCCTAGGCTATTGGTCATCCTTCACATCCAGGTCACTCATTAGGGCTTTAGAATAGTGGTTTCCAGATGCTTCCAACAGTTTCCTGACCTAAGCATCCTTTTATGAGGAACATCAAGCAGTTTGGCTGCTTTGCCCCTAAGCACCTTGTCCCTAATTATGTTCCACGCCAGAAACTCTGGTTAACAGGACTGAGGGGAACAACTGATCTGTGGGACTGACTGAGGTGCACTGCTGCATACACTTGCTAGGAAGCAGAGATGCTGAAAAGTGACGGAATCAGAGGAAGAGACTTCATTGAACATTTTCACCTTCCCATCCAGTTCGCTGTGAGGTGCTACACCAGGTCTCCAACAACTTGCACCTTCAAGGGTATGGAGCAGGTCCACTAGTGGTGAAAACCCAGAGGGACAATATTGAAATTAAGCCTTCCCCAAGAATCAACAGACTGACTCACTGTTTCCTCAGACACCTCAGAGGTCTTAATTTGTAGCTGTACCTAGAAAATGCTCTCCTGAACACACAATCTGGTCCTCATTTCTTTCAGCAGCATGAGTCTAATTACCTTCTTCTCAGCCTCTAATTTGAGGCTATCATTAGTGCAACAGTCTCCAAGTTTGCTTTCAGGCAGGGAAGCTGATGAGTAATTACACACTTCAACTCATCTTTAGAGAGGGGCAAAGAAATGATTGCTCGAGGAAAGTGTCTGTGTGATGGCTTGGTTTGTTAAGCTCATGCTTCAGCTCTCCTGGTGAGAAAACAGGGCTGGGAGAACAATCTCAGTTACATCCCAGCAAACCAGTGACATCAATATTTCACTCCAATTATTTGTGGTCTGAAACTTTGGTTTTGTTTATTAACGATGAGTTTTATGTGAATCTCCAAGACTGCTTGTTTAGGAATGGCAATGGATAATGCAGGGCTGGGGAAATAGCCCTCTGGCTTATTATCCTCTTTTAAAATGGCTGATATCAGCTACTTCAGAGCTTGATGCTAGAAATTGTTTAGTTTAACAGCATCCTGAAATTTTAGTGAACATCTAATTTTGGAGAGAAGCACTTTCCTTTGACCCAGGTGCAGGACCTTGCACTTGGCTTGGTTGAAAATACTCCTACACTTGCTAGACTTGAATGTGCTCCTAGACTTTCAAGTTTAGGAAAATGAATCTCACCCACACAGCTGTGTCTTGTTGAATCACCCTCTAAATGTTGCTAACTCAACTTTCCACTGATGATAATGCGAAATGATGCTCCTAACTCACACACTGACCTCTCCATATAGTCACCTCCATTTAGGTAGCCTCATTTGCAAGTTTCCTGCTGCTCTCTAAGCCAAAGGGCAAACATTTCTTCTGTTCTGAAGTGGTGGTTCCCAAATGTATAGAGGTACAAAATAGGAATGGATAAACTCAAGAGCTAGAAGTTTCCCCTGTTTTTGATAAAAAAGTCTGGACACTCATTGACACAAAGCCTGAGATGGGTATTGGGTCTGATCTCTTCTCTGAAAAAGGCTTTGCGTGTGTGGGACCTGTCACCTCTGCCATATATGTAGAAGAGGTGTAACTATTTGATATTTCTGCCGTAAATGGCGATTCTGTAGTTGTTTCAGGGCTGTCTTTGGGCCAAGAAATTTTGGGATCCCAAATCTGTCTGCATTCCTGCAAGTAGATATGACCTTAGTTCTGCTTCTTCCACTGGGTGTTGTCCAGCCAAATCATTTTTGCTCTTTGGAATAAGGATTGTGTTTAACATTTAGTTTGTAATTCACCCAACATTGGGCTCTGAGCTTGGCAGGGGAGTTTAATTGTGGCTTCATTGCAGTCATCACTATTATTTCACAAACTAAAATATCTGTAGAGGAAAACAGAGGAATTGCAATACGCCATGTCTAGCTCTCACTCTCATGGCTTTTACTGTCATGGATATTTACTTTTATCCATAAATAAATTATTAATTATCTCTGTTCTTCTACATATCATATTTCTTCCTTCCCAATATGAGCATCAAAACAGAGAAAATTTGGAAGAGAAGCAATTAGACTCCTATTAAGAGAAAGAGAGTAGGATTTTTTCAATGATCCTTTTTTTTTGTAGTGGAAAAGTGAGAAGGGATGATTCAATTACAGACCCCAAATGACAACATTATATTTAAAAAAAATGTGGGAGGGGACACACACAAGACTACTTGTTAAAATTGGCAGCTCTGTGCCTTCTGCCTTAACAGATTATTGACTGTTAACCTTTGGAGACATGCAAACACTGAACCTGCTGCATGAGATTTTAATGACTGTATTTATTATTATTTTTTTATTGAAGTGGTAATTAACTATCAGTTCTTCGACTCTTCATTATGCAGGATTACTACAGTATTTGGAGAATAACATGCATGTCATAGATTAATCGGTATTTGGGCAAAATAGCTTCCAAATAATCATCCCGGGTGCATGCCAAAAAAAAAAAGTGCAAGAAGAGCCAGACAATAGAACACAGATTAACTATCCCTTATGCATGTTTCTACCCTCTAGATGATTGTTTAATTATTGAAGAAATTTTTGCATGCAAACTGCAGGAGCAGGCCAAAGCAAAGAGGCTAGGAATCAGAATATTCCTGCCGAGAGCCTTGGTGTCTTGGATCCTGTCCCCTCCTCCTTCTTTGCTTTCCTTCTAGATTTAGGGAAATCATTTGTGTATTGACAGTTGGAGGCACAGTTTCAGCAAGGTGATGTGTGACTCGGCAGCTATGAAGCCCTCAGGTAAAGAAGAGCACCTACAAAATGTTAAGCAGTAGGGTTAAGAGTGGGTTAAGTACTTACTCTTGACCTGAATCCTCTTTTGAGAACTTACACAAGCATTTCCCTGATGCATTTCTTAACGGCTTCCCAGGAAAATGAGGTGGGTGTCTACAAACATCACATCTCTCTGCAAACCTGCACCTTCCCTCTCCCTTTCTCAGTTACACCCACATGCTAATTTTGGTCGGCACCCAACTGGGAGGCAAACAGAGCCAGTTAATCACATCTTATTAGATAATTGATGTGATCAGTGATGACCCACAAATCCTTCAGATACCCTGCTCTAGCTCTGATCCAAGCGGTCCTGAAGAAATCTGAAAAACGAACCTTTCTTTTTAGCTCGCCCCAAAATTCCAAGACTGCCTTTTCTTTCTCCCAACTGAGTGGTTAGAAAAGCTGCTTTATTTTTCACCTTGGTGCTTTGAGCTCATTTTTAGAATGGAAGATCTTGTTCCAGATAAGTTTAATGAAGCAAAGTACTGTACTACCAGCAACGAAAATGAGAAAACTGTCGCATGCTCTGACAGCTGCTATCCAGATCTATTTCATACAGTGCTTCCTGTAACAACTCTGCTCAACGAAAATGACCACTGTAGGTTGGATTTAATATCAAAACAGAGGAGTAAAAGATGATTGGAAGTTTTCTTCATCATTTACTGCTACCATGAAAACCCACATAAGGACCAGAGAATTTTAGCATGGCACAGACAGCCAACTTTTTGTGTTGGAAATGTGGACCTCTCATAGTGTTTCTATTATTAAGTATATAAGATATTGACACCTTAAACCTCCCCCTCCAAAAAAACAATCCAGATCAAAACCCCAACCCCGAAGTCCAGCAACTGTATGTTAAGTCTGTTATTAAATCTTGCCCTTGTTAGCTTCCTTTGTCAATTGATTGTAAATTGATACTAGAATAGATACCAGAAGAAAACTTTCATTTTTCAGCGTGCTGGGACCAGTGGAGAAGTACATGGCTGTCAAGGAAGGGAAAAAAGGAAAAAAAGAGTTCTGTTTCAGGTCAGTTGTAGTTAGACATCATTGCCAGCTGAAAGCTTCTTCCATGACACAAGTGGACAGTGACCACAGATGTATTCCTGGTTCTCAGATGTTCTCCATATAAAATTGATTGCAAGGCCAGGTCAGGCCACCTTGTAGGCCAGATCAACGAAGACCATTCTGCAGTTGAAGCCGATTTCTTCTTGAAACTAAACCTTGGCACCTCTCACCTCCTTTGTACGTGAAGCTCTCCCCTTCTGGGCTTTCCAAAAATGTGTTCTTTGTAGATAATTTATGCTCTGCTTGTGCAGTGGGGGAGACAGACGAATGCGTTAGCAGTAACGTTGGAGTGCGGGGGATCTGCATACCTCTTCACAGTTTCTTCTCCAACACATGATCTGACTCTGCCAACTCACTTTGGGTGGGATTCATCTCACCCAACTTCGTGCGTCTGCGATTTAGACGTAGACGGTTTTGCTCGTCGCACTTGGCTGCTTCCGCAGCCGATGGAGACAAATCACATTTTTAAAGTATGGTTCATCTGGCTTGTTTTTTTGCCTTCTACCTCAAGATGATGCCTACATTTGGCCAGATAAATTCCACTGCTAAGCCTCACCTCTTTCTTTAAAACAGGCACAATATTGTGGCTCTATTCCTCAGCTGAGTGTTAAGGGACACTATGAAAGCTTAGATACTGTGTAAGGTGCCATGTGTAGGTAGGATCACATCCCAAAATCTATTATTTTAGTTCCTGAACTTGTGATGATGTTCATTGTAATGATACGTTATGTACGCCCTGGAATAATTGTCCCATTGAACTCAGGCAATTATGAAATTCCTAGACAGAGGCACTGAAATTTGGAAAAATCAGAGTACTGGTGTCCAGCTGGCAGCTCTCGGGCTCCACCGGTAGCCTAAGAAGTTCGAATCCGGTAATAGCTAGGGCCCAGCTGGCACAAGGTATGCAAATCCCTGGTTGTGGGGGAAAGAAGCCAGCAAAAGCTGTCATCACTGGGCCATCCTGGATCTTAGTTTCATGCCTTATCCTGCTCCACCCCACAAAATACTGGTGGAGACCTGGAGAAACATGACAATCTCCCACCTGTGGACCACCACGAGCAGCTCCCCTTGCTTCTGTTCTCCAGGGTGTGTGGCACAGGTTGAGTGGTTCTTGGCAAATGGAACCTTCAGGCTGATGCTGTAGGATTGGCTTTGTAGCCAGGCCAGCCAGGATCAGGGGAAGGTCAGAAAGGACACCTACAGCCCTTCTACCCTGATCCATTCTGAGCACTTCTGGAAAGCCCTGAAGATAGTCCAACACGCACATTTTTAAAAGAAAATTGCCAAGCCAAACGAAACACTTATACCCATATAAATGAATTCCACATGGTTTGTGGAGTGTTACTTTGGGATGCATCCACAGATGGTGTAAATCAGAAGAATACTGCTGATTTTGAAGGAAAAGCATCAGCTGACCTCTGTGAAGGAAGTACCAGATCTACTTGTTGCAGCATGGTTGGCAAAACACATGTTGCACCAAAATTTTTTCTTTTTTTCTTTTTTTCTTTTTTTCTTTTTTTCTTTTTTTTTTTTTTCCTAATAGAGAAGAGAAAAAAAAAAAATTTATATAAATAACTATACTGTACTGCTCTGTCTAAAAGGTCAGGGAACATTTTACAAGCTGGACTCCTGGCCAGAATTTGTGACCTGTGTTTTTCAAATGCATCTGCAGATGGGAGCCCTTTATGCAGTAGTTAAAAAATGTGGGAAAATAATAAAACGAGGAATGTCTCAGCTTGGGGAAAAAAAATAATAAAAAAAGCAATCCAAAACCTCCAGTTTGTATTCCTGTTTTTTAATGAATTAAGTACAGGGGAAGCATTCTTAAATTTGTGTGTGCTTGGAAGGGAGGGGGAAAGTTCTAAAACTACTGGAAGCATTTGAGTATTTAATTAAAAGCAGTTGAAAATAATAAAATTTAAAATTAGGTTTTTTTAAAAAAAAAAGGTAGGTTGAAATACTATCACTGCTACTTCAGTTTACACCAATCTTTTTTGCTTAGGATGCAGGATAACCTGCAATCTCTTTTGTGGTCATCACTCAATTCAGAGTGAAGCTAACAGAAAGACACCCTGAGAACTAGGTGGATCTCTGGATTCAGCATTATATGAAGAACTTCTCCTCTGGAACCTGACTTGGTTCTACATGGAGATGGCAGAAATGCACAGATTCGGATAGGTCAGGTCTTCCAGTGTAAGATTGCAGAAGATGACTTGCATCACCTAAGAATGATTTTGGAGCAGTTGTCTTCCCAAGAAGTCCATATTAATAACTTGATTCACTCTGTCTTTTTAATGTAAGAAGAAAGCAGTACGTACCCTACCCAGCTCGTTTCTCTGTACAATTTAAATCTCTTTTATATCCCATTTTGGTTATATTGCTCCAGACTTAAGTGTTGCTGTCAGTTTAGTCTTTGGATGTAAACTCTCCCACCTGTCTCATCACCTTTACTTCCTGAATGCGGCATATAATCAGAGGACATTTAGAATCCTTCCAGACTTCGAGATATTCTGGGAATATACTCATCTACCCCAGCTAAGAAAGGCTCCTCTTTTCCTCATTGGAATGCTCCTAATTCATGAAAGCCAAACATCTGCTGTCACATGCAAGAATGACAGTGGTGCTCATGCTTTGGCAGTGTGGTGCTAATCCGAATGTTTTCTCCTCGTGATCATACTTTTTTCCTCCCTCTGTTATTTTCCGTGACTACAACTGATCTTTGTCACTCCAATATTTTGTCCTTGGAGACTTCATTTCTTTTTCCCTACTACAGGATGAGTATCAGGCCTACCAAGACCATAAAAAATGCTTCCAAAAGCCATGATTTTTGGATAAGATGGGCTAAACTGATCTACCTGATTCAGTGATATCCAGCCCACAGGTCAGTGAAATGTTTTTAGGTTAGTTTTTATTGACTGGAATGAAATTAATAAATTTTATTTTATTTTGAGGCTGCAGGATGCTTCCTTCACAAATTGTATTTTTAGAATTGGGCAGGAAATGGCTTTCTGGTACAGTCCTGCAGAATTTTTTTGACATTTAAAAGAATAATTCTTTGCTGTGAAGTGGGAGCAAACAAAAACTGCCCAAGTATTTTAATGGAAAGAAAACGGAACTCGGAGTAAAATGCTGAGACTCACTCAGTTGCCATGGTGACTGGAGTACTCAGTCATAAGGCTCCATAATTTTGCAGTGTGTAAGCTTTTCCTTACTTATTGGCACAAAGACACTTTGCAGTGGAGTTGCAATCCCTGACACAGAGTGCTCAAGTTTATTGACAATGTGCTTGCTTTTTATGACCTCTTAAAAGTAGCCCCTATAGCTCAACAGCTTCATAGAAAAGCCTCCGAGCTAAGTCTGGCTCTTGCTAAGCTGCTTTCCTCGAGCTGAGCAAATACAGGATCTGCTTTCAGCCTCTTCTACTGAAAGTATTTTATCTTATTGAAAGGACAAAATTATTTGAGTGAGGATTTATAAGAGATTCGCCTGTGAACTCGAGGAATGTTCTTGCCACCTGCTACAATCGTCTCTTTAAGGCTTTGATCTCATAATGCAACCTAGAAGTAAGGTATCATTAGCAATGAAGTTTAGAAGTCTTAAATAATTAATTTATTATTAACAGAATCCCCTTCCAAAGAAAACCAGTCAAACAAAGAAGAAACTTGTCTAAAAGTTCCCTCGATCTCGAAATGTTCTTACTGAAAACAGAGCTTCCAGGGAAATGAAGATACGGGATAAGCCATACAGTCGGAACTTTCTTGAGAGTGATATCGTTGTATTGTACCAAATCCACAGGCCAAACCCCTGAAACTAGCACGTATAGAAAGAAAAGTCAACGTCGAAGGACTACTTAGTATTCTTTAAGACTCACTGGAGCAATTTCATGTCCTGTGATTGCTTCTGGGCACAAATCAAAATTTAACGAGGTGCAAGGCTGAGAAAAAGGAGTAAATTGAGGTGACATGTACCATACTGGGCTTTTTTACTGCTGTTTGGAAAATTAGTTGGGTAGTAAAACTTTGAGCTATTTCATAAATGTGTCAGGGCAAGATACCATCCTTAGAGCAACAATCAATCTGCAAGCACATCAAAATCAAATTTTCAAAAAGGAGTCCTTTTCCCTTCCAGGAAAACTGCAAAGAGCCAAGGCTTCCCCTCAGGCCAGCAAGAAAACATGCAGTTGACTACTCACTTTGGCCTGAAGTTCATAATCCTGTTAAGTTCTTCAGTATCTGAGGAGGAAATATGGGAGCTGTCTTTAAAATAAAAAAGCAGAGTAGTCTGTGAAAGTAAAACTCGCCCTAAAGGCTTGAAATCTCTGGATTTCATTCATGTTTTCCCTTGATTGAGTCTCTTCCTTGTTTTTTAAATACTATGATACTGCTGTAAAATACCCATTCTAATTAAAAATGCAGATTAAGAGCTTAAATACAACTTGACCTCAGTTTCATTAGGTTGATCGCTTAGACATTCTGAAAGTTATTAAAAACCTAAGAAATCATGTTCTGATTTCTTTCTTTCTGAATCCTGGAAGGAGATCATCTCTAAGCTGTGAAATCAGTAGACCTACTTTCCTGAATACACATTTGAGATCAAAGGTCCTTTGCAGTTGACACCGTGAAACTTGTCAGAGAAACTTAGTCTCCAAAGCAGAGCGTATTATCTAAATACACAAGAAAAACTGTAGAGTGACAGTCATAAAAGAAACCAAAACATTTGGCCAGAATTACAAAGGAAATCTGCAGTAAGGTCAAAGCTCTCACCATCTCCATGCTCTTGGGCATGGCTATATTATTTTGTCTTTAAGAGAGCTTTACTTTTTTTTTTTTTTTTTTTAAAATTTTGTTATTTACAAGAGTGTACAAAGAAAGAAAGAATTCATATAGACATAAGGGCTTGAGAAGATCCCTCCATCAGCCTTTCAACTCCTACCCTGGACCAAAAGTGTTCAGTTCCCCAAAACATTAACCTTAGTGTTTCTCTGGAGGTGAAGCCTATTGAGTATGTAGCAGGTGGGAACTATTTTGCTCATTGTATTATTCTGAAGTTCAAGGAGTCAGCGTTTTGGCTGGATACCCCGAGGAATTTCTCAGGAAAATTCTCTGCAGAAGGTCCCAAAGACCCTCATTGCTTATTAATAGGACAATGCTTTTAGTCATATGGTTTAGTTTTAGGTAGTCCTGGGAGGAACAGGGAGTTGCGTGGGATGATCCTTATAGGTCCCTTTCCAACTTGAGATATTCTATGATTCAATATACTTGTATAAATATTGGTGGACTGCCACCATCATGTAGCTTTGCCCTTCAGCATTGTGTGTTGCCACAGCAATTGAATTCCAAAAGTTCACCTCATGACGGCATTCCACAGGAAACTGTTTCATCAGTCTCTTGAGACTGTTGGATGACTTGATTAAACCTTAGGAGAACGTCTCACCAACACAACCACTTGAAGCAGATGTATCCTTTCCTCCCGTTTTAGACAAAATCCAAGTGCTGCTGATATTCTGTGGGCATTAGGTGTGTTCTTTGTTGGAGTCATTTACATTTAGATGCTTTGGTAATTACAGTTCAGGGTGCAGTTGCGGGAGAGATGGCATAACCATGTTTGTGGTCTCTTTTACTGCTGGGGAATGGTCAGACAAATCAGGTATTTCATTTTTGTGAGTTATTTAGCAGGGAGATTTTGGCCTGCGATCAGTCTTCATTTGTAGCCATAAAGCATCTTGGGGAAAGGGAGCTATTAAAGAGCATCGCTGACAGCGATGTGCTTGCTAATGAGGCAATCTTTATGGAGCTCCCCGCTGAGCGGAAGGGAAAAGGCTGGGGTTTATTTCTTTGTGTAGCCTGTGCTTTGCAGCTAGATATGAAATTATGACAGTGAGGCAGAAAGATACAGTGTTACCAGCAAATTGGATGCTGCAGGCCATAGACAGGCAGGGAGGGAGGGAAAGCTGGGGAAAACAGAGGTTCTGGGGAGAGGTGAGCCTCAGTTCTCTCCAAAAGTTGTCAGAAAATCCATGTTTCAGATTTTTAGCTCTGCCGTGGAGATTTCAGCCCAAAGACCTAAAAATAGTGAGGAAGAAGTTTGCAGAATCACAGAACTGTCGGAGTTGGAAGGGACCTCTAGACATCATCCAGTCCCACTCCCCTGCTAAAGCAGGATTGCCCAGAGAACATCACTCAGGGCTGCATCCAGGAAGGGCTTGAAGGTCTCCAGAGAAGGGGACTGCACAACCTCCCTGGGCAGCCTCTGCCAGTACTCTGTCACCCTCACCATAAAGATGTTTTTCCTCATATTTTAATGAAACTTCTTATGTTCCACCTTGTGCCCATTGCCCCTCATCCCGCCACTGGGAACCACTGAAAAGAGTCTGGGTCCATCCTCCTTCAACCCACCCTTCAGATACTTACAAGCATTAATAAGGTCTCCCCTCAGCCTTCTCATCTCCAGGCTCCAGAGTCCCAGCTCTCTCAACATTTCCTCATTAGGGAGATTCTCCAGTTCCTTAATCATCATTGTTGCCCTACACTGGACTCTCTCCAGTAGTTCCCTCTCTTGAACTGGGGAGCCCAGAACTGGACATCAGATTCCAGTTGTGGCCTCACCAGTGCAGAGCCCACACTTCCTCAGTTTCCTAATGAGGGTGTTACGGGAGACAGTGTCAAAAGCCTTGCTGAAGTCAAGGTAGATGCCATCTGCTGCTCTTCCCCTATTACAACTGCACCCCAAGAAGAGTCTGTCTACATCTTCCCCTTACTCCTGCTATGCAGTTGAAAGACAGTAATCAGAGTAGAGTAGTAGAAGCCTCATCAGGCTTTTCTACTTTTTGCCACAAGAGTCTTAGGGAGTACATACCGGGTACTTGCAACAGAGCTGCCCTTTAGATTTCTTCCAAAAGGATTGCAGTTTGTACTCTCCAAGCCATCCTACTTAATGAGCCAATGGATAGTTAATGAGGTGATTGTGGGGTTCAGTACCAAACTGCGCTTCTACTGCAAAACAAAACACTGGTGTAGGTTCCTCCTATAATCTCTACCTTGTTTTAGAAACAGAAATGTGGTTGAGCATCAAAACGTGAACGTTCTCATGATCAGATGCAGTTTTGGCTCCTCTGAAGGAAGCCTAGCCACTAAAAATGCTCTGATGACTCAAAGAGCATTGAGAGGCTTTTACAATGCCTGGGCCTCCAGTAATGAGTATGTGGAACTACATCGTGTTGAGGAAACTGCAACAAAAATACACAGATTTTAACACTGTTGTGGTTTTCTTTAATGAATCCTTGGCTTGAGTCAGTACAGCCCTCTAATTCTGCTCCTCCAGCTGCAGCAGGATGGTCTTTTATGATTAACAGGAACAGCTGAAGGGCATGTTTTCTTCTTACCCTCAGCACAGTCCCAGTCTTCAAACTGGTGTTGGTCACATGCAGGTGGCAAGAGAATATACCGGGGAGATTCTTTGTTGGACGTGGATCTGACACTCTTTGTTTTCTCAGCAACACTAAATTATTCTTGAATTGATTCTTCTTCTTAATTTTAGACATCTGCATGTCGTTGGATGAATGACATGCTAAGAGACCACAACATGGAAGGAAATACGGTCCTCAGTATCATTGCGAATGTTCACAATGTTTTATCAATTCATAGATGTCACTGCCAAAAAAGACCATTCGGTTGGACTTATTGTATTACACAAGACCTATCATTTCACTCAGTTTCTCTCATGATGAGGCACAGGCTGATTTTGCAACGCACAACAGAATACAGTGCTCAGCCCTGGTGCCAGGAAGAGCTCTCCAGTCCCAGATGTGTCTTAATGCTCTCATGGAAGCAAAGTCTGGTAGCCAGAGATGAAGTTTTTGCTGGGTTTTGGTTTGTTTTTTTGTTTTTTTTTGACTAAATATTATGTTGTTGCAAAATGAAGCATTTGATCCTAAACCATTTTTTTTCAAGAGAAACAGGTATATTTTGAGAAAAAGATTAATTTTTTGAGTGGTTTGCTGGTTTTGCTTTTTATTTTATTCAAAGCCACTAGTGTTTTTTGGATTTCAGCTGCCAAAAATCCATTGACCATAAACTGAAAATATAAACCGTCGGCCTCCAGAAGTCAGAGGTATTTTTTTTAATCCTCTTCTTTTTTTTTAATTTTTATTTTTATTTTTTTCCCCTGGATTTTTGCATTCTTTTTTTAATGAAAGCCAGAAACTTACTTCAGGGGGGACAGCAGGGAGAACTTTTTTATCTGTTCCATTTACTACTTCTACAAATATATTGTTTTGACTTCTAATGACAGAAGGTGTATCTTCCCCTGTCTCCAGCACTGCTAACAAAGGGTGTTTAATTAGTGCAGAAGGATTTAGTGGGAGTACTCAGTCATCTTGAGGTGGAGATAGTAGGAGGAGAGAACAGTGATTTTTTCACGCTGAAAGTGAGGAAAAATTAACTCACATCATTTTTCGTTATTTATTTTAAGTATCACCATCTGGCTTGTAAATCTTCCTCTTGGCTGTTAGGGAACGTAGCCTTCCTTTCTAAAGTTATGCTTTTCTGGAGATTTAAAAGCGGTGGGAGGAGAAATATAGCTAAGAATGTAATTTGAATCCAAATACAGATGTCTGTTGAATCTAAATCCACTCTCAGCTCTCCAGAGGAATTGTCTGGAGGTTTCTGCAGACCTTTTGCTCTAATGAAACTTGTGAATCATTTGTGCTGAGGGCCTGGATTAACATCAGGGTTAGCATAACAGTGGTGGCCGAGGTGCAGCTTGACATCAGTAGGTGACTTTGCTTTGACTAGCGCGAAGCAAGAGACCAAAACCACATTCCTTGTAAATGGCTTCCAGCACGAAACTGATTCATTCATAAATTAACAGACATCTTTTCCACTGGCCTGGGATCAGAAAATGAAGCTTTTTTATTCACGCTTCCTGCTTCTCATTTGATCTCCATTCTTAAAGACTGTCCCCTGGAAGTTTAGTTGGCAAAAGATGTGATGAAACAAAGGATGGAGAGCAACATCCAGCTCATCATCCCATCTCTGCTTGGTTTGTGACATACAAGAGAGGTGGAGATGCCAGTTTTCCTGAAAACTCTTTGCTGAATGGCACTGTATTTTGAGGGTGAAGTTTGCCTTTGCTTATAACACAGGAAACACTGATAGGAGAGATTTTAGGCTGAAGAAATCCAAAGTTTTTTTTAATAACTTTAAAAAGCAGAAGAAATTTTAGGATAACTCCAGAGATTTTGCTGTTAGCACTGAAGTACGGGAATAATAAGGTGCAACTACTTAAAAGCAACAAGTGCCTAATGAAACTCAGGCACTGACACAGTGAGCAGGCAGCTGGGCACTTAGAAGAGGAGGCAAAGGTATGAACAAGCCAGGAAGAAATTATTTCCCTTTAAAAAGCGAAGAAATCTGGTCATGACAGCCCAGTAAGAAGCTATTCATGTTCTCCTTGTCCTACGAAACCCATGCTTTCTGCTATCTATTTGTTGATCTCTCTTCTTCATGCTCTCCACTCACAAAAATATAGTTGGTCTGCATTTAGTCCAGTTTTGAAAATCAGATTGTACTTACTGGGAAAGAGGTTACAAAGGTGTTTACTTGACTGGCTCATCTTAGGCACAGAGTCCCTGCTGTAAACTGGAAAAGCAACCCCCTTTCCACATAGATCCCTGCCCTAGCTGCTACGGTAACCCGGAGCTACAACGTTAGTAAAAATCTCAGTCATAGAATCATAGAATGCTTAGAGTCAGAAGGGACCTTAAAGATCACAGAGTTCCAAACCCCCTGCCATGGGTAGGGACACCTCTCACCAGAATAGGCTGCTCAAAGCCCCATCCAGCCTGGCCTTGAACACCTCCAGGGATGGGGCAGCCACAGCTTCTCTGAGCAACCTGTTCCAGTGTCTCACCACCCTCACAGTAAAGACTTTCTTCCCAATATCTAATATAAAGCTACTCTCTTTCAATCTCCTACTCTTTGCAAGAAGAGGTGGGAGGGAGCTACTGTTTTGAGTTAGTTGTGCTTTTCAGTGACTTTCCATGAGTATAAACTGGTAGATTAAGGTCAGATCCACGTGGACTCAATTTTTTACGCTTTTGTTTTGGTTCGGGTTTTTTTTTTTTCGTAATAGAATAACGAGATTAAAGTTATTACAGTAGATATAAAATATCTGGTCTCTGTACCAAAGCATGTGAGGCAATGTCTCATGAAGTCATTCTTGCCACATGAATTAAAATCAGCCTCTCTGTGAGCAGCTGCATAGCCCCATCATTAACTGAAAAGCTGAAAACAAAGGACAGAGGCCAATGAATCATGCCTAATATTACATGGCATTGCGGGAAAGAAGTTTAGTGGAATATCCACACGGATCAGTGGTAGTTAACATCCTCATTCATGATCTGGCAGAGGAATGAACACAAACATGAATGAAATTCACAGACTTTACTTGAGTGGGAAGTGCCAAGAATATACACAAGGACAGAGGAATTTGTGGAAAAGGGCCAAAAGAGGTAAGGAGTACGGGAAGCCGGCAGCGATCCACAATGATAAGCAGTGAAAAAGAGAGCTGGGAATTCCTCCTGCCAAAAGACATGTAAAGGAGATCAAATTAAATGAAGCTGCGAAGTGTGAAAATGCCTGTGTAGATGTACAGTGGAGAGGAGAGAAGCAATGGCACATTTGTAGCTCTATTTCAGCAGAAAAAGTGAAAAGAATCCCTAGAATTTAAATAAATATGGGGCACACAAAAGTGGTTTTAGAGTCTGTTCAACAACTGTGTGTAGAAGGGATTCTCAGTATTTGCTATCCCAAAAGGTGAGTAAAGTACTGAGAAGTGTTTCATAAATATATGGAAAGTGATGACATCGTAAGTTACACATTTGGAGGGAGGAAAAAAAGACAAATGCTCCCTGATGAGTCTGAGAAGTCTTTGATAACCATTGCACAGGGTAAATACGGCTCTGAATGCCACTGGGGTCACCGTCTCCTTGCCTGTGAACAGAAACTCTCTGGTGAGTGCTGGTGGACACTTCTGTTCAATGATATAGAGATTCCTGAATTTCTTGCTCCTGGGAAACTACCACCCAAATTGGAGGAAGATAAGGAAGAGGAAGCAGTATGCCAGAAAATTTGACAGAGAAACCACAGGACGATTAATTACAATTTCCACAAAGTCCCCTTGGGACTCGATGACGGCTCCTCAGTGGAAGCTACTCAGCAGCTGGCAAGAAAAGACAACAAAATTAGACCAGGTTTTGCCAACCAAAGGGCCACTTTCCACCCTCCAATTCCCTGGCAACTCACTACGTGTTAATATCTTTTAGTGACATGCCGAAAAAGGTGCACTGTTCAGTTCTTAGTGTTCCAGACTAATCAGCTCATGAATTATGGTTGAGTACGACACATAGACAGAGGGTAATAGGAACAGATAAAGGAGAAGGCGAAGGGCTGTAAAGAAAAGACTAAAGAAGTTGGATAACGGGGTGGATTGAGAGAGGAAGTGAGGCATTGCTCATTTTTGGTGTTTTCTTAGACTAACTTTTAAAAGCTGTGTTCTCATTAATGAGTTTAGACAAGCACAATAAAAAGTCAATCTCGCTTGACAACTGTGAAGGCTGGCTTTCAATACTGTAAGGCTGGCAAATTAAAAGGAAAACATATTTATCCCTTGGTTTGATGCAGTCTGCGGAGACTAGTTCTTCATCCTTTGATCCTTTTGCTCTGAAAAAACAAATGAGCACAGAAGTGTATTAACAATGAAAGGCGACAGAAAGTTTCCCGTCTGTGGCAGATCTAAAAGAGAATAACTGCACTGAGATGTGGGGCTTAAATCTGGCTTTAAAATTCAATATTTTCTATGCTTCATGTAAGATCAGAGCCCAGCCTGGCTTCTGTTAAGATTTCAATTTGGGGCAGGGAGTGAAAGCATTCCGAAGGGAATGAGTGATCTGGGGGGGAATCAGTTTTTGGAGACTAGTGTTAAAGAGTTTTTAGTACTGCAGAGCTTTGGCTTTTCCAAAATCAGATTTGTTTTAATATAATTCCAGCAGAGCTAAAGTAGAGTCACCCCAAATCACTGTCATATTCACATTCAGAAATCATGATTATGGTTCTCTTCTTCATTAGACATGGTTCATCTTCAGGACTTCCTCTGCATCTCCCATTCTCAGCTCTCTGCCTGCCCCTCTTCTTCTCAGCACTTCAATATTTAGTCTCTTCTCCTTAGTTATTTCTTACCAACTTCATAGAAGACAGAGGTTGAATCAAAACTGTGGCAGACTTTCCCGGTTGATGTAACATCACCTCTTCTAGTGCTGCAGCAGCCCAAGTGAGTCAAAACGGCATTGAGATCTGGTTCTCAAAGCAAGAACAGCCACCAGGAGATATCGTAAAAGCTCTTAAAGTTTTCCAATGTTCCTCTTTTCCAATGCAAAATTTATTTTTTCCTTAAATGCTCTTATATAGAAAAATGCATTTTCCTCATCTGTGTGTCTGCATATTTCTGTGTACGTGGATTTTGGCATTTACTGCCTTGTCAAGATTTTATGTAGGGAAATAGATAGATAGAGATAGGGATCTATTAATGACCGTAGTATTGTTGTCAGTGCTTGTGGGAAGGGAAAGCAGAACAAGCTTTTTCACACAGTGTGATCTAAATTTCTTTCCACCAGATAAATTCTGCCTTAGCCGTGCTGAGCTGTGCTTAATGTAGCCACCCTGTTTCCTTGGCAGACTGTCACACTGAGTTTACCTCAGATCCCAAGTCTCCTGCTCCGAATTCTCTCATTATGAAAATTATAGGCTATATCTTGGCCTTCTTTGCCCAACCTGAATGGCTGTTATTCCCTTCCTCAAACAGCCAGTTATGAAATACCCTCCTCCCTTAACACATACACTCACACACACATATTACTTGACAAGACTCTATTTTAAATGCTAATAAATGTCTACGGCTGATTTTGTTTGCTTTTCTGGTTAACCATCTTTACTACTCCACCTCATCATCTCTTTTTCCAGGAAGAATATTCCATGCCGACCCCACAATTAAATTCCAGACAGCCTGTGAATTCAGCACTAGGAGAGTTCTTGGGAGATTTCAGCTATTATGAAAGATAGATGAAAAAATAACAGCCCTTGGTTGCTTCCAAGGTGCACAAACTATATTTGACCACCCAAACACAGAACAATGTTCCTTCCAGTTATAGGAAAAAAAATTACAAAAATAAAAACCCCAGCTCAAACACTTTGGGAGCTTCTTTTTTTGGAAAGGCAACGGCTTTTAGTACAAACCAAAACCAGAGGGGTTCAACCCAAACTATGAATGCAAGAAAAGAGGCTTTTCTTGCAAAAGTTTACTACTTTTAAAAAGCTCCCACCTGCTCTCAAGAGACTTGTTTATATTTTAACTACATGTGGGACATAGGATCTCTATCACAGAACAGTAATTTGCAAATTAAGACATCTACTTTGAGGAAATTAAAATTGGATTTAGCTGAAGCATAATCATGCCACTGTTTTTTCTCAAGGTCTTCTTTACTCCCATTGGACTCACCTCCACATTCCACTGCTAAACCAAAGTGTCATTTTGAAACTCCAGATGGGAGTAGGACAGCAAAGCTGGCATTGTCTTCCACCTAAATGTCCTTTCATTTAGAGCTACCATACCCAGAGCTGCCTGAAAGTATGGGAAAAAGGGACTTTCACTTTGACAGAAGACCAAAGCTGGGCCAGTCCTGTCATGGGAAACAGCTCCAGGAAGATGGAGAGTTATGAGGAAAAGAGATGGGAGAAGGCAAGAGCAAATGCATTTTGGACAAGTTGCCCGAGCAGATTCGCCCTCTTTCACCCAGTGCAGACACAGTCCTTGCCTTGCAAATCCTAATGGCAACACCTTTGGCCTGTGAGGCTTCATTAAGAAAAAAGGGGGCTGATAATCCATGTTTCAACCAGCTGACGGGCTGATGTGCTCTGGTCTTGAATTTCTTGATCACTCGGTCCAACATCCCTGCTCAGAGCAGGGTCATCAACAGCAGTGCACTCAGGGTCAGATAAAGACTACTTCATGACTTCTCTGGGCAACCCCTTCCAACATTTGTCTACTTTACAGTGATTTTTTTCTTCTGTTCAAACAGAATTTTCAGTATTTCATTTTTCATTTCCATTGCTTCTTGCCCTGAAATGGGCAACACTGAGAAGAGTCTGTTTCAATCTTCTTCACTCCTCCCATCAGGTATTTCTATAAATGGATAATGTCCCCCTAAGTCTTCTCAAGACTAAACAGACAAAGTTTGCTCTCTCAGCTTTTCTTCATAAGAGACAGGTTTGAAGCCCTTAAACAACTTTCTGACCCTTCACTGGTTAAGTCCAGTTACCAGGTAAGTCCAGTTACTTACCTTATTCCAGGTAAGTCCAGGTCTGTCTTGTACTAAGTAGGTAGGTAGGTATGTAGGTAGGAACAGGGAAAAAAAGAAAGAAAGAAAGAAAGCAACAAACAAAGGAAGGAAGAAAGGAGAAAGAAGGATGAAAAATACGAAGTATTGTTGTAGTCTGGCTGGATATCCTACAAGAGTAGTGCTGACAATTGTCATAATTTCCACATGACCATCTGATTGGAACCGGGAAGACCAGCATCATAGAGAAGACAAAAAAAACAACCGACTTTTAAAGGCAAAGGAATATTAGCTCCACTTCATTTAAGACTTCAAAAGAGGACATTACAAGTTTAGACTGAAAACTTGGCAGGGGTTCAGCTTGCGCCGTATGTTGTCCAAATGTATTCAACCCTCCTCGACCCTGAGTGTGCAAGACAGCTGGAAGGCGAGCAGTCACAGCATGGAAGGCATGAGGATCTCGTGGTTAAACCATTAGACAGGGTCCCAGGAGACCTGTTCTCATTCTTCAGTTTGTCCACAGACTCCCCACATGAATGTAGGCAAGCGGTTCAGTCTCTCCAGGCCTCCCTTCACTTCTGTGATGCATACACACCGATGATCCAAATAGCTCAAAGTCAAAAGGAGCTGACATGAGTAGCCACTGGGTCCAGTTCTGCTTGATGCAAATACTAACTCTTTTATTAAAGCCAGGCTCTTTCCTGCCTTGCCTATTAAGAACAGTCTTCTCCATGGCAGGTCTTTCTCATACTGCTCATACATAAGAGCCCAGAGTAATCCATCTGGCTGTGGGCACTAAAACGACATGTCTAAATTAGAACCTTACGTAGTTAAGACTCTTCCTGCTTATTGGTGAAAGGCATCCGGGGAGTAAGTCAGGTCTAATGGGCTGAATCATCTTCAGGAACTACCTGTTATTCTCCACATGAATAGAGAGGGAGTCTGTGGTGACGGCACTCCAAACACACATACTTTGGTTGAATGTGGAATACATCCAGGATGATGTGTCCAGCATACTGTGACCTTGATATTTCTGTAGCACAAACAAGTGATGATGTGCACAGGTACTATGTATGCAACCCATGGACACAGACAGAAGTTGCAAAATTTGGAGGAATCTACAGTGCATTATGAACTCAATAGACATCTTTGGATGAGAGACTCTTTTCGCACCACAAATGAAGGTAGAAGAATACATGGCAAATTCAGAGCCTGGTTTATTGAATTGCTGATTATTTTTTTTAATTAAGTTTTAAATTACTTATCTTCTTATCTGTTCCAAACCCCCAGCATTGGGCAGCGACACCTCCCGTTAGACCAGGTTGCTCAAAGCCTCATCCAGCCTTATTCTTCTGTGACCACATGCTCCGGAAGCAGCTTGTCAGCCCAAGTTGTCCTCTGTTAAGTGAGTTTTGCACAGATGAAGAGTTATACAGTAGAGGAGAAGTCACAGAGTGATGGTACAAATGATCAGTGAGTCACCTGGAACGACCCTGCTCTCAGAGGACCCAGCCAGGGCATCTTCCCCCCAGGTTTGTTCTTCTGCCAAAACAGAGGTTTGAAAAGACATATTAAGTGTTCTGATACTTTTATTCTTCTTTCTCACAAGTGACATCCTGGACACAGCAACCCTCTCACATGGAGTTCTGCAATACGGGAATGAAGATGTGAAGCATGGCAAAGAGTGGTGACATTGGTTGTCACACAGGGTGTTGTTACGGAAAGACAAAGAAACCATAGAAAAATGTACGAGTGTTGGGTGACAAACCCTGAAAGAAAAAGGTAAGTGCTCCAAAGCACAACTGCTGGGGCAGGTTCAGGGAAACCTTTCTTTTCGTTGGCTTTCTCTAGGTGACAGACTGGGACAGGGAAGGGTTGAGTCACTGGAAGTGCGGGAAGCCGTTGTTGGCTGGATGAAGGAAAACAGAGGGCTGCCATCAGTGGAAACAGGAGGTGCACAGTGGTGGTTGGGAGCACAGAAGTATGGTTGTCATGGTAATCAGTCCTCTTCTTTCACTAAATGTTTGCCTGCTTGTGAATAGTCCCAACATTGATAAGGCTTCATGACCCTTTTATTGAAAACAACTCATTTCAGTCTCTTTATGCTGACGCTGACACCAAATTGTACGTGCAGAAAGAACATATAAAGAGATTTAGCTTCTTTATTTAAATAGCAAAAGTGAACAGGATCCAGCAGTTTCCACAAACAAGGTAAGGGAAAATATCTAGCTTTGCCCAAGTTAAAAAAGAAAAAAAAAAAAAGAAGAAAATTTTTTTTTAAAAAGGGAAAAATTGGAATTTTGGGGTTTTGTCTCTTTCTAAAATAAAATTCACACACATTTGACAGAAATATAAGCCTGTGAAAATCATCCTTTGCGTGACAGATTTGCAACTATCATGTAACTCCTCCATTTCTACTGAACACTCTATCCTTAGCAGACACTTTCATGGTCAACCATCCGAGGGATCCACCTTCGCAGGATATGTTTGCAGCCTCATAGATCTGAAGCTTCTTTATTTCATTCATCTGTGCTGCTATGCATTGAGTATGGTTTCAGAGGAACTTTCCCGTTATTTTTATTTCTTTGAGATCACAAGGATGCCCAGTTGTGGGAGGAATGGGAAGAAAGCGTTTCAGTGACCCCTGACTGCTGCCAGAGTGAGCTGGAGGAGAAGATCACTAAACTTCAGAAATGAGGACAAAAGTCAGGGTAAGAGAAGGTGGCAGGAAAAAAAAAAAACTGTGGAGGGAGGCAAAGCAGTAGGATGAAGAACCCAATCGAGATCAAGATCAGATCATATCAAGACAAGAGCTTTGATATAGAAAATTACGATGAGGAGTATTCATCTAAGCAAAAGTACATATTAGACTTCTATGTCCAACCTCCCTTTATGGTCTATGGATACTCAAGATGGGAATTCATCTCCTCTTCTTCCCTTGTAGTTATGCAGATTTTCCTTTTTCTTTTGGAGATACCTTGTACCACTCAAAGTAGCTGGAAAGACAGCAGCTTAAGATCTGCTGGTTTGAATAATGCTGACCTGCACGTCTTCATTGAGAATGTCTGTATCTACACACTACCAATGAGGCTAACGGTCATCAAATGGTCATCCCATGGAGCAGCTGGTCATCAAATCATGTCATTTTATTACCTCTACAGTTTTCAGTAGAGTACTAACCTAGTTGGAAACAGACTGCTTCCAGTGGATGCTTCTGCCTGAGGGATTGTTGAATAAAGTGTCTGATGCTTGGGGCTCCAGTCAGACTGGCCTGATCATAGGCTTCTTGATAATATTCAGAGGAGATTCACTGAACAGATGGTGAGATTCATCTTCTACAGCAGACATCTAAAGTAGGGCTGATGTAAGACCACCCCAAAGTGTCTTTTTCTCAACACTGATTGCAAAGAGGGGAATAACAAACTCAGTTGAAGACACCTACATGACCAACAGCAAAAGGTAGCTGAGATGATGCTTGCTTTTGACAAGACCTTGCACAGTTTCTTCATTACCTGATTGTACCCACATTCACACTTCATTCCTTTTCCCTGAGACAAATTTTTGGAACACCAGAAATGTCACCTTTTCTGACTTTGCCCTTTAAAAACTCTGAATGTATCAGCTTGAAGCAACACCACGAGCTCTCTAGTGGTGTTTTCTCTGTAGATTTGCTTCCCTCTGTTAAACCCAAGACAGGGTCAACTGGTTAATAATATTAACAAGGGTGACATTTGCAGTGGCTGTTGAACACTAAAAAAGTAAGTGTCACATAAACAGGGACGAGACCCTGGGACTCAGGTCAATGCTCCCACTGCCTGAGCTGGTGAAGCAGGACAATTTCACCCCTTTTCTCGGTATTTCTGTTGTGTTCCTGGTCAGGAAGAAGGAGGGGGAAGCTCTAAGAGAGTCCCTAGCACTGTGCCTTGCCAGGTGGGCTGTAATGAATGTATTTAGCAATTGCTAGAGGCGATTCAGGCAGAAATCAACACATTCCCTTTTCCTTTTGAAAAATTTTTTGCAGACGTGAATTTGCATGGCAATTTTTTCTTTTTTTTTTTTTTTTTCCCTTGAAGCAACCTAGATTTTAACCAGCACTAATTTGGCCTAAGCTCTTTTTAATTACTATATAAAGGCTCCCAAAGCCCTGTGGCATGAAATTATTAGGGACCAGCTGTGACTAATTACATTTTTCAACTTCACAGGACACAGCTCCAGTAAGACTGTTTATTGTTACTCTCTTTGTTTTTTAAAGCCAAGTTGAATTTCCATCTAGCCTTGGAAGAGGTCAGCTCTCTTACTTTTCCCATGTCAGAAAAGCAAATCCCATACTTTTCCTTCCAAATAAAAACTTAGTTTCAGTCGTATTGCTTCCCATAGGCTCTCTGCTGCAGAAAAAAAAAACAGAGACTTTCCAGTATTTCCCCAGTAAAGCATCTTTTCCCGTCAATGGGTTGACCTGGGCACCAAAACGGAGTGTTTGACTACCTGAACAAACCTTTCCAGGGTGATGTACTCAGGTAAAGGGGTTTTGCACTTTCTTTCCCCACTTCTTCCCAGCTGGTGACTGCTGATACTATTGACAACCTTCTAAGTGTTGGGAATGGAGCAGGAAAATCACATTGTTGGCTGCCACTGATCTCCTTTTCATGTGACTGTGTCTCATTGCTCTCTGTTGCAGCATAAGCTGGTTCTAACAGTGTAGGAGTTATTTTCACCAGTCCCTCATGGTCCAGCTATGAGTTTAGGTCTCTGTGTCACAGATATACCTCGTTGTCCTGTTCCGAAGGCTATTTACTCATGTGACTTACTGATGAGGTACTTGAGGGGAAGAGATGTTAAAACAAGTACTGCTCACTCAAAATGATGCTAATTAGCCAGGCTGACATCACTGCCCACTGCACCACACAACTCCCTTTACATCCTCCAGGGCACAAGATACATGATAGTACTACCATAAGCATTGGTCCCCCATACAAAACAATTTATTGATGGTTGGTAACTGTTAATCATGTCAGGCTGAGCAGCACATGTGCTAGTAGTCCAGTGGCTCAAAATGTGTGGAGTTTTTTACTACCTTCTGTATTTATGTGTTTCTATAATGCTGGGTCTAGACATTTGGTATCAACAGTTGGAAATGACTTGTGAGCACTGAAATTCTCCCCCTTCCTCCTCTAAAGAGTGACACTGAAGGGGTTAATCAAGCCAAGCAGATGGAGCAGATGTGCCACTAACTTGCTCCCTTTAATTACTTTGCAGGGCATGAAGGAAGAAATATTGCCTCTAGGAACCAAGCGCTTTATGGCAAGGCAAGTGGAATAAACCAGGAAAGCAACATCATTAATTAACTTGCAGTGAGCTGCAGCACAACCCGTGACTTTGTGAGGAGGAACGAAAATAGCTGCCGAATTGCTCTCATGACCTTGTTATCTGGTGCTACTGTACCAACGGAGGACATGGGAAAAGGAAGAAGTGCTCCAACGCATTGTATGACTCCTCAAATATAAGGACTAAATAAAAACAAGTACATGGTCTTTCAAACCACACGGTTTTCATATATTTTTGTATGACTCCCCAATCTAAGGACTTGGTTTTCCTTACAGTGCAGACCATTCATGGAGAAAGTTATCTAGGTAACCATCAGTGGTGGACAGCAGTCCAGTGGAACAATGTATGAAGTAGTTTGGCTCCATGAACAGATGAGTCGTCTCAGTAATTGTGGCCATGCAGAGCTCCATGCTAAGGGAGATAAGTGGATCCTGCAACCTCAGTTACTTTATAATAAAATGGTATTGGTATCTCCATACTTGTAGAAATACCTGGGTGGAATTCACAGAATCATAGAACTGTCTGGGTTGGAAGGGATCTTTAATATCATCTAGTCCAACCATCAACCTAACTCTGACAAAAAAAAAGCCCAAAACCAAAGCACAGCACCAAAAACCCCCACCCCCATCACTAAACTAAATTAGTGTCACTAATCACTACATCAACCCATCTTTTAAATGCTTCCAGGGATAATGCCTCAACCACTTCCACCTCCATTTGGACAACAGTTGGTCATTCATCACTATATACATTTAGTTGTTTTGCTCATCTAACCAGGCCTGAGTTAGCTTCAAAACAGCCACCATAAAGCCAGCCAACCACATAACCCTGAGTTTGTGGAACATCTTCCTCTCTGTTCAGATGGGGTTTGCTTTCTTCCAGGGTTACATCAGAGACAGGACTTGATCTAGATGGGTTAAAATCAGTTTGAGTGTGTCTCCCCAGTGATGTGTTACAGTTTTGATGTCACGGCAGATCTCCTCTGTTGTAGAAAGGGTTAATTTCTTAGTCCTGACTCTACATGAGAAACAAGACACAAATGATCTGAGATAGGCGTTTTGAGCTGACTTGGACTGAGAAAGAAAACACCCATGTCGGGAACATATATTTAAAAGAGGGTGTTTGAAGATGAAAAGAATAATCTGTTCTTCAAGACCCGTGGAGAACAGAATAGGAAGTCATGTTCTTAGCTTAAGTAAAAAAGATTAAGATTAAGCTTTAAGAAGCCTCCCATCTCTAATGGAGTGAAAAATGAAGCACTGGAAATAATTGTGTGGGTGTGGGTGGGGAATCTTCCTTACCACATGTCTTCAACGGTAGTTTTGACAAACATCTGTCAGAAATCATGTCACTAGGAAAAAGGGCCTAACTGGTCCTCTGGAGGGTTGTCTTCAGCTCTGTGATTCTGTGATACCGTTCTGGAAAAGGACCAAAAACCACAACAAATCCCAAAGTGGGTATTTAGATGGATAGCAAGAGTATTCATCATAATCATATTTAATGCTACTCCGAATTCTGGAAGGATTATTAAGCCTCCTGATTCAGGATTTACTTTTACTGGGCTGGCTTAAAACTAGATCTTGGTTGAAGACATATTATTTTACACATATTGAATGTGAATGTGACAGAGCTTAATGTAAGATTTTTAACGAAGTGCTGGAAACCAGTCCAAAGAAAATTTTCCTATTCCTCGCTCTCTGCCCTACAGAGGAAGAGGGAAGCCAAGGTCATAAGATCAACCTAGCTCCAAAGATTAATTCCCCTCCTGACAGAAGATTCCTGTATAGCTGGGAGTACCAAAGAAAAGAGAATAAAGATGGAGGAAGTAAGGAAGTTAAACTTTATATAACCGTAGATGATTCTTTCACCCTTGCCATGGGCAAGCTGTGCTTGCTTGACAGACCTCTGCTTTTTCTTGCCTTGATGTTCCATATCTGCCTATCTGTGGCTCAGAAAAAAAAGTGAAGCATTTAGCTAAGTTGGACAATGCTATTAATAGCATGCAGGACCTGAATATTGATTTAGAAGGAGATCTAAGTAACTTTGCTCATAGCTCATTTTGAATACTCTGCGTCCCAACAGTCTTTGACTTCATTGCAATTAGCCAGGCACTACCTACGCTTCTTTTCAGAATTGGTTGAGGGAAAATATGCTTAAGCAGGCATATTGCCGAGCTCCTGCAATTTCTGCTACCATTTCAGCGAGTCAATAAAAGCTGCAACAAGGTGATTGGTTTGCTAAGGCCATAGTTAAGAATGATTCAGTAGATCAATACAATCGAAGCAAAGTAACACAGCAGATAATGAACTCTAATTATGAGAATAAGACTCAAAAGGGTTCTGTGGGGAATCGTAGAAGATTTTGAAAGGTTATGTAGAGCATGTCTATGCTACCTCCTTAGGCAGGAATAACTCTATAAGCCATCCTTGACTGAAACCTACCCTATCCTTAAAGATGCCCAGTGAAGGCGAGTGCTGCCCCAAGCAATCGATTTTATTGCATTGCTACCCTTTCTGTTCTAACATTTCTCCTAATCACCAATCTGAAACGTGGACTGTCTAGGTAAGACAAATGTTTAATCCGAGAGTAGAGATGGTGAGTGTGAGAAAGCAATCAGTTTTCTGGAAGAAGACTGCCAAATACAGTAGAAGAATACGTCAAGCGGTCTTAGAAGTTAGCCTCAGTCTCTCAGTAGCAGTTGTTCTTTCACCCCCTGCTATTGTAGCAGGATTTATTCACTCTGGCTTTGATCAGAGATTTCAGCCTCTGTTTGAGAAGGGACTCAACTGCAGCTGGGAAGATGACGTGATAAATTTCCATTTTGAGCTACCAGAATTTCTGGATTGAAAAAAAAAAAAAAAAAAAAAAAGAAAGAAAAGAAAAGAAAAATAAAAAAATATCAACCGAAAAAACAGCCCTGAAAATAAAACCAAACCACCACAGCAGCAACCTGCCTGCTCACCTTGAGTCTTGTAGTCAGTCTTGTGGGACAAGGATAAATACAAACTCTCCTTCACTTGGAATGGGCTTCCTGAGCTCTTGCAGGGTTTTGATGAGATCATGCTAAATGTGCTCTCTGTTGTGGTTTTGATAATGGGCCGTAAAAAAGAACAGGAGGGAGGAAAAAAGAAAACCCAAACACCACAACCGGCTGACTTCCACTAACAAACACTGCCCATGACATTTGTAAATACTCAGAGGCGAAGTGAGGCAGAGAGCAAGCTTCATAATTTCCTGAGCACTTGTCAGAAGCAGGTTTGGCTCGGAGCAGATGAGCAGGATGGGGCTGATGGGCTAACTGGTCTGAGATCCAGCCTCCAGATACTCTACATGAAGGGAAAAGATGCCCCCTAATGGGTGATCATAGAATGATGGTAAGGAGAATGTAACCATAGGGTATCATTGCTCAAAAAGATGTTTTTCCATTTTTCAGGTTTCCTGCCATGGCTGTTTTCCCTTCTATCCCCTCTCCTGGGGAGGTTGGTCAAAGCCCCTTTGGAAGGAAAAAGAAGAGTAAGGAGTAATCATCCTCTTGTGAGGTGCAAGAAAAGTCATTGCACTTTAATCTGCATGACAAATGAGTTTGGGGAATACGATGGAGATGACGGTATGAAGTTACAGCAAGTGTCTGATTTCTTGGGGGATGGGGGAGGACTATGGTGGTGTGGGTTCCCACCATAGCAGACATGTCTGGTCTGAAGTTTAGTTACAACTGATAGTGGTGCAATAAGGAAGAATTCTCTGCATGTGGCTGTTAGAAGTAGGAGGTGTGAATCTTCTTATGGATGCTTGAGATTTGAGAAGCCTTTCTGGAACATACCTGAAAAGAAGAGGTTTCTATACCTTTAATATTTTGCATTACTAAGCAACATGAAGGTGATTCATGGTCTGCTAGGTTTTTGAGCTTGAAGAAATAGTTTATAATCTATGCATTCACGCACAAACATGGCAGTACTGGAGTTCTGGACTTCACTAAATATCAAGCCAACACTCTGGACTACTTAGCCAGGATCCAGACACTTAGCAAAAGCCTTTCCTAATCTTCTGTTCAAGTGGAAATTGATCTCTCTTTTTCCCTAAGTTTTTATCCTCTGAGTTCCCCAGTTTATTTCACATTGCTGAACGATACTAAGCATTTCCCATTCCATGCTTTTCTGCTTTTCTTTCCTTTCCGGTTCTCCTGTCATGATGCTTTATGCTGCCTAAGCAAGGAAGCTAGAGTTTCTGGTTTAGCTAAGTAATCCAGTGGAAATTTTGCACCTCTTCTGAGCAAGACCTGCTGCTTTACTCTCACTGCCTCTGTTAATACCCTTTAATAGAGAAGAACAGAATCAAACAGACTCTTCTTGTGTCACTGAACCATAGAATATGTCTGATAGCATAAGCGTTAATATGCCTCTGATAATTTAAGGTTATTCTTTCCATAATCGTCAACACAAACAGCCAAAGGCAGATCAGATGAGCCAGGTGCATTTATATTTGTCTCAAGAGAAACGGTATAGCCAAAACAAATTGGTTATGATTCTTTCCACTGCACCATGGGCACATATCCAAAGTGAGGTAGGAACAGATTGGAAAAGTAGTAGTGTTTTCTGCACTGTCTGCATTTGATTTGTGTGTGTGTCAGGATCCCCACGTGGAGTAGAGGAGGCTGAATTAGATGTTTGGTGCCAGCTTATACTTTCTCCTGTATCCATAAGATGCTGTTTTCTTTGATACTAAGGCTGTTCTAAGCTTTTTGGGTAGTGGAAAAGGGTCTTAGGTAACTGGAAAAGAAGCAACACCCGCCTTAAGACCCAGCAGCAAAGAGGTCTAAAGTAGCCATCCTTTCCTGAGATATTACTTAGTTCAGGATGGAAAGAGTTGGGTACCACCAGTGATTTGAGCAATACAGAAGGTCTGCAAACCTTTTTTCGGTGGCTCCGTGTTGGAGAGGAGCCACAAAAAGCAGCATTGCCTAATGAGGTGCATTGATATCTGTAGATATATATAGCATCCTTGTATTATTTCATCCAGGGTATTATGGCTTAGAGAGATTCTTAAATTTCACACTGCATTTAGGGGCTTTGGAAAACAATGTAGGACTTGTGTAGGCTTCAGAACTCTTGAGTAACCTGTGATTATGGGTTTGATAATAATCCATGTGCTGTATATCTGTCTAATGATAGGGTACATTTGGAAGGAACATTATATGTAATTTTGTTGGAGTTATTCTTATTTTTCTCCTAAATTTAGGGTATCAAAAATGATCAGGAAGGAGGACCACACTCAGTCATCAGAAGAACCAATACAGATTCACATTGGAGGAAGAAAGAGCTATGCCAAAAAAAGCTAACATTTCACAGCTCGCTTTGTTGATCTCTGAAGTTAGAACAGTCCTCGTCCATTTGTCACTCTGTGGCCACTGTTTCTGCTTACATAAGAAGTCAATTCAATTTTCTGATCTACAACAAAAGCATCCTTAAAGGTGTTCATCTATAAAAGTGGTGTCATGCCTTGTCTTCAGTGTTCTTTCCTTAATTTCCTCCTGCTGGAGTGAAAACAATAAAGAAGAAAAAAAGAAAAGAAAGAAAAAAGCGGAACAAATCTATTTTCTCAAAATGATAAATTATCCAGGAGGTGCTATTACTTCCAGTTAGATAACTTTGACAAGAACCCACAAGAAACAGCTGTAAGTTCTGTCTCACAGAACTGGAGATTATAAGGATATGGACCCCACAAGAGGGGTCCTGTGACACGGATGACATCAGGACAGAGACAAGCCATAGCTACACCTCAAACTGTTTCTCAGCTGGGTGTGCAACTCCTGGTGTTCTCCAGTCCTCCAGTTTCCACCTGCCTTCTGGTCGTGATCCTGGTCTTTGCTCTTTAGTCTCTATATTTTATCATACCGCCTCTTGGAAATCTAAACTGCACAGCAAAATGATCATTTTGGTCAATGGTTTGATGTATGCATGGGAGCAGGTCTTGTACTTAAAACTAACCTTCTGGAGAATATGTAGAAAGATGCTCCCAGTGAATGTCAGAGAAACCTCTGTCCCATAGAAAATGTGGCAAAACTTTGCATTCTTTGTGGAAAGAGAAGGGAATTAAATCAAAATCTTTTCATGATCAGCAAAACCCCTTGAATTTGCCATCTCCCCTGCAGATCTTTAACTGCTCAGATTTTTTTTTTTTTAATTTTTGCAGTTTCTTCTCATTTTCCCGTGAAAGTGGTAAATTTTGGAGAAACCTCTGTCTCTGAATGTTTATTCTCCTTGTCTTTGCACAGCTGGTTAGAAGACAGCAGTGAAGCCTGGATGTTGATGAAGCCAGGAAAACGAAGAGAGCTGTGATAGATATCTGAGAAACCTGTCAGGGAATAAGTGAGAAGCAAAGGTACCAGGCCCTGGTCCACTGTGGAAACAAAGCAATAGTTTCATACCATCCCTTCTGCCTGGAAAGATGGAAAGTTGGCAGCCTGAATCCTGGGTTGGACATTACAGAGGTGTCTGTGATTCCAGAATGCCTGGGAAGGTGGGCTGGCAGGAGACCAGTAGACCAACCTGACCGCCCGCTTTCCACTGACAGTCTTGAAGAAGTCATCACATTCCTGCAGAACATTGCAGCACTGCACAGACAGCATTTTCCAATGGAAAACTCCTGCCTGAGAAACTTGGACCAACTCTACAGTGGTGAGAACAGACTACATTCTTGGAGGGCTGGTTCTGTATTGAGTTTGAAGTCTTAACACTTGCCTGATGCGTAACCGTGTGGTTTCAAGAAAACATGAGCAAAGGATTAGTGATAACTTAGATATGTTCCTGGAAAGGGAAGAAGTTGGCCAGCTGTAGAAGAGACACAAGCTGCAGAGAGGAATGGAAAGAGGGGGTGGAGGAGGATGAGTAAACACTGTGTACAAAGATTTAGGGAACTAGAACATCCCTCTTATGAGGAAAAACTGAGGGACTTGGGTCTTTTTGGTGTGGAGAAGATTGAGTGGGGATCTGATCAGCACCTATAAATACTTAAAGGCTGGGTGTCAGGAAGATGGGACCAGTCTTTTTTCAGTGGTGCCCAGTGACAGAACAAGAGGGAACCAGCACAAATTTGGGCGTATGAAGTTTCATCTAAAGATGAGGAGGAACTTCTTTATTTTGAAGGTGGTGGAGCCCTGGCATGGGCTACCCAGAGAGGTGGTGGAGTCTCCATTTCTGGAGACTTTCAAACCCTGCTTGTGCAACCTGCTCTGGGTGACCCTGCTCTGGCAGAGTGATTGGACAAGATGATCTCCAGAGGTCCTTTCCAACCTCTATCATTCTGTGATTCTGTGTGGCTGGAACAGTTCTGCTTTCACCATGGGAAATGGGTGCAGACAGAAAGGAAAACAAGGGCATTTCTGTTGTCCACTTGGAGGACTACCTTTTCCACCCTGTGCCCAAACAATACCCTCTCTCACATGTCATGGGAAAAGGCCAAACAGCTCCATTAACACCAGGGCTGCTATGTCAAGTGCTAAATGCAAACCAGTCTTTAAGTCTGAGCATTTCTATTCTGACCCACCATGAGGGAAGGGGATGGATAAAATTAACTAGTTCAGCAGGATAAGAACAGGTCTTCCAGCAGCTTGGATGTATGAGCCAGTTAATTTGTCTTGGTGGACCATGCTCTACCTGCGGTCAGCGTTGCTATTGTTGTGCAAAAAGCTCCATAGCACTTAACCATCTAAGTATTATTCTTCAATTAGAGCTTCTGGAAGGCAGCTATTTCTGTTGTAAAGGTGGGATTCCTCAGTTGGTGGGAAATGCTCTGGAGAGCAGCTGTATTTCATAGCACCACCTTGTAACATCTGCATCGTTTAATATGCATTCTGGCCAGGGCCAATTTAAGCTTCCAGCTGTGACTTGTAGCTAATTCCTTTTGTGTTTGAGGCTTATATACTTTGAATGGAAGAGTGGGTTCTAATAACTTTCTACTTAGAGACAAAGTTTGGATTGTAGCGTAATATTAAATAGATGCATGTTATGTGAAAAAAAATAAAAAATGCTGGTTTTATGTACGGGTCAACAAAAATGAGACCAAAATTTAGCTGGGGTGAAAATAACGGAACAGGAGCCTGACATAATAAGAGTGAACTCAATGGCTTGTTTTCTTTTAGTTGAAAACGTTTTTGTGACCCAGTTGGTATTAATATGTACGGATTTGCATTACCCACTTATCCATTGCTTCGTCAAAATAGCTCTTTTGCAAATCAAAATACGCTGTCAAGACCAGATGCTGACAGTGCTGAATTCCACTGTCTTCAGCACAGTATTTGAGCTCTGCTTTGCTTTCAGACTCTTGATCCCAAACCAGAGTAGTTGAACTGACCAAGCAAAGGTCAAGATGAGCAGGTCATCAGACAGGATGAATTATATCACAAGGAAGACCACAGCTCTGTGGGGCTCACAACACAATATGATGCTTTTAAATACTTAAGCAGTAGGAGGCATGGGAACATGAAGTTAAGAAACAAGTGTACATCTCACCTTAAGTGCTTTTTTGGTGTTCAGTTGAAGAGGTGGGTAAATAGCTCCTGTTCCTACCAACTAATGGAGATGACATGCTGGCCTTAGTTGAAGGGTTTGGTATGGTAGCAGCATTAAAAGACTTTCATTTGAAATCTGCTTCAGCAATCACGCTGGAAGCTGTTATATTCTTAGAACAAAGTGGTTTTGGCTGAGCTGCTTAAAACAGGAAGCAAAATGAGGCAATTTAGAAAATGTGACAGACTTTGACTCGGCTGTCGGTCTCACCATATAAACTGGAGACTGTGGTGGGAGGAAGAGCTTTCGCCACCTTCTCGTGTAGAAATGTGAGCATCTTAAGATAAGTGCATGTGATAGCTGCTGTTGCTGACCACATCCTTCCAGTTCCCCGAATCACCACCTGCAGATTGTGTTTAGGACTTCCTGTGCTACCGCTGAGAAGCCAGCAGAGAGGCAACCAGTTGCTTGCCTCCCTGCTCTCCTGCACGAGGAGGTTACAGAAACACATGATGGGGCCAACACACTGGTGGCATGAAAAGGGTCCATGCATGGTTAAGGATTTGAGTTGGACTGAAAGCCCTGAGATCTCTCCTCAGCCTGCACTCCATGGGCTTGCAATAGTGAAGAGTCTCTTAATGCTACATATTATCTTAATATGAGATTATTATTCTCTCTCACATATTATCTTAAAGGGAACGACCTTGCACCTTTGAATTTGGCCCACTCAGTTCTTGGGTTTTCAGTTTTAGGCCTTACTGTTCATAGCAGAGCACCCTCAAGATACCCCATCATCAGCCTCTGATCTTCTGAGCTCCTTAATGAGCAAGCATCTCTGAACAGCTGTGGAGAAAAGCTTTTCCACAGTTAACTCAAAGAAGAAGATATTTACCAATGCTCTTTAATGCACCTTTCTTGTCCAGGCTTGAGTTAAAATTCATCCTAGAAGAAATATCACCTGTTAATTGTTTTTTGGAAGCAACCCATGCAACTCATTTCCCAGGACTGGCCTTGCTGAGCTGAGTTGAAATAAATAAATGATATGTTGGTGAGGGTACGATCAATACAGCATGCCTGTAGGCAAAAGTACAGATTGGATACTTTCCTTCCCACATGATATATGCATAGCATTATCAGAAATAGCGTATTTCCCAGGTGACTGCCAGGGGTGTACAGAGGAGATAACTTTCTCTGGAGGCACTATTTCCTTGGTTGTGTCTATCAACTGCTACTGCACAAGCAACAGCCAATTAACTGGCAGATGTAAATAGCTCTCAAATATCTTGCCTGTCAGTGTTTTCTGACTTATACTAAATTCACTGAATTGGTTTTCACCCTTGAAGAACATAATAACAGCGGTATAGAGGGAACACGTTCTGGAAAGTAGACCATATTTCTTCCAGTCTTCAGTGAGGAGTGACTACTGGTCACCCAAACAGTCAAATCTAGGATCACTGGGTCCGAATTTATTAGGAAGGAATCAAAAGGGATGAAAGTACCTTAAGTGGCAGAGGATAGAGCAAAGCCAGAGGATGGTGGCTGCTCTCCCACTCCTGCTGGCTGTAATGCTGGAAATCAAAACTAGATTCAGCAGCAAAGCAGTTCTCTGAAGGTGCTTGGCTAAATCTTGAATGCATGAAAAAAAGCTAGGTTTTTTATTGCCCTGTCCAAACTGGCCTTGAACACCACCAGTAATGGGGCTTCCACAACTTCTCTGAGCAGCTTAGACCAGTGCCTCACCACCCTCATGATGAAAAATGTCTTCCCGATATCTAAACTAGATCTACACTCTTCCAGATGTGCCAGTAGTGCTCTCTTTATACCTTTTCACGATATTCCCTTTCCTAAACCTTTATCCTTTGGTCCCCTCATGCCTCCCTTAACAAAAGAGGGTAGGATCCAGGAAAACAACATGAGTTCTGGCCTTCTGATGTCACACCACAGAATTCCCATTAACATACTTGTCATCTGGAGGGGCTGCCAACTACTTTTATTAACAGGAAAAATAGCAGGAATTTTCCCCCTCATCATTCATCCATTCATCCATTCAAGCACTGGAAAAGGCTGTCTAAGGAAGTCACCATCCCTGGAGGTATTTAAAAACTGAGTAGATGCTGAGGAACATGGTTTAGTGGTAACTTGGCAGTATTAGGTCAATGACTGGACTTGATGACTTTAAAGATCTCTTCCAACCCTATTGATTCCGTGATTCAGATTCAAGAACAAGGAGCGTAAGGAAAGCTCTGATACCACAAGACTTAGAGCTGTGAGGAATCTGCTTTTCTTCCCTCAGGGCTGAACTAAGATGCCTAGGTGCTGCCTTTTTCCCACTTTCAATCTTCCCTGCCGTTTTTAATCAGAGATGTGATTTTTCATGCATTGCCCTTACCCCCAAGTGGGCGGGCAACAGCTCCTTCGTGTGCAGCTTGATGAGCATGGGAAATCTGTCTAACTCCACATCATTATTCATGAGGATTGTGAGCAAAAGCAGTACGAAAAGTCTCGTCTGCTTGTGGAAAAGACAAACAACTCTCCAAGGCTGGAGAGGTGGAAACTCCAGAGCATCATTCAGGACTGGCAAGCAATACCTGAAAGATTCATTTTTGTCAAGCAAAGATTAGATGTCTCTTGCTGTTTACTTCTTGTGAGTGAATCCTGCTAATCTCTCTTGAGTACAGAGCACAGTTGTGCCAGAAAATAGATAACTGAGTAACATCTGTAGAAAGTAGGCCCTGGAGAGAGCAACAAGGCTTTGCCATTAATCTTTCCATTAGTTTTAAAAGCTGGAGGATTGTCCAGACACCTTGCAGTTAAAGATGAAACACAACAGTAGGACATGAGTCCAGGTGGGTGATGACCATATGGACTTTTTGAAGAGGAACACCTTTTCTCCTACAATTCACAGCACCATCTGTCGCAGTAGCCAGCTGGTTGCCGCTGTCTGAGGTCCCCGCCTCCTGTATGAGAGTGCTCTGAGCCTCCTGGGTTGTGGTGCTACAGGAATTTCATAAGTTATACTCAGACAGATCAATTTAGTCCTCAATTAAATCCACCTCAAGAACTTTTTAAAGAGATTTCTCAAATATTCTGGTGATTTTTTTTCTTCTTATTTCTCAGGTCACTCATCCAAATGCCTCTTGGGAATTTGTGAGTTATTCACTCACTGGATGGGCTACTCTCCTCAGAGAAGCAATTTTCCCAGCTCCCTCCTGTATGCTCTGAATCTGCATCTTGCTGTCAGAATTAACTAGCTTTGGTTAGAGTTGGAAGGGATCTGAAAGATCCATGTGTTCCAATTCTCCTGCCATGGGCAGGGACACTTCCAAGTAGACCAGGTAGTCTTCAGACCTCAGGGGAAGACCTAGAAGTAAGTGGTCCCTAATTCTGTTTCTTAGGGGAGTATTTGAAAATCCTGATTCCCTGCTCAGAGCTCTTTCCTCTCTGATGGGGAAAGTCTGGCAGTTTAGGATTACCTTCAGAAACCAGCTGCCAGGAATACTGTTGGTGTAATTGATGCTAACTGACGGGGTAGGAAATAGGCTGGATGACTGCTGAGGTATCTTCAAACCTTCTTCCTCAAGCCCTGGCTGTGTGAGCAGTTGATGTGTTCAACCCTGGAACTGGTGACTGTGAACCCTGTAGGCTGTGTAGGTCTGTACCAGCAAAGCTCATTAAGCGTTCTTTCTTTGCAGATGCTTTGTATTCAATTTCTAATTTTTTCTGAAGTAGCTAATTAACAAGTGTTTTGTACCTGATCCAAATTCCATTAAAGTCAGGGGAAAATTTCTCTCTCAATTTCAGTGATCTTTCAAAAGGTCTTTCTGTGTTTTCTTGTGATAAATATACTGGCAGCATATGTCTGACGCTAGCAAAATTGCAATGCTCCAGTGTCTTTGTGGAAAAACTACAAATGTTTCCTTCATAATTGAGATACAGAATCAGCTTTGCTACCTCATTACAGTATTAATGATTTGTGTATAGATAGTCGCTTCTGCGCTCTTTTTTCTTGCCTCCAGAATTCACTTAGTGTTCCTTTCATCACTGTGATTGCAGATTATTCCTAACCACCTTCCAGCCATAAAAAGAAACAAATCATCAAAACACCTTGCATGAGCATAACAGGAAGCCAAGTAGGAAATGTTATGCCTCTTACAAATGCAGTACCCAAAGGAAGATGTTTTAAAGCAGTGAAGCTTCTCATAACAATCAGAACAACAGATAATGTGAAAGCTGATATGATTCAGAGCAAGGCTACAGATACCAAACCTCCTGCTACATCAGGGGCAGGGGTTTGATCAGCAAGCAGAATACAAAACCTGAGGGGAAAAAAAAGATTAGAGGGATTTCTTGGGTACCAGACTATGGGTTAAAATAAGCTGCAAAGCCAGGTCTGGGCATAATTCCCATTCAAGCTAGCAGTGATAGGTGTGAGTCAACCTGAACACCACCCCCAGACGCCTTCTGAGGTCATTGCCTTACTCCGGTTCACCCCCACAAACAGGAAAATGCTTAAAGCTATGTAAAAGCATGCTCTTCCATAGGAAATGAGACTGCAATCCACTTCTGCCCTGCTCGTTTCAGCTTTCTGCTCCATCTGACATGTGGTGATCAGCCAGACTTTGTCTTTTGGAGTGATAAAGACATCTTTGTTCTCTTTTGGCGCAGGACTCCTGCGCGGGAGTCAATAAACAAGCAGATAAACTCACTTGTTTGGTATTCCAGGCCCACCACATGGAGCTGTAAACTGCCAGTTGCCCAAATTAGAAGAGGATAAACTTTGTTTGCCTCTGTTCACCCTTGGCTACACTTCTGGAGACAGATAAATCCTCAGCGGGTGCCAAGCATTACAGCTTCCTGAATTGTAATGAAACAAGATGTAAAGCTCCTGTAATCAGTTATGCCTCCTGAGAATCAGCCTTTCAGAGGCATATTTGCTTTGAAAGAAAGACTACAAAGCTATTTACTCTGGTTCTTAATAGGGTAGAAGCAGAGTCATAACATCTGTGTGCTCCTCTGCCTGAGAGACATATCCCCACTGAGGTAACCCACCAGAGGAATTAATTATTCAAGGTGAAAATAGAAATATCCATCCCACCTTTGGATGAATCTCCTTCACTCCACTCAGTTGCATGTATTAAGGATTTCTACCCCATTAACAGTGAAAGGGGTGGAAATCCCAGTTTCTTGCAATTCTTTCCTTTTTTTTAATTATCCTATGAAATATTTTGTAAATCATGACGTTAACTGGCCACTGCTGAAATTAAGAGAATTTAGATCAATCATGTCAAGAAAACCCACAAAAATAGAAACAGCTCTGTCCCTTCTTCCAAGCCTTGATAGTCCTCTAAAGTTACAGTAGAGTTCTGAACTCGTGCGAACAACAGAGATTGGAGGAACTCAAACTGACCAAAGTTAATCTCAATTTAATAATCCCCATTGTATACAAAATTCTATGAAAAATAAAGAGCTGAAGTTAAAAAAGAAAGAAAATTTTTAGTAAACATTACCAGCTATGCCTGGTTGGTGCAAAGAAGGTGGAAATCCAAAAGAGGAGATGATTTGGACATTTTTAAAGTTTTTGTTCCTTTTTTTTTTAAATTTAGTTTTTATTTTAGCTTGCCATCAGCAAGTTCTTCTTTCCTTGCATCAGTTAGAGTCAGCGAGAACCAGTCCTAGCAAGTGATTCTTCCCGTCTATCACACACTGCATCCCTGGGATGAAATTACTGGCTGAGACACGATACCTACAGCTGAGATGATTCCTAGCCCATTTTAGCTCATATCTGTGTCTACAGGTTCTCATGAGTCTGGGGTTTTGATTAATTTCTTAAATGCCAATTAAACCTTTATAATCCCCATGGAAAAAAAAAGATTGTGTATATATCCCAAACAAAGAGAAAAAATCTGAAATATCTTTGTACATGTGTTTGTGATTTATCAGTGCAAGGGGTATTTTAAGTGAAAATTTAAGGTCTGTAAGAATATCCCGATGCACAATTTAATTACATATCTATAACTCCTGGCAAAATAAGCCGGGGCTTGTTGGTTGGCTTGTTGTTTGTGTTGTGTTTGGTTTTTTTCCCCTTAAGTTTGCTATTTTTGTCACTGTAATGAGATGGCAACAGTCCTCTCTGAATAATTACGCCTGTGCTACTCAATGCTGTTTCTCATTCGCAGCTCATGCCCAGCCACTGGGTTTCTTCTGCTACCTGCTATTACTGCGCGGCTTCACAAAACCAACCCACTGTTCCTTTTCCCATGATTACTCATTAAAGCAAGGAGAAACTTAGACATTTGTCAGAGAAGGCTGTGAGGTTTTTTTTTTTTTGCTGGGAGTTTTGGAAACCAGCTCTTGGCCAATTCTTGTGGTAACAAGAAAAACAAGCAACTGATCAAAATGTTGTTATCTGAGCTTGAGAGAGGCTGTGTTTAAAGGGAGGAATAGAATTTTCGGCTGGTGGCAATTGTAGCTTAAGACTGACTTTATCCCCTTCTGTCACATTCTTTCCTCTTCTTATGTGAAACCACCAAGTTCTACATTTCTGCAGGGATTTTCACTGGTGTAAGTGCAGGATGGGGAATGGCTGGTTAAAGGAATATGGACCCCAAGCTCCCCAGACATCTGCAGTGTCACAGAAAGTACAAGCTCCTCAGGGTTTTAGGTGTTATGAGACATGAGGAGCATTTGGGGTCTCAGATGTGTACTTGTTTTCCTCTTTCCATGGTCAAGAGTGTGTCCCTGATTTACAATGACACAAAAAACTGTGTCGTGTGTCTATTTTTCACAGATTTTTCTGGCTCCCTATCCAGTTTTTATTACAAAGAATTGTTCTGGGAGGCAGAGATAAGAGATGCATTCAGAAAAAAAAAAGGCAGAGTTTTCACTTAAAACATCTGGAAAGTTTCCCATGTAAAAGTAAACTTAAAAGCTTAAATTCTAAGTTTTGCCTGGCAGAATAACCTCCTCGAGGTTTAACAGCTACCAGATCCCATTCGTTCAAACCAGCAATCACATGCATTGCCTTTCTGAAACCTTCTAGATACCGGTGTTATTTTTATTGAACAAGGAACAGATGAGCATCAGAAGTGAGATAAAGTGGCTCATTAATAAAACAGCTTTAAGCTTTTATATAATTTTTCATCACAGAAAACTCTGAACATATGTTAAATAAGTGTCAATACACCTCCCTGGCTTCCTTAGAACAAATGTCATTCAGCTCTTGCCACGTTTTGGTATCTCAGCATCCTTGTATGACTTAAAAGCTACTCAAGCCACTGGAAATCTTTCACTTGTCCCTTCTGGACTTTGAATCAGGATGTATATTCAATCCTATCTTGTAGCTGTTATGGTTTAAAGATATAAAGAAGACAACTCTTACTTAGCGTGAGGTTGGCTGCTTCTATTTCAGTCCTGAAGAAGGGGCTGAGTCTCTGGAATCTCCTTTGTGATTTCCAGCTGTATCAGTTGGTCTAATAAAATATAGCAGCCCTTACCACAAAATCCATTTTGTGTAGACTAAGCAGATAGATTTTTTTCCTATGTCCTGAGAAAGAATTAAAGCTACAAAGCACTTCTGAGAAGGCAAGTTCCTCCCTGATTATGTTCTCAGAGCAAAACAGAGGTGAGATTGAGCGTTGACACAGTAGTCTTGGTGCAATGCAGAGAACAAGAGCAATGGACTAAGTCTCCAGAAGGACTTAGAGCTCCTGAAGAGTTTAAGCTTGCTCTCAGGAGCAGACCTTGAGTCCTGGGGTTGTACATATAAAGTTGCCATTCCACAAACACTAAATTAACATTTCTTTTATTGAAAATAAGTGGGTGATACATCTTACTCTTTTTAGACACTTACCCCACCAGAGGAAGGATCAACTTTCTGAACCTCATTCTAGAAGGAGCCTCAAGTGATTTGCCCAGAGGTAGATTTCTGGCACTTAGATGGCTACCATTAGCCAAGAAAAACCTCATAGGTAGTGTCAGACATGTGACTTGTCAAACTGTAGCAGAATTCGATTTGAAAGGGCATCACAAAGTGTTAGCATTCTCCTTGCACTCAAGGACTTAAGAACGAAAAGGAATGAGCAGGCAAGATATTATTTTTTTTTATTATCCTGAAATAAAAGTGGACTTGAGAAACAATGACTTGGCTCATAAAGGCATTTGAAAAGTTTAAGCAGCTGCCAGGCAAGCAAGAGAGAGGAAGATTTCCAGCTATCAGTGGAATAGTAATGGGATACAAGTTTTTTGGTTATTTTTTTTTTTTTTAAGATAATTTCTCATTTTTGAAGCCAGAAAGCCAAAACGAGCATTTTATTTTAACTTGTTCAGAACACTTTGCCTAGCAACTCAGGCTCTCTGTTCATTGCCGTCTCATCAGTTTTGGAGTGGTCTCCAAGCTTTCAAATTATGAAGACTTCACCACAGGAACATCAGATAGCTAGAGGGAAGCCCTAAGAGCCAAACCTGGATTTAAACAACACATGACAAGATAAAGAAGAAGCTCTCTAAGCAAATTAAAAAGGAAAATAACTGCTCACAACATAAAGCTGTATTTTTCTATATTACCTTCCAGTGCTCATTTGCCATTTCCAAAATCTGAATGTGCAGCTTCAGAGGAATGAGTAGGAATGAGTTACCCTTGGTCAGTCCCTCCATGACTGTTGTCCTTGGAGAAGTTTTTAAAATGCAGCAGTTCAAGGAAATTCAAGGTGCCCTATTCCAGCAAAAAAGGAGCACCTCTGCTATGAGGACAGGCTGAGAGAGTTGGGGTTATTCACCCTGGAGAAGAGAAGGCTCTGGAAAGACTTTATAGCAGCCTTCTCCTACCTAATAGGGACCTACGGAAGAGATGAAGAGGGACTTTTTATCAGGGAATGTAGTGATAGACTAGCATACAGCAATATGTGTTACACGGGATAGCACAAAAAGTCTAAATCAAGCAAAACATTGCAATTAGTCGTTTTGACCTTTGCTTCAATTTAAAGTAAAACACTTGAAATGTAATAAATTTAAGGAAATTCAGTGATTTATCCTTTCAACCTCAATTAATCTCACAGAAAAAATCTCTGTGCTCAGATGAATTCATTGCTATTGTGAGCTGTGAGTTTAGAACCCAAAGAAAACTCATCAGGCTTTTGCTCTCACTCATAAGGAGAAGTCTGAACACACTGAAAAGTGTTATTTTGCCTTAGGTGTTTCATTGCCATACAGTTCCTTATCCTCCGAATGGAAAGGAAACTGAAACAATACCATAAGGAAGATCCTTCTTGTAACAGTGACAACTAAAGTTGGAAGATATGAACATCAAAAGTTGAGATCCAAGTGATTTGGTCTATCATTGTTTGACTGGCCAACAAACAGCTACTTTATTGCTGATGCCCCAAAGACACCAAAGGCAGAACTGTTGGTTTTGAGAAGTCTGTTTCTACATTTCCTATTGGTGGTTACACTCAGCTAAGCCAAAAATTTGAATAGCCTGTCTTAAAAGGCAATACATAAAGAAAAACTGAAGAAACATAGAATGTAGACAGCGATTCTGTGCCTGGAAAAACCTCCCAGGACTTGATGCTGCGAAGCTCAGAAGTTTCTTGAAACTGGAAGTTGAATCCAGACCCTTGAATTAAATAATCCCGTGAGATGGATCCTCCAGGGTTGTGTCTTTATTTTACGAGTCTATCTATACATTTGGACTCAACGGCTTCCTGTGACAATGCGTTACAGGATATGAGCTTGGCAAAAAAATAGCCCTCCTCTCATTTATGTTTTTGAAGTGCATCACTCCAAAAATTCATTGGGTGCTCCATTTAATTGGTAGAAGTTCCTGTTCACTTTCCACCACCTCATCACCCTTCAGGAATTTCCAGACCCATTTCACAAACCGAGGAATGGTGGGGCTTTTTTTCTGATGTAGCCATTTGATTGTCTCTTGTCACCCTTTTCTGAACCCTTTCTCATCCCAGTGTGGCCTTTCCTGGGAGGAGGAGAGGACAAGCAAAATTTCCAGCAGCATTCAAGATGTGGGTGCATGATTTAGCTCTGTGATGTTTTTGTCTTCTTCAAACATGGAGATATTCGTGTCATCTTCTCTTCAACTCAATGTTTTTATAGTCATTGCTAATATTTATTATCATCTCCTTGAGCACCGAGCTGATTTACAGAGAACTCAACACAAACTCCGAGATCACTTAACCTCTGTGCCTCCGTCTATTTGAAAATAAAATAAAAATTCCCTTGCCTTCTAAGATGTGCTGAGTTAATAAGAGAAAAGAAACTCAAGAGCAGTTTGACTGAAGTAAGTGGTATTACGCAGAACGTAATTCAGCTCAGAATCTTAAATTAACAGTGCTGTTAGGGTTCCTATCTCCAAAAGATGTATTAATTCAGAAAAAGGGTCATTAAAGTAAGTAAAGTGAACTTCCTACTACATGACTCTGAAGCTGCTCAGGGGCAAGTGGCCATGGGGTCAGCTGGCAGTGAAGCAAAAGCATTAAAGAGTAAGGAATTTACTAATTAAAATGCATTACATGAATAATAAATCTAAGGTCTGGGATTGAAGACGATGGAGGCAGATCTGCAAGCCTTAATCAGAGAAGCATCATTAACAGCTTTCCAGTTCAGCTGGGGCTCTGAAAAGAGAGTTGAAGCCGTTAAGAGACTTTAAAAAAAAACTCCACCTGGGGGAAATATTTGAATTCTGCTCAGGCTGAACATCTTGCATACTAACGCAGCCCAACACATCTTTTAAATTCAGCTCTTTCAAAAACTCTTGGGCATTTCCAGCGTAGCCAACATCAAGACCATTGGGGTGGAGAGGAGGAGGGGGATTTCTCTGTCTGGTCCACCACTCATCTCTGAACACAGACCCAATGTCTACAAATGGGCACTTGAAAGTGAAGATGTTTCCCGTCTGCGTATTTATTTATTATTTTTGCCATCCTGTTTAGATTTGCAGCTATTCAGGGCAGAAGCCACTTGTTAGTAGATGTTTATGCATTGTGGGGCCCAGATCACGTTGGAGGCCCCCTACATGTTGCTGTGGTGCACATTCTTTTTTGCTAAGTGAAATTACTGCGTGATGAATGAGTCTGGAGCAGACCCAAAGGCCAAAGCATGCACACACACACACACAGATAAAAGCAAATTGTTTGGATTAGCTCTGCAAAACTCACTGGATAAGTGTCATTGCTGCTCTTCAGCCAAGCACTGCTGGATGCTTAAACCTTTTAAAAATGGTTTTCAAAACAGAATTTTGATCTGCTGCAATTTGCCTCTTTTAAAATGAAAAATAAGGAGGTGGTGTCAGAATAGGGGGCACATTCCTCTGTCATTGTAGTCACATACGAAAGAAGTGATGTCTCAGACGATTTCTTGTCGTACCTTTGGGCACTCCAAATAATATCATCAAGACGTGTTTCTACAGGCATGTACCCCACCAATGAACATAGAAACACAAAGAGACTAGACACAGATCTGTGTCCTATTGCACTCTGATTCTTCTGGAACAACATGACTCTCTTGCCAGTGAATGGGATGCCACCAGAAATGCAGTGATCCCACACCAAGTTTTGGGAATAGGTTTTGGGTGAGATCACTTTGCCAAGAGGAGAGGAAATCATGTCTCAGCCAAACTTGCCACAAAGGACCTTGAAAGAGAATAATTACATAGAGGCAACTTTCTCATCATTTCATAATTACCCAATGGATCTGTGATGGGATTGATCTTGCATGATCATTGGAGGAAGAGCAAGGGGCAAGCTGTTACCTCCAGGTCACGAAAGGACCTCTTGTATCACCACCTCCTCCACTGCAAGTGTCCATGTCCAGACAATACCAATGACCTCCTGAGTGTGTATCTTCATACAGAACATTAGTCTTACTTTTAATTCCTTTTAAACCTGGACGGTATCACACCAAAGGAGGGATAAGAAGGTGGTGATAGCCTCTCTGTTAAGCACCACCCAATACAACAGCTGTTTTGGACAAAGCTGTAGATGGTAACTACAGAAATATTCCTCCATTCTGGGTGGCCACAAGGTCCCTAAACCTCCAACTTCACCTCGGTCCTCACTAGTCCATATTTAACACATATTCAGAATGTGTCTTCTAATAGAGAAAGAGTCTTCTGTTCTTCCACGCTCTTAATGCAGTCAAAGACTTACAAAAATTCAAACAATGTCCCAACCCTGATTGTTTTTAATTTTTCTTTAATCTGTTTTTTGGTCAAGATCAACATTTTCTGTAGAGGAGAGAAAAACACTGAAAAATCTTGTTGACAGAATACTCAGTTGCTTGCTCCAAGTCTTTCAAGGCCTTTTGGAGGTCTGAACCTTTGGACTCTCGACTGTCTGTAATAAGATACATAAGATTTTTGTGCGCAGCTTTGAGAACTGGTATGGTTATAGTTAGGAAAGTGATTCTCTAGGAACACAAGCCCCTTTCCCCAAAGATCTGTCTCATTGTGTCTTTGAGTCATAGCGGATTCTTAAGCAAGCAAAACTAATATTTTACTCCTGTTGGTTCTGCAGAGCCAAAGCCGTTAATGGAAAAATCATCTCCATTCAGTTCCAGCTCATGCATCATCAACAAAATGGTTGGCCAAATTCCAGTGGCAGAACTTTTGGGGAGGACTTAAGAGGCACACACAAAAGGTTTTCATCCAAAACTGAATTTGTGTCCCTGGTAATTAGGGGAGGGGGAAGCACATCTTTCTTTTCATAAATCAAATGGATGCAATGTGGAAGCCATTGAGCAAAAACAGAGAGGGACAGAAAACTCAGAATTTCACCATTTTTTATCAGGCTGATTTTCTGATGAATGGCTAGACTTTAATGTGAAAGTTGTTTTGGGTTGTATTTTTTTTGTTCTGGCCTGTGAAAGGCTGCTGGATGAGGAATGAAGGATGTGGAAATGCATCTGTGCCCGGAGATCGATGATATTCATGGCTATTTTCATTTTGTTAAGGTTGCAGAATGGTGACATTAAAGAACACAGCTGGGCCACCTAATGTTTAAAGGTTGGATGTAAAAGCCTGGTGTTCCACTCAAATGAAAAGGCAATGCTTGTTTTTTTGCAAAAGAATCCGGTCTATATCATTCTTCAAAGACTTGAGTTAAAAGTCATCCCCCACAGTAAATGTTGAGATTCTTTTTGTGGTGTAGAAATTTTATGAAGTTCTGGGTCCTTTGAGGTGGTTTTAGTCTCAGAGCAAGGCAGAAAGAAAGAAGAGCACAGGAAGGTCTGTAAGTCCATTGATCCCCTTGTTGAACCCTTTGTAGGGCAGGGAAAGTCCTCAGTTCACTAAACAGGTAGTCAAGGGGAGAGAGTAGTGAGGGTTTTAGAGGGAGGCAAGTTCTCAATGGCAAGATTTTTTGGATCACTGTGTCATTGATAAATAGGAACTGCAACCCTGGCAACTCGATGGTGGAGGTTTTCTTCCATTTTCCTTTCTTTCTTTCATCATTACCTACCAGCAATGGGTGTTTTGTCATCAACCCCTCAAGTTTAAGAGCCCGTTTTGTTCCCCACCCCTTCCTCAAGGCTTTCCAGGCTGTCTCAGGGACCACAGTTTTGGGATCCCCTGTACTGTTGCTATCCACATGTGTGACACTGAGATGTGCACCCCAGGGCTCTCCAGAATTTCTTGTCACAGCTCCCTCCTGCAAGTGCAGACCTTGTCACCCTTTTCTGCTCTGCAATAGGACTCCACGTGGAGAGAGAAACCACAAATGCCTTTAGGTGTCCACAGTGCACCATACACTTCTGTTCTACTGACCCTGGACTACTTTTGCAGTCATTAGGAAAAAATAGAGCCTTTTAGGGAGCAATTTGTTTGATCTAGTGCCTACCTTAGAATGAGAGGAGCAGTGCCTTAAGAGCATTTCTTTCTTTTAGCAAGCTATAAAAGAATCCTGGGCTGCCTTCACCAGCTGTAGGCATTGGCAACTCCAATGTCCGCACCTAGTTATACAACTCTTGTTCTTGTGACTCAGTTTACCCAGCACCAGGAATCCTCAGATCTTTTTACACAATCCTGCTGAAGGTGAAAAGAAAAAAGAAAAAAAAAGAAAAAACCCAATGACAACAACCAAAACCCCTTCTACCTCTGAAAACACAGCTTTTTAGAATAGTGAAAAGCAGATAGTAGAGGTAAATAAACAGCACTGCAGGTGGGCTGGAATTGGTAGAAGCTTTAAATCACTTTGGTGTCACTCTCCACTTGAGGTTAAATTCTCTAACAAGTGGCACTGTATTTCACCACTCTTTACATTGCAAGCTTTTTATTCCTGAGTCAGAGAGTAGTTTCCTGCAGCACACATGCAAAGGGTATCTCCTAAGCTTTCCTGATTCAGTCAGCAACTTCCTTCAATTCTGCTTTAATAGGCAGTGTCTCCCTTAAAGATTATTCAGCAGCTATTCAACTCTAGCAGTGCATTGCCACTTTATATTTGCCTTTGAATTTCAAGGTTATGTAAAAAAAACCCCACCCTTCTCCCTGACTCTGTTGCATAGTAGACTTCAAAATATCCATTTCCAAGATAGAGAGTCTAGTGACAATCTACAATGTCTCTGACATTTGTAAAACATTTATAGGCGTGTTGTGCCTGTGTTCAGTATCGGTGATTAATTTGGAAGAACAGAAATCTGACAGTAATAAAATAAAACCTTCCACATATATTAAGAGAACAGGAACCACTAAATTACATTGAGCCTATAAATATTGCATCTGGCTTGTCCCTTGGAAGTGCTCCAATGGTTTCATGGATTGTGTCTACACATATAAACAAAAAGAAAGTCAGAGAATGAGCCAAGGCAGGAGACTTCCATGTTCTCCGTTCAAATTCTTTGGTATGAACCTGACTCTGGATATAGACACGTCGGAATCCGTAAGTAAAATGAGTCAGGGTCTTTCCAGGAGTCCTGAGGCCAACTGGCACAGCACAGCCTGCGACCCTGCAGCTGAGTTCTTCTACTACTTTTAGGTCGTGACAACCTGAATAACTTCATGGAATAGCCCTTGGCCTGTGCAAAGAAGTCCTGGGCAATTGCTGGAAGGTTGTTAATTGGTATTGGTCAGGGACAAAAGAAATTAACTATTTAGATGACAGAATTCTTGGTCAGGAGCAAAAGAAATGAACTATTGGTTAGGGACAAAAGAAATAAACTATTTAAATGACAGAATTCTTGTGCTGGGGAAAGTTCCTTGATAGTCTTTAACTTCTTTAAAACAAAACCTTTGTATTACCAGTTTGGCAGGAGGGAGAAGTTCTTGGTTTGTTCTTTTAGATGTTCCAAGTGTTTCTGTACAGTAAGGGTGAGTTTCTCGGCCAGCTGATTGGGTTTGGTTTTTCTTATTTAGCAAAGTATGTCACCCAAAACAAATGCAGCTCTTCATTGAATTGAAATGCATTATTCCTCACAAATAGCCTCATGAAATAGAGCAGAGCTCTTTCTCCCCCCTCTATAGAGCTAGTGGACACAACACAGGGAGGAGAAATTAATTATTTAAGGCCAGACATGAAGTAAGTGACAGAACAGGGTCTTGATCCCAAAATTTGAGCTAACCCACTTTTGGGCTATTTAGTTCTAACTGTGCCCCAGATCTTTTAAAAAACACTTAAATTTTGGAAGAATGGATCACTTGCGTAAAGTTTTTCTCTGCATAAAAGATGGCTGGTAGACTTCATTAAACCATATTTTTTTTTCCATGTTCTTTGTATTGTAAGAACAAGGCCTGGAAATAAGGAATAAGAAGCTCTGAAAGCAGGAAGTCCTAGGATAAAAAGGTGTCCTCAAAACTGTATTTTTTTTAAACATTAGTCATCCAAATGCTATGGATTCTATTCCTAACTGGAAATCTGGCACATCTTGTGTGAGCAAAACTACCACCTTTCTACTCATGGCATTGTCTAGTTCCATGTCACAGCCCACTAATGAGTCAGCTCCACCTAAACCAGCAATGTTCTTAAAATCCTAAAATCTTATAATTAACTTCATTTTAACTTGTTCTGTCCACAGTGGACCAGGGAAAGACACTATTTCTTTGATCTAGTTCGTGATCTTTGAGGTTTTTGAAAACTATTTCCAGGCTTTTCCTTGGCATTCTCTACAGTAAAACGTTGTGTGAGTTTTCTTTACAGGCCATTATTTCTGCTTCTCTGATGCTTCTTCTCACCTCAGTCTGGACCACTTTGACCTTCACTACAGCCTCCAAATGGAATGTAGGAGGAATTAACCTTCTCAGATATTCACAGTAGTTTTTTCTGTGTTTCAGCGTTCATTAAACCCTTGCCCATCATTTTCCATATTTTCCGCTCTTTCACAACAAAGGAGTTGCATTCAGCCACTCCTTTCCTATTCACAAATGTGTGAATGTTGAAACAGTGTTCGGAAAAGTGTGTCTAAGTTGAACTGAAGGAAAGGAACCAAATAAAATAGAGGTTTAATTTTCTCCAAATCTTCTTTAGTCCCTATTAGCCATTAGCTTCCTGCACCTCTGAAATGCTTCACTGAAAGCCCTCAGATTGAACTGTTGTGTATGTGCTCAGTAAGGAGAATAAAATGGACTCTTCTTTCTGTTTGTCTCTCTCCAGTACATAACAGGATAAAATATTCAGTTTGGGGAATTTGTCTGAAAAGGTTTGGCAGCCTTCTGAGATTTTTTTGGCCAGTGGGACAATCTGATTTGGCAAAGCAGCTAAGAAGTTGTTGAAAGAATTAAACTGTATTATTGGATCAGATGTGATATGGCTGTTTGGCCAGAACTGTGTTTTGGAGGTCTCCTTTCCACTGGTGGGTATTTTTCAAATTATACAGGCTAGGTGGCTTTCTTATACATGTATAGTTAAGAAGGTTCTTACCACACGATGAATGTGTTAGTCCAAAATGAAAACAGACTGATTTTCAAGCATTCTTTATTTTATTTCATTTTCTCAGAAGTTCACGTTAAATGTCTAAGTCATTAGGCCTAAATCCTATTGTAAATTTACAGTTTATTTTTTGGGTAAAGCCCCAGCAGCCAGCAGCCAGTGCTTACATAAGTCGCATGTCCTTTATCCTTGCCAGTTCTTGTGTTTGGTTGAGTTTTTCATGTTTGCAGAGGAGAATGGTTGTTGTCTGAAAGGCCTGGATTAGATATTTTCACTTACCCCTGTTCCATGGATGGGAAACTGCTTCCCCTTGAGGATTGTCCATGAGGAATGTGTCCCTCAAATTACTTTCACGCTTGCAAGGCTCCTAACTGAAAAAAACAGAGTGCTTTTTGGGAAATATAGGGCATCAATCATAGCTTATACTGGATAATAAAGTCATAATAAATTCTACAGGGAGCAGGGCGACAGTGGGTTCTTTAAGAAAATCTGAAGTTCACCTTCTGAAAGGTCAGTTTGGCAACTTGGGAAATGCAGAAGCTCTGATACACCAACTAAAATGCTCAGAGATTATTGCTATTCTTTTAATTCTTTTATTCTGAAACTCTGAGGAGTGAAAAAGGCCACCTTTTATTTCAACACAGTTGCATCATGTTCAGCCTTGGATTCTATTCAGTCCTTGAGATAATGCTTCACCTTTAACTTCTAGGTTTCATATGTGCCAGAATGATGTAAGAACATACATTCAGAGAAAATCTAGTGGCTTTATATATTTTTTTTCTTTTTTTTTTTCCTTTTTTTTTCTAATTAGTCCTGTTTAACAAGATTAACATGGAAATGTACATTAAGGCCACCTGTGGTAGGTGGGTATTAACTCAGAGATGTGCCACCAATCCAATCTTCAATTCACTAGTCCTCTGATTGGTTTTTGGTAAATTTATCTCTTTTGCTCCCTATTATATAGCTTTGGAAATTGGTTACAACCCTCTCTACTGTTTCATTATCTCTAAAAATGAAAAGAGTGATATGTGGCTGACCTTCTGCATCATTCTGATGATGTCGCAAATGTTAGGTGTAAAACCAAACCTTAGAAACGCATGATCTTTGCAACACCAAGGCCATGGACCTGAGTGATTTCAGTGGCATGTTAAATATCCCAGCAGAGATTTCTACTGAAATCTGTGTGCAGGGATGGGAAATTCAACAGTTTATTCAAGCTCCACTGTCTCCACCATCTCGTTCATATCAGCAGCTTTTTCTTCCCTCTATAACAAAGCTAATAACACTTTGAAAGTGCAAGTAAAGCTTTTTGATACAGGTACAGCACCAGGAATGCCTTTGATGGGCAATTTTTCTAATATCCAAAGCTGGTACCTTACAATTCCATGGCAATCAAGGAAACTCATGAGTCACTATTCCAAATAACTAGAGGACGTAAGGTCCCAGAATCTCCTAGTAAGTTTCTTTCCAATCAGATGTGGTCAAATCATTCTACTGAAATAACTTCCCATTTGTCCTCAAAAAACCCAAAACGTGTTGCTGTTGAGAAGTGATTTCTTTTTTCCCCAACTGTTTAAAAAAAAGAAAAATTTCCAATTAAATTGAATCCCCTTCTTTAGGTGGATGTTCTGTTTTATAGTTGCTTGTCTCAGGAAACCACCACTGGCCTGTGAGGATTGATTTAATGGGCATCAGAAATCACCTATAGGGCAGATCTTGAACACACAAATGAGTGAAAATTGGAAATTAAGCCCAGAATTTTTGTCTGAAGAAAGGAAAATGAAGAGAGGAAAGCATGGTGGTCAGTGCTGTGGACTTGCTAAGCACTGGACAAAAAGCAAAGTTTTTGTCCCAAAGTATCAGGGAACAACATATCTAACGATCCCCAGAAAGAGGAGACAACCCCATGTATGTGGGATCTGCCATCATCTACAAGTTTCTTTGGGAATTCCTGGAACTGTTAACAGTTACTGCCTTTATATCAGCAGCTCAACGAGAGCAGGAGATGGGCCAAACATTGTTCTAATACTACCTGTTACATACTAATAATTTTTTAGCTCAGTTTCCAACATGGGTTTGGCCCAGGTCAACTAATATTTTCCAAAAAATAGTTCCTGGGTATTGTTCAGGCTTTATCACAAGCCAGGAGTCCTTTCAGCTGCTCAATTTGGATGAAACCAGACCGTTTCAGATTTCAGCTTTGTGAATGGATGCTCTGGTGGGGCAGATGGCTTCTGGACCAGGGAATGGGCTCTGATGTTTACCACAACAGAGATAACATTAAAAAAACTATTATTTTGGACTCTTTCTTTCAACTTTATGTCTCAAGTGTGATAATGGGTAGCAAGAAATCCCTGCTATATTCTGAAACATGCATCAAAGATGGTTGGCTTTGATCATGCTGGAAAGGTCTGGGGCAATCAAAGCCATGTCAGGATGAAAATGGTCCAATGGAACCCACAGATATCCTGGAAAGTTCTTCATGGAGCTGAAGGGCTCATACTTCTCAGATTCTGTTTGTTGTTGCCTGATTGCATTGCCCAGGAGAGAGGTTTCGCAATGGCATTGCCATGGACAGCATCTCCCTGATATCTCTCCTTCTCAACCACGTGCCACCAACACGGTGGGTCAGCTCAGCCCAGCTTTCTACTTCTCTGACCAAGAGAGAAAATGAAAAGGGGAAATATGTGTTAAACCCTTTCATAATAACCAGAAACATACAACACAAGTGACCCTCAGTGAACGTGTCCTCCCCCCCGTCCATGTATCTGCCATTCCCAGCAACTCACCCCCGACTACACATTCCAGCCAGGATAGGACCTGTGCCCTACACAGCAGTTCTGTCCCTCTCCCAGCTCAGCGACTCATCAGACAGAAAGCCACAGAAATTAAACGATTAGTCTTTATTCCTATACACATGGGGCATTGATCCTAGGGTCTGTTTTATGGGCTGGGGAGGGGGGAAACGGAATGGGGACAGGGTGGGGGAGAGCATGAGTGTGTTTCATTTACAAAGTCAAGCCCTGTTCTAGTGAAAATGGAAGTTCCTGTTTCTTTCCCTCTGCATTAGGCTCCCTGTCCTCTTACAGGAAGTCTTAATAAAGTCCCCAGGGATGTTTAAAAAGAATTTTAAAAAATCATAATCCCCATATGGAAGCATTGGCATCAGTAAGATACACCACTGTGTGATAGCATGGAGCCAGGGAATATTTGAAAGCCTATAAAATAAGCTCATTAAATTGGTATTCTGAATGCATTGCCTATGGAGAAAGCCCCCCATAAGTTACTTCCTATCTCTTGAGCAAAGAAAAAGATGTGACTGGTTTTCAGAGCTGAGCAGTTTGAGGCTGGGGTGGAGGGAAAGCAGCACTAGATTAGGAGGAAGGACACAGAGCAAGGGACAGATCCTCACTGTGAAGCACAGAGCTGACTTTCTGCTTCAGGGAGTTTTGTTTCGAAGCCATCCCTCCTCAGACCAAGGAACAAACAGTCCAGAGCTCATATGGTCAGGCACAGCCAGAATTTTCGTGTGCAAGAGGATGGTAAAAAGTCATCAAACGCTAGAAATAGTATCAGGTAGAGACCACCATAACATCTTTCAGCTTTTGACTGACAGCAATGCAGGACCAGTCACCAAAGTGCTTGGAAGTGATGACTCCAAATGGCTGCAGACCCCATGGAGCAAACAAGACACACTAGAGAGGACCGTAAGAACAGGTTATCTGTCCAAAGGCCACCGAAATCCAGTAAGCAATTTGAATTTGATTAGCCAAATATCCCTGCAGCCCAGCACAAAAATGCCCAGGGAAGGCAAAAAGAACAAGTCAAGTATGGACTGAAGATTTTCTGGAGGACTCTCCCAGTCTTGAGGTAAAAGGAGACTTTCTCTTCCCTAGAATCACAAACTCAAGAGAGCTGTGAGCAAAAGCCCAAGGAAGGACAAATTATAGAAGCCTTTATGCCTTGTTTTCCTTTTCTCCTTCACTCTTCTCAAAGCAAAATGAGTTCCTCCAGTGCACTCTTATCACCTCTTCAGTTTCTCAACAGCAGATTTTGAAAGTGAACATTCATTTCTATTGTGTCATAAATAGGAGAATTTCTATTGTGTCCTATGACCTCTCTGCAAATAACTTTGTTTTGACAAGCAGTTTTATGGTAAGAGAAGATGGTGAAGTCCAGGGAGGCTTCGCCACTATTATTTTAGATCAAATCCCTGGAGCATCTTAAGAAGGAACTGTGCACAAAGCCCTCTTTCACAAGATTGGTGCTCAGGTCCCATCTATTGTCCCATATTTTGCTTCTGACATTAAGCAGATTCCCTTTTGTGCCCCATTTACCCTGAGTGACACTTCTCAGCCTGCAGGAGTCCAGTCGAAGGGACTCAGCTCATCATGGATTCAGCAAACGAAGATGATATATTTTGTTTAGCCCAGAAAAGATTAGGACCATAAAAGCCTCTTGGGTCTATGTGTAGAAATGAGGGGAGTGCCATGCAAAATGCCACATGAAATTAGGAACAGTAGAGAGCCAGAGTTATCTCACAGTTATTGTCTGATGCATCTTTAAGACACCTTAGGGGTTTTGGGGTTGTACTTCATGAGGATGTTTAGCTGTCTGGTGCTTTTGCAGGAATATATTCAAAGGAGAGCCCAGTTTTCCCCTCCATACCCTCCCCAAAAAAATAAAAGGAATGAAAGAGAGGGAAAGGAGAATTTTTGCAGCTCTTTATTTCTGAAAAAAGACCCTTTTCTTTAAGCCTACAAAATCCTACTCTCTTTGAAAATGGCAACCCATATCAGTAACATAAAGACCAACCTGACCTACAGACGAAAAGCTCCATCTCCAGTCCTGGAAATATTCAGGGATTTACCCTTTTCTGGTTTGGCCACTGGAAGGAAAAAACTATGGTTTTGATAGCTCTGCCTCTGGTCTGGGACTGGTGGAAGAGGGAATCTCTGTCCCAGTGAAGACCTTGTTTGTTCTCCATGTGTCTAGCCAGGTGATCCAGATTTCTTCTTTGCTACCTCCCAAAAGGGAGCTGGGAACAAGGAGTTTACTTGCTGAAAGTAGAGCTAAGACACTGCTAATACTCAGATCTGCATAATGAAATAAATAAGAAACAGCAGTTCTTGTTCAGAGTCCCACTGTTTAAGAAAGTACACAAAGAGAGATCAAAAAAGACCATACTTTTCCTTGAGAGCCTCTGGGGCAGCTGTGATTTCTCCAGGGGATTTCATCCTTTGGAGAAAGGTGCAATTTAATGGTGAAAAGATATCATGAGCTTACCTAGCAATAGATGCACCTTATGTGTAGCATCTCCTGGCAGATCAGAACCTATGCTTAGTTTGTCACTGCTCTTCATTAATACTAAAAGCAAAACCAACAAGGAAAAGGGAGCAGGAGGAAAATAACGTGGGTAGCTTTTCCCTGAGTTTCTTTTCCAGAGAAATCAGAAATTAAACTAAAAAACTTCAGCGTCCCATCTCCTCTATCGACCTGGCCATCCAGATTGATGATCCTCACCTCAACCCCTGGGTACACCTAGCCAGGGTGACTTAAGTTTTGTCTACTGAAATTAGTGGCGATTTTCTTTATATCTCTTACATCAATAATGTCTTTGGGGTATTAAGCTACTGCCAGATGAACTCTTACCTCTATTAACTAGTGGAAGAATAATACTGGAAGAAGATACGATGTCTCAGCTCGTTAAACCAATGCCATGAAAGTCTTCTTTAGGCGGAAGAAAAGATGCTACTAAAGCCAAGCTCTATTTAACAGTGCAAATAAGATAAAATGTATCCAGCACAAATTGCCTTTAAAACTGTCATCAGATACTATAGAGGAAGAACAAGGTCCCCTCTAGTGGAAAACTATGGAATATGTCGAGCGGGAGATCTTTCCAGTCCTTCCTCATCCTGGCTCTGTAGTATCTCAGTTTGTTTTCACCACACCACCCTTGCTATGCAGACACCATCAGGCTAATCTAATCAAAGCAGAGCTACTGCCATTACTACCTGGATATTTGAGCCCTGGATCTTAAATCCTCCTTTTGGCCTCTGGGATTTGTCATCTCACTCATGTTTTCGGAGAGATCAGCGTTATCTCCAATCTTGTCATTAACGATTCATTTTGCAAAGCTTCAGAAGCTGTGGATGTAATTTTTCCAATGCAATTTCTCCATCTGGTGGTGTAAAAAGCAGCTGCCAGGCTGCTGCTGGTCGGTGTGCTCCACTCCAACAGTGCAATGTTATACCCACCGTAGCTTTCACATTCCATCTGACCGCGGTAACACAAGCTAGGAGAAAACACACACCAGTTTTGGATCATATCTGTAAATTTACTTCCCCCCAGGCTCATCTCAGACATCATGATAAGTTTTGTTAGGCAGAATGTTTCCCTAGAAGTCAGAAACCCCTAGTACCTATTATGTTCCTTTCATTCTACTATACACTGTCACTCTGACAGTTTAGAATCATGTTGATAAATCCCCTCTTTCCCAACTGGCTGTATGACTCTTGTATTCCCTTTTCTTCCAGCTGAAAAAGTGGATAAAAGTCCTTTTCCTGCTCCTACTTACAGCCCAATAGCTGTCCTGGGCTATAAACGTGGATGTCTGAGATGTCTCAGGCTGAGGAGGGAATCAAAACCAGGTCCTCTAGAGATTTAGGCCTCCAACCACTTGTCTGCGTGCATGGGGCAGAATTTCTGACCCACACCTTCTCTCTGTACTCCTCTAATGTGGCAGATCCTACCTGGAGGCAGTGAACTGTTACCGTTTGTACTCCTAGTAAATATTTCTATGGTTGTGAACGTCTTTCCCATGCTTGCTGCTCAAGTCTTACACCACCCTTTCAGCAGCTCTGGTCTTTCCATGGCCTGACTGACCTCTTTAACGCAACAGAATTCAGTTTTCTGGGTTCATTTTCTACCATGATGGGTTGGGTAGGAAAGGAAAGAGGGGAAAGGAAAGGTGGGAGAAAAATCTTTGCAGCAATAGATCAGCTCTCTGTGTTGAAACCACGCGGTGAATAGAAAGCAGTTGGATTAATATAAGTTCAACTCATGGGCCCTTGATGGAATAAACTACTGGAGATAACTCCCTCCTTGCCCCATGGAGCAGACAAAGCCATGCCACTGTATGTACTCAGAGACAGTGTATCCAGCAGGGACAGTAAGTAGAGCTTCAGTCATCACAACAGCGTGCAAACTGTCCCCCATTAGGTTTTTAACTAAATACCCCATGGCTGTTAATTTCAAGGCATAACTTGCTGAGATTATTTACAAAACACACTAAGAGAAAAGCTGCTCCTGATAAAGCTACTCCTCAAAATTTTCCAGGAGGCGAGATAAACAGCAGCCACATGAAAGTCTAGCAAAGTCCCTGGTTTCAAAACTGCTCAGGGAGAGAGCAAAGCCATGAATGCATTCAGCCCTGCCCTCCTGAGACCCTGAGTTTCTGCTGCAACATGCTGAGCATCTCCAATCCCCATCATCCCAGTGGGGTCTTGTCGTCTGCTGCCTTTCCTGAAGGGAGGATGAACTGAAGACAGCCACTGCCTACAGCCTCACAGAGGCAGTCTGCTTTTTTTTTTTATTTATTCTGTGCACATCCTCCTACCACTTGATTTATATGTCTTTCATCAGAAAAGAGAAAAAGGTGGATAAATCTTCTGGGAGACACACAGTTTTTTGTATTTTCTTCAGCAGTCCAGAGAATGAGGCATCCGAGAAGGAAGGAAAGCTTTCTTCCCATGTGTCCAAGCCCCGTCTCAGAAAACACGTGAGCTATGGCATAGAGAACTCCATTTTTTGGGTTTCAGCATTCTGAATTTGAATTTATTTAATTCCTAAAATTACCCACGTGCAAATCCTATTCAGGAGGAGATGAGCACTAGTGCAAACTCCTTAAGGCCCTCAAGACAAATAAATTTTACGCGTCCTTCAATTAATTTAGATCTTCATCTCTGTGCATTTCCATGCTTATCCAAAGCCATGATCCTCACTCCAGGTTCCAGTAGTTGTTACCGTAGCTCTGCACCATGCAATTTATTTACAAGATACTGTGTAGCCAAATGGCCAGGTTTTCCTTTGGTGGACAAAAAAAACCCCAGTGTCTTGGTCTTTAGAAGGTAATAAATCCATGCATCCAGTGGCACTCAACAGCCTGACTATATGTAGACAGCATGTCCTCTCCACTCCCAGAGCTCTACCCACGGAGATTTGACATCTTCCTCCCTAACAGACCACCATCACTGTTTTTTAGCAAGGTCACTTCTTCTTTCCTTGGGCTTTGGCATTCCCACCAGCCTTGCCGTTAGTTTTGGTGCTCCCTCCTGATTTTGCTGCCTCACCTTCTTTTTCACCTTTCTTCCCACCTCCTTGTTTTTTGTCATTAGTGTCCTTTCCTCCCTTTCCTCCTTTCTCTCCTTTTTCACCCTTTTCTCCTTTCTCTCCCTTTTCTCCTTTTTCTCCCTTTTCTCCTTCTTTCTTTTTGGCACCATCCTTCCCTTCTTTCTTGGATCCTTCTTTCTGGTCCTTTTCACCATCCTTCTTCTTGGAGCCTTTGGATCCATCTTTCTTACCCTGAGCCTTATCCACTTTTCCAGATACAGTGGGAACTTCCTCTTCTTTCTTTTCTTCTGCAACCTGAGCTGTATGTGAGGATGAAAAAGAAAACAGGAAAGCAGTTAATTTGGGTTAATACTAGCCAGAAAGAGGGCAAAACTCCTGCTCTCTGCTGGCCAGTCTTGGGCAAAGGGAAAATACTTCTACTGGGTCTTTGTCCATATAGATGTTTTCCTCACTAATTACCAGCTTTTTGTGTCTTTGGTTCGAAAGGTAGGAAAATGGGGTAAGGCAGAACTGATAATTTCAAGACCTGAGGTGTGGATCTGTTGGAGAAAATGCTCCTGTTGGTAGGAACTGATCCATGAACACTTTAAGCACGGGCCATGAGCATTTCCCAATAGACATTCAACGTGGAGTTGTCTCCTTCCACAAGAAGGAACAGAAACATCTCTCGTGTGATTCAGTACAGACCTGGCTTGGTTTTGCCTTGGTTTTTATTGTTTTTTATTGTTGATTGGGTTTTCTAATTCTTTATTTTCCTCTATGGGATATATCTCCTGCAGCCAAGAGTGGGAAGCAGGAATTCTGCTGGGGGTCTTTACTCCCAGAGACCAAGCAGCAGAAGATAGCTTGCCCAATGCAGGACAACAAAGTAGGTTTAGCTTGTGTCCTGTCCACATCCAGCCACCATGGGACTGGCTTTCTACCTGCACCATGGTAATTAATGGCATATAGTAACTAGCTCTAGTGCATAGTAAGCACTGTTTTGGTATGTTTTAACACATAAACCATATTAGTTACAAGAAGATTATAATATATTTACTTATTAAATATTTTTACTTAGAAGTGTCTTTGATTCAGTACCCACATTTGAAGTGAGAAGACTCATCCACTGGATCTACAGACTTCAATTGCTCTGATGCAGGATTTGGTAGCAGAAAATGTTTCCTCATCTTTCTTTTTTTTCTTCTACTGCAAGCGGTTCATTTTCTCAAAAGTATTTCTAACCTCAGAGCTTGATGTACTGAATGCTCACTTCAAGATGCAACTTGACGCTTAAACTCAGATCATATTTCATATATTTCTTATGGATTTTTTTTCCTTTGCTCAAGACCAGGGGAGTATAAAGTTTTGCAAAATCAAGTAAAAACGCATTAAGTTTCCCATTACTTCCTTCTCTGAAAATCCCCAATAAAGGACTCAGGAATGTACGTAGATAACTGTGTTAACACAACTTAATAATTAAAATCAGCCAAAATGTAGAAATGACCTGGCAGTGACCTCAGGAAATGGAGGATGTTTGGTCACTGTTTAGCTTTCTTCAGCTGGTATCTATGCTAAGCCAAATTACTTCACGTTCATCACAGGGTAAGGAGAGATGAAGGTGAAGGACTCTTTATCAGGGAGTGCAGTGATAGGATGAGGGGTAATGGCTTCAAACTGAAAGAGTGGAGATTTAGATCAGATATCAGGAAGAAATTCTTTACTGTGAGGGTGGTGAGGCACTAGAACAGGTTTCCCAGACAAAGCTGTGGATGCCCGATCCCTGGAGGGGTTCAAGGCCAGGCTGGATGGGGCTTGGAGCAACCTGGTCTGGTGAGAGGTGTCCCTCCTGATGGCAGAGGGGTTGGAGCTCAATGATCTTTAAGTTCCCTTCCAACTCAAAGCATTCTATGATTCTGTGATGGTGAACTGGCTTAGGAAATGGTATGGGCCTTCGGTGGGATATCTCAGCCCTTACCTGGAGCCATTGAACTCCAATTTGTTTAAGGAGCCTCAAATTTTTTCCCCTTGTTATGGATGTCTCTAGTGTCACTTTCAATTTGCAGCAATGGATTACAGGTATTAAATCAAATCTGTATTTGTTGCATTTGCCTAAATATTGCTTCAGCATGCACATGGAAATAAAATATCATCCTTTGACCTTGGGAACTGGCAATTCATTTGTACACACAAATGGGAGTAGAACAATACAGACTCTTCCTTACAACCACAGGGGAAATCCTGACATCTCACATTAAACACACACATACAAAAAGGGAGATGGAAGAATAGAAAATAAACCCACCACAACAGCACATTGTCTGCTTCCTGAACAATTATGGTAGAAAGCAGGTTAACTCCCTGAAATGTCAACTGGAGCAGCCTCAGAACAGAATACTTGAAGATCTCCCAGGCCATGGACCCAGACAGGACATCTTTATCTAGAGCAAAGACCGAGTCCTGCTTGTACTTCTCCCACAGGCTGGGAGACAGAGGACAAATGCATAAATTTGTACATAACATTTTATACACTGAACTCTAAAGTCCATTTTATTTATGTCCATATGACACTCAAAAAAGTGCGTGGAGAGCCTTTTGGCAGTTAGAATATTCCATCACAATAAATGTGAAGTAGGGTAAAATAATGCCAAGAAAAGAGCATTTATGCATAGTGATATATTAATGGTTAATAGCATTTGACACTTACAAATCTTTAAAGCATTTAATGGCCACTCAGGAATTAAAATCACTCAAGTCATCTCTCTGGCCTTGACTGGATCTAACAGGGGCTGTCACGGTGTAAGTGTATAAATGATAAATACATACATTATATTTCATTACTCCATAATTCAAGGAGGAGGGTTGCCAAATGTCAGGGGCAGAGCATCACGCTCTGTACAGGTGAAAACAGATGAAGCCCAAAACCTTGCCTACTTTCCATCATAAGGGCTAAATCATGTAGTGAAACATTTTTTGGGGGAACAGGATGTACACTAACCTCAGAAACACAGAACTTTTGGAGGGTAACAATTTAGGTGCTGACAGTTGAGCCAGTCCTTTTGGGTCCCCCAAACTGGAGACACACAAGCATTTCTAAGGCACAATTTACCTCTTCCAGTTTAGCACCACCCCTGCCATGAAAGGAATCATATCCTTTTTATTTTCAACTGTGGATAAAGGGATAAAATTGAGACAACTCATGCTGATGCAGATTTCTCCATAGATGTGGGTAACCTATTTGTGGTTAGATGGCTCCCACCCCAGCACCAAGTCCTTCAGGGCAACTTGGACAGATGTATATCTGACCCCAGATGACTTGGAGGTTCAGAGCACACGTGTTCATAAGTCATTACCAGACATCAGCAGCCTCTCAGCAATGTGTTATCCACCACCCTCCTACCCTGCACTGTGCCAGGACCGTAATTCTGAAATTCTCAAAAGCTCCAAGGGCGGTCAGCTGTTCAACACACACATTTAACTGGAGGGAAGTTTAGGTAGTCTTTATGGCGCAGCTGACTTCCCATAAATCGCTTTCTTAGGTTAATTTATTCATGAGTGCATGCTGCACTTATGAATTTATCATGGTTTGATTAAATCTACACCAAAATAGCCAACCTTTGGATGGATCGCACGTACATTTTTGTGGGTTGTAAAGGCAGCTTACAGGAGGTCAAAATTTATGAGCATTCTGAGTTGAAACGGCCATTCTGCTGCCCAAATACTCTTGCTGTAGCTTCTGGATGTTCTCATCCTTTATTTATTGGTTTTCCAGAAGTAACAGCTCAGCGGGAAGAGGATGCAGCAGAAAATGACTGAATTTTGCTTTCTGCTATCTACAGGCGTGACCCTTCACACTCTCTGGGATCTACTGATAGTTGGTCCTTACGGAGCCAGAATCTGGTGTTTTGGGGAGGAAATGGAAGGATACAACACTAAGCACTTCCATGTGTGATTGCTCGTAAACATAAGACTGTGTTAACTAGATTTTTGGATGACTTTTTACTTTAAAGTAGGTTAAGAGAATTTCACTGTATGGACAAGGGCTTATCCATGCCAGCTGGGTTCAGCTCCAGAGAGTGGTCTGGCCATCCTCAGTCAGATGTCTGAAAACCTCTGAAATACTGAAGTGTCTGCAAGTTCCTACTGTTAAGCACTTAGTTCTGTATTTTGATTATGTAGGACTAAATTTCTACAGATATCTTAACTGCCTCTTTTACCAGTTTTATGGACTGAAGTATCACATTTTGAGTCAAGGATGCTCCTAGTTTCCAGAAGCTACAGACCACAGGGCTTGCAGAGACACAGGAAAGAGGGAAAAAAAAAAATATAAAAATCATAAAAAGGCATTGAGAAAACAGAGGTGAAATGCAGAAAGGGAACTGAGAAGCAGATAGTCCAAGGTATGATGGTTCTCATCAGAAAAGAGAAGCCATAGACAGACAGACAGGAAGGCAGTCCCCTAATTTCCTTGCAGGGCCATTTCATCTTCTTCTTTCACCACAGGCAGGGAGTTGAGAGGTCTGGACTGGACATGACCAGAGAGAGTTAGGAGAGTTTCAGTAGAGCCTAGGGTACAGAATCAGGAGAGATGAGTGAGAGGAGCAGAGATCAGTGGCAGAAATACTCTTGGCCATCCAAATGGAGTAAGGAATTTATGGGTAACATGAAACTTTAACAACTTCTTCCCTACCAATACTATCACCACCACCCCAACCCAGGAACTCATCCTTCAAATGAATCAGAAGCTATGCAAATTTTAAACATGAACTTCAAAGGAATGACCATGAGTTCTACCATTGGAGAAACTGTCCCTTTCATCTAAATGACCTAAGCTTCCACAAATGCTTCAAGCTTTAGTGCATGTGAATGGGAAGTGTCTACCACATTATGGTTGTGCCCAAGGAGCCACATTGATTTATGTCAAGGAAGGACCTAGCCCTTTGCATTCATACATACAGAAAACAACCCCAAAAGAAGAGATAGAGCTCATGTGTAGGTGTGGGCATGGGGAATACCTCCAGGGATCTCTGTCAGCTCGTTGAGTGGTGGCACAGTCTCCAGCTTGTCTGCATATGTCTTGGCTGCTTGCCGTTGAGCGTACCGTGCCTCAATCTCTTTCTTTGTCCGGGGAATCCGGCATTTGAAGATACAGCACAGCGTGATAACTGGGAAAGGAAAGAGGGAAGCAACAGCATTCAGTTTAGTCAGCATATCTCTGTCTGGAACGGGCTGGCCTATATACCGTGGAGAGAAAAATTAAGAATTTCTTCCAGTAGGAACCTGCAACCAGTAGGAAGTATGGTCACAAAGTCTAAACCAATTGAGTTATCTGAAAATAAAGAATTACCACTCTAAACTGAGCCGTGGTAAAAGACTGAGCGTGTCCTTCCCACCAAAACCGATGTAAACCATTACCTTACACCATATATGCCAATGGTGCTTCTGAGCATTGGAGAATTAACAACTTAAATTCATTATCTCTTTGGAAATGGCAGCAGCAATTAAGATGTACTGTCACCCTTCAACAGTATGTTATTGCTAGAAGTTCCTGGTAATGTATCTTAGCCATTCTTTTTTGTGGGAGGTAGATTTTGGGTCTGTGGATCTCCCCCTGAAGAAAGCAATGAGGAGTTTGGCACAGAAACACTGTAAACCCTTCAAAATAGATCCAGAACAAGAGCTCAATATATGCTTTAATTGACTCTCATACAAATTCATTTATGGCAGGCCAAGAATTGAACCCAGAGTTCCTAAATCCCCCCATCATGCACTTACTATTCCATCAGGCTTTTTTCCATGGGCCAGGCTTCTGTACATGACTTAAGGATACAGATAGTAAGTTTTATTTTCCCTTCATGCTTAAACCTATACATTACTTCAGAATTTCCATCTGCAAATCNTTTAGTCAGCAGATCTCTGTCTGGAACAGGCTGACCCATACACAGTGGAGAGAAAAATTAAGAATTTTTTCCAGTAGGAACCTGCAACAAGAAGGGAGTATGGTCATAAGGTCTAAACCAATTGAGTTATCTGAAAATAAAGAATTACCACTCTAAACTGAGCCGTGGTAAAAGACTGAGCGTGTCCTTCCCACCAAAACCGATGTAAACCATTACCTTACACCATATATGCCAATGGTGCTTCTGAGCATTGGAGAATTAACAACTTAAATTCATTATCTCTTTGGAAATGGCAGCAGCAATTAAGATGTACTGTCACCCTTCAACAGTATGTTATTGCTAGAAGTTCCTGGTAATGTATCTTAGCCATTCTTTTTTGTGGGAGGTAGATTTTGGGTCTGTGGATCTCCCCCTGAAGAAAGCAATGAGGAGTTTGGCACAGAAACACTGTAAACCCTTCAAAATAGATCCAGAACAAGAGCTCAATATATGCTTTAATTGACTCTCATACGAATTAATTTATGGCAGGCCAAGAATTGAACCCAGAGTTCCTAAATCCCCCCATCATGCACTTACTATTCCATCAGGCTTTTTTCCATGGGCCAGGCTTCTGTACATGACTTAAGGATACAGATAGTAAGTTTTATTTTCCCTTCATGCTTAAACCTATACATTACTTCAGAATTTCCATCTGCAAATCTGCTTATGATTCAGACAATTCATTGGAATGAAATCACTATTGGTTGTTTTCCTAGATGAGGAATTCACAGACTTAATCAGATCATCCAGGTATTACCTCTGACAACAGCAAAGCAACGTCAGGGGAAATGTTAGTGAGATGCAGAGACTGATTAGCATCAAATTAGTTGGCCCACGGGTCATAAACACATGTCCAAAAGCATAGGATCTCGTGGTGTCTGTGAACTTTTGAGTTGCTATTGCTTCTTTTTTTTTTTTTTTCCTGTGGGCATCCTTAAAATAGTTTGAGGGATTTGATTCTACTCTAAATAAAAGCTCAACAATCCAACCTACCTAAAATCTTCACCTCATTTATATACATTGTGGAAAAGGGTTCTGCTGGCAGGCAAAGCCTTTGTGCCTGGAAAGATGTGTGACCAGTTTGACATGCTCTGCCTCCTGTTTTAAGTGGAGCTCCCCAGTCACCAGGAGCAATGTTGACCTTTGAGACTAACCCAGGGAAATGAGAGGAATAATCTGTATGCTTGGTTCCAAGTGTTCATTCATCAGGAGGAATAAAAAATTGCAGACAGCACTCACAACAGCAGCACATAGATCATCCTCTGGTGTAAATTTTGTTCCCTAAAAGCTTGTCATGTGCCTGTCCAGCCTCTCCTAAGTCAAGAGGGATCATGTTAACTGAGAACCAGCTTTGCATGAGCTCTTCATATAACAAAGGAGGAAAGGAAAGTACTAAAATAGCTTTCTGGGTGTTTTGAGGTTGGTGTAAAGTTACCAAGCAAAGCACTGCATCTCCTCCATGCCCTGGCTGAACTTTGCTGCCCAAAAAAATATCACTCCCCTTAAACAGTTTGCAGCGGAGGTGTTGTAGTGGAATCACACTCAGGGCCATCTAAATGTCACAACAGGATGAAACAACTGAAGCTGAAGTGAATTTCCCAAAACACCATGAAATTGTAATAACCTGTAATTAGGGAAGCAATCAAGATGCTTTTATCCTTGCTCTTCCAGGAGGGTCAGCAACAAGCTGAGGGTAATTGAGTTTTTGCCTTGTCTTATGAAAGGAAAACAAGGTACCCATATGGCGTTGTTGGCAGCAAAACATCGGTAGCTTGCAGGTGGGTAATGAACCACATCTGGAAAGCACACAGCTGGGTCTGCCCTGATGTTCAGAGCAGCAGAATTTCACTGTGTGCCTGCCCACAGAGTTTGCTACAGCTCTGCCGCATCCAAAGGATGGCACAGACCAAAAAAAAGTACCCAGTAGCTGGGTGAAAACTCCAGGCAAAGTCAGACTAGACAGAAGTATGGATTTTTAACAGTGACAGCAACAATTTTCCGGGGGAGAATGGGGTGCGTGCTTTTTTTCTAACCACTTTTAAATCAAGATCTATTGTTTTCCTAAAAGCCCTCCGGAATTCAGCTCAGCCAGGAATTCTTCGCTCACGTTACAGAGAAATTTGCCAGGAAAATGAGCACCGTGTTTCTTGGAGGTTGATAAACGGCGAGACTGTCAGTTTCCAAGTAAAGCACAAAGAGATTGGTCAGTGCCCTTGAAAACTGAGGAGAAAGTACCTGCCAGAATCACAGTAGTTGGTTTAGCTCTGTAGGAAGGAGTAGGAGTTGTTGTATCTCTCAGGGCTCCATTTCCTTTCAATTACTAAGGATGAAAACGGTCATTGCTACACGATAGTCACGAGCTGGGCTCTCTGTTCAACTTTCAAATGGAGACAAGTTATTATACTGTCTTGGGATGTGCAATGATTCACAATCAGCCACTGCAACAAGAAGCTTATGTGAAAATAATGCAGTGTGATTCCTACCTCTGTCCCCCTCGTAAGATGCACTTAGTGTCAGGCTCAAGCCACGCAGGGGGCTAAGGACTGAACCGAATGCCATTATATTTTTAAAAGGACAGACAAGTGAATAAGATTTGGGTGCAGGTGCCTTAGGACACTGAAACTGATGCCAGGAATGATCGTTTCAGGGCTAGCGGGAAGTTATTGCCTGTTGGATATCTTTGCTTTTTCCTCTAGGTCAGTAATAGGAGACAGAGTAGGTGGAATTCTTGTTTGTGTCTCCCAAAAGTAGGGATTACAATCTCAAACAGTCACTCCAGCCTCCCTCAATAGCTGATGTAGAGAAAGAAGCATCTCTACAGGGTGATTAATCTCATTTTAAGACCAAAATTTGAAGTATGTCAAATAAAACATTCTCTGCAGCTGCCCTTCTCTCCTTTAACCACAAAATCAAGCTGGAGTGAACAGTCTGACACATGACCCTGCAAGAGCTGTGGCCTCCCTGAAGTGAGAGTCAGAGGCCGAACAATGTGCCCAAGGGCTTCCCAAATGACATCAGGGATTTTTTATCAGGGACTATAGTGATAGGACAACGGGTTACGGTTTTAAACTGAAAGAGAGAAGATTTAGATGAGATCTCAGGAAGAAATTATTTATTCTGAGGGCAGTGACACACTGGCCCAGGTTATCCTGAGAAACTGTGACTGTCCCATCCCTGGAGCGGATCATCCAGTTCCAACCCCCTGCCCTGGGCAGGGACACCTCCCACTAGACCAAGTTGCCCAAAACTCCATCCAACCTGTCCTTGAACCCGTTCAGGGATGGGACAGTCCCTGATAAAAAATCCCTCTCCACCTTTTTAATGCAGTTGGTGGCTGTCAAAGGAGGAGTTAGAAGAAGCCTGAGTGGAGGCTCCCCTTTTCTTCACTTGGAAAGACTCTTAAGCTGATTCTCTCATGCCTGGACCATGCTGGAAATCCACTGGAGTAGATGTTGTAGTCTAGTCATGTGTCCCATTAACCCAGACTGTGACCCATGGACATAAAACTCTCTGGCTTCACCTCAAACCTCCTTCATCCCTACTGATTTGGCTGTCTGACGCCAGTTAAATTTAACCATCATGTGAAGATAGTTGATAATGAGGATTACTGGCTAAAAATAGCCATTCCTAGCAGATAACAGATGAAGAATTGGACTGTACTCTCTTCCATGAGTTAAACATCAAAGCAATACTCTTACAAAAGCTTAGTATGTGACATGGCATCAGCTGAGCACAATATCTGATAGGGCCATGTTCTCAGGGTAGAATTACAACATAAAAAGAAAACAACTCTAAAAATCATAGAATCATAGAATGGCTAGAGTTGGAAGAGACCATAAAGATCATGGAGTTCCAACCCCCTTGCCATGGGCAGGGATACCTCCCACCAGAGCAGGTTGCTCCAAGCCCCATCCAACCTGGCCTTGAACACTTTCGGGGATGGAGCAGCCACAACTTCCCTGGGCAACCTGTCCCAGTGCTTCACCACCCTCACACCAAAGAACTTCTTCCTAATATCTAATCTAAATCTCCCCTCTTCCTAATTAAAACCATTACCCCTTGTCCTGTCACTCTGCTCCCTGACAAAGAGTCCCTCCCCAGCTCTCCTGGAGCTTCCTTCAGATCCTGGAAGGCTGCTCTAAGGTCTTCCCAGAACCTTTTCTTCTCCTGGCTGAACAGCCCCAGCTCTCTCAGCCTGTTTTCATACGAGAAATGAAAAACCTCCCTGAGGGTTATATGTACAACGAACGTAGCTTAAACTAAAAGTTTTTGTTTAAGATATGAATATATGTAGGAATATTAATCACAACCCATTTCAACAACCCAGTTGAATAGTGATAACTCGATCACTTTCGATTCTGGGTCCATGGGATGAAGTATTTGGGGGACCAGTTAGCTTGGATACAACGTGAGAATTTGTTATTATGCTTTTCTTCTGCCTTCAAGCCTTGAATAGCTGTTTTATGCAAAACATTCCCCAGGTGAGTACTTGAATCACATCACCATCAAACAGTATTTTGTCGTGCTGTGGCTCTCTTTTTCCTTTCCAGGATTTCAGCTCTCATTTGAATCATTGACAAGGCTTCTAAAATGCAGCCTGAGTAAACTATTGCCTTAATGCCTGCTGAGCTCGAAGCAAACTCCCTGAGACACAGCAGTGCCCTATTAACACCACAGAAGGTCCATGAAAATATCAAGGTTTGAAACGGTGATATTAGTAATGGTCTCTCTGCTCTCAAACCACATAAAGCAGCAGAAGAAACACTCCTTGGGACAAAATGCAGTGGCATAATTTTCAATTCTCTCTCTTTTCTCAGCTTTTCTGTATTAATGATATATTGCCTTGTGATACTGTGATAATCAGCATCTTCCATGAGCTGCACAATTAAAATACATGTTTTTTCTTTTCCAATATCATGCTGTGGATTGTTCTGCTTCTGTTTGCCTTCGAAAAATCATTTTCTCACCTTTTATTTTTCCCTTTCAGCTACCTGACATACACAGTTGAATTCCACCACCTCTTTTGAAGGAACATTTCTGGTTTAAATTAAAAAGTCAGGTCCTATCCTGTACATGGTGTTCTCTTTCCATGCTGAAGATTCGAGCTGACAATGGATCAAATCATTTTTCATTGTTTCTGCCAGGCTGATGATGTGAAATGTAATTTTTCAAGAAGGCAACAGATACTTGGTGGTCCTTTATGAAATGGGTATTTTAAAGGAATAATCAACTCTTTTGCTGTCTAGGATAACGAAAGAGGTATTGTAAGTGATGTATTTTCATTCTTCAGCATGTACTAAAAAAAACTTGGTTTGGGAAATAATGAAGGACTCTGAAGCTTGTTCCTTTTTGGATTCTTAGCATGTTTTCATTGTTTTTACAGGGGGCAATGTTTTCCCAATATTCATATCCAATACTATTCAGGCTGGAGGAGCCGAGAAACGGACACAAATAAATCCTCTCACCCAAAGCACAGTCACAGAGCAAATGCTAAACACAACATTTCCACCATAAACAACTTGATGCTTGTGGCTTAATGAGGGCTGTGCGTTTACTCCCACAGGCTTAAACTAAAATATTTCTATTTTTTGTAACTGAAGCAAGCTAAAAACATAAGCAGAAGACTCTGAAAGGAGCTGTATTGGCTTAAACCAAATATTGGTGTGGCCAGGTCACCCTGTTGATGGTCTCTCGTCTTTTCACTTCAGTGAAATTCACAACTGACTCTAGTTTAGCTGGGCAGTAAATTGAAAAGAAAAAAAAAATATAAAAAAGAAGGAGATAAAAAAAAAGAAAAAGAAGAAGGAAAGAAAAAACTTGGTTCTGGGAAAGATGTAAATGAAATATCCTCTCCAGAGACTTCCTGGTGTCATATCTCAGCAGAGCTATGATTGAGAACTGAGCAGTTTCATAAATTGCATGGAAACTGGCTGCAATACACAGTAGGCTTGTTCCCTTTGAAGCTGAAAAAAAAATACGGTCTGCCAATGAAGCTTTTAATTAACATTTAGCAAAGTAGCCTGCTCTGATCTGAGTTAATTAGGCAGCCATTCCATTGTTAATAATGCAAGCAATTAATGCAGATGTATTCAATGGCAAGTTAACTGCAGCACTTGTGTTTAAATGCTCTTTGAGAAGCCTGGAGAGTTGCTTGCTCTATGACTACAACGATGGTTTAAGAAAAGAGGTACCATATTTTGGCTGTTTAAACTACTCAGGGCATGTTAATAGCTGGCTAATTATCACAGTGCAATGACTTAAGAAAATTAGTGGTTGAGTGACTGCTTGTAGGACTGGTGCACCACGAGTGTCCAGGTGATGCTGCTGGTGCCTGAACCACCTCACTTAAAGATGTCATTGATGCTGTTAGAGCCATTGCTGAGATACTAGAGCCTCAGAAGAGATCCCTGAGGACCTTCAGAAGGAGGCTTTCCCTCTAAAGGATGTGCAACCATCTACAGGTCACATAACCACGTTCTGGCTGTGGCTCAGGCTTGAGATTGTGGCAATGGGGGACTCGGCATTCTGCTGGAAAATAGAGACACATGGATGGTAAAAACATCAGATTTAAAGTCCAGATTGGAGATTGAGTAAACGCCCTCCCAGAATCTTTCTCAGCCTGTAATTTATCCCACTCTGTGGCCATTCCTTCATCAAAAATCTAGTGCTTGTGTTAAAGTACTCATTTCCTAGTGAGCAAAAATAGGTGCCAAAGAATGAAGAGAGCTAGACTGTTGTCCGTTAAGTAAAATGTGTTTTTAAACATCTTCATCTTTGTGAAGCACCCTAAGGACATGCCGAAAGAACTGCTGCAAGGGGTCAGGGCTGCTACAATATTTGTCCAACCATCGAGCTTAACCATGTCTCCACATGTGATATTTTCCTGGGGTCTGGAAGTGAGGGTCTTTCCACACCAGTAGATCACATCCCCTGACCTCTCTGCACAGGTTATTAAGTTTAATTACTGCCTGAGTGAAATAACTTGTGTTGGCTTGAATCCCTCCTTGCCCTGAGGAGAGCTGTTGAGGGGTAGAGAGTGTGGCAATGTTTAATCGCCCACCTTGCCATATTTATTTCTCAAATTCTCATTTGAATCAGCCCGGTTTTAATTTCCAGACTCTGCTCTTGCCTCTACCCACTAGACTCAAAATATCTTAATATACTTCTTTTTCTCTTTTCTTTTTGAAGTCCTGCAATGCTGCAATCAATCGAGTGGCCTTTCGATCTTCTTTCCAACAAGCAAGACAAAGCAAGTTCAGTGACACTCTTGTTTGAAGACCTTTTGTCCAGGCATTGAACAGGTGAGGATTTGGAGGCTCTTTTTTCCTGCAAGCCTTTGTTTTGTCAGGATTTATTTTCGTACACAAGTGTACAGAAGTTAAAAGCTTTCCTACCTCTCACTAACCCACATTAATACACTCAAATAACTCCTTACTGTAGCACCACCCTGAACTGTGTTGCTTAACTGATTAATTTGCTAAACTTTACTAATTATCATTTAGTCACGGAATGTTTGTTTATTCTGTAGATGAGGTCTAAACCTTTGTCTCCCAACCAGAGATCCTTCTTTCTGCTGTCATTCACTGCATTTTGCTTGAACAGGTTAATCTAATTCCCTGCATGGCTCCTCCTCCCTCCTTTTGTTTGTTTGTTTTTTATTCTCCTGTCTACTGGGATGGAGAATATCTTTAACAGTATCCACTTTATATTCATTCTGAGCTCACCAGTGAAAAACACAGCTTAGGGTTGGACCTCTTATCAGAACAAATGTTTCCCTTAGGAAATTTTGATCTAAGAAAAGTTAGATATTGGAATTAGGATATGTTGTGTGGGAAAAAAAGAAGCAGGCAGTCAGTGGGAGCTCCATGGAGCACCCTTACAGATACAGACATGGTATCCAGGGCACTTGAGGACACAGGTCATCTCATCCTTAGACAGACATCTAAAGCAAACAGATTAATTATTCCCACTTGTTCTCTTACCTGGACACTTCTAGGCATCTATCCTGAAAGCATGCCTAGATAAGTGAGATGAGTCATAGTGACAAAGTCCATATTAGAGGTTTGGGCTGGAATTCTGAGCTATTAATTAATACAAACCCTTATTAAAAAAAAAAAGGTCCTGATTGCTTATGTTTTTTATCTGTTTCATGGTGCTTTTTATGCCTGGTGCAATAGCTCCTGAAGCTACGGAGGATCTAACCTTCTTTCCCCACCATCCCATCTTGAAGGCTGGAAGCACGGGTGGGATTTATCATCCTAGGGAGTAAGAGGTTTGGGATTGAAACTTCTCCATTGCCTATCACAAGGAGGAGCCAACACTGCAGCTGTGCGGGGCAAGATCTAAGAATGATTGTTTCATGATAAAGAGAAACACCTCCTCAAGCATTTATTGAAAAAGAAAAGGTCAATAAGCTGGGCCTGTCTTTTCTGCCAAACTAGAGCTAGCAACAAAACCCAGAATTCCAACACACACAGCCAGACTTGTGACTTGGAAAGATCAAAGCCAGATTTGGATCTAACCTGTGCAGCTCAGACTTGTCTACCCCCAGACCTTATGTAGTTCTCTGAATCTACACATATTTCAATTCATAATTAATTGCAAGCAACATACAGCTGCTACCTACATTCATTTACACCAGTTGAGAAGCTATTTATCCTGCCCTTGGAATCTGCAAAATCCCTATTGTTTGGTGTTAGATTTTATGTGAGATGATGGATTGTGCCTGTTCTCCACACCGGGTAGAGAAAATGCACAGGGTGGGTCAGGCATGAAATTGCACATGAAAAGGCAAATGGGAATTAAAATTCTGATGGTTTATTGAAATAAGAATGGCAAGAGTAACCCAGAACACGAAGAGTTAACCAAGCGGGATTTCCCAGGAAGGCTGCAAAGTTGACTTTCACTTTTAGATCCATAAAACTACATAAATGATACTCCCCTGTCCCAAGCTTCCAGACACACAGTCTATGGTATCTATGTGACCTGATAGCTGTCACATCTAAGAGAAGCCAGCCTCAGGCAACGGCGTCTCCAATGCTTTCTAGCTGATAAGGATTACAAGAGCTGATTTTGTAGCAGTCTTGGATGTGGGTGCCTTTGTGTGTACAAGCACAACAATAGACATTCAAGATAACATGAACAAGAACAGCACAGGTTATTTGTTATCAAAATAAGTGGTCAAAAAAGAATGTTTACCTGTTATTAATTGGAATACGTAAAAATTGGTCCGTCCTTTGTAAAAGATGCTCAGCTTTCTCTTAAACAACCCTTTTTTCCACTCAGCTTGAACTGCATATATTGATGCCAGTCTGGGGGCTTGGGCTATTTTGTAGGCACACAAGTGCAGAGCAGCTTCAAAACAAGGCAATGCCTCACACGTGACAAGAGACTTCCATGTGACAACTTGGGCTGAGGGCAAAAGAGGGGCTCAACCTGTTGTCCCTATGGAAGAGCCATCCCTCATCCCAGGGGATGTTCTCTGTGATAGAGGACAGTACTCTAACCCCTCCAGCCCTTGCATCCATCTCTGCATGTATTATTCTCTGCACCCTGATGAGCATCTCTCATCTGATGGGCTGCTGATGGTGCAGCATGTGAAGATTGATGGCTAAACCCTCTGTCAGAAAGGACCATGTGCATCATCCCTGAGCCAGCCTAAATTATCCCTGCCTCACTGGGAATCCTGCACATTAATGGAAACATCTGGGTAGTTTTGCCATCCCAAAAAGTAATGGTTATTTAATAACGTAAATCTTTTGCCTGGCATTTATACTTCAACACCCGCAGCATGTTGGTAAATAAAACCTCTAACACTTCAAATTAAACTGTGCTCTGTTAATTGCATTCAAGATGTTTGACAGCTTTGTTCGAGCTAATTAAATAACACTCGATTCCTGGGAACATGCTTGTTCAGTGTGAACCTCCCTCCTTTGTACTCTCGCACTATTTTATACTCCTCTTGAACCTTTGACAGGTTCAAGGGAAAGACTCTCAGTTTATGCAGGCAGATAAGCAAAAGCTTTGCATTCGTGATTCCCAAGCATCCCTCTTCATGCTCTCTTCCCTCTATTTGTATCTTTCCCTCCAGAGGGATAAGCAGCAGGAATGTGAAAGTATTTTGCCCTGCATCCAGCCCCAGTTGTTGGATTTTCTCTGCAGAAATCAAAGAGGCACTGCCTGCATACTCCCTGGTGGGCTGCTGTCAACAGACCTGGGGGTGGACATAAACCAAGGAACCAGCAGACCTTGAAACCCAAAGGAATATCCAGAGAAGAAATTAAACACCCCCACAGGGCTGCTTAAAAGCATCGATGATGGATGTGATGCCAAAGAAAAAGGTAAACCAAGTGGAGAGCACAGTGGGCAAGCTTTGGGCCAGTTGGTGGCTCTTCCAAGGATGGATGAGGACCACCTCCTCCTCCACCACTGCACTGCAGTTTGTAAAGGGCAATGTTTTTGTTTTGGTTTTTTTGTTGTTTGGTTGGGTTTTGAGTTTTTTTTTTTTTGTTTGTTTGTTTGTGCAAAGTCCTCCTCCTTTGTGGCTGAGACAGGCTGTGCAAGATTCCAAGGTTATGACTCAATCCCATCCTATCAGGGGGGTTGATAGTGTGGGGCCTCAGTTCCCGCTTTACAGCTCTCACAGGACAAGAAAAGAAAAATCCAGACCGAGGAAGCAGATAGCAGTGCTGCTGAGTGAATCAAATCCTCCTGACAGCTAATCTCATCTCAGCTGTGTGTTGTTGTCTCATCAAAGTCTCCCCAAGGAAAGAGAGAGGCAGGTGAAACCCTCGTCTCCACTCCTGCCTGCAAGGGGACTCTTTTCTTATCAACCAGCACTCAGAGGAGCAATCCAGAGCAGCTGAATTCTCCCAGGTGCTGAGAGATAGCCCTGATAAGGATTTCAAGGCACACTCTCAGGACACTCACCAGCCTGCCTTGGATTCAGATACCCAAAACCAAAGGTTTCCTTTAGCCGAGAGCAAAAAAAGGACTGAGATAAAAATCCTGGGGACAGAGGAGCAACAGTGAGTTGACCTGCTGCGTGTGGTACCTGAGAAACTTGCTTTTTCCTCCCTTTCTTTGTAGATTTTTCCCTGCAAGAAGTTGTGTTTGCTTTAAAAGTGAGTTCTCATGTGCCTTCTCTGGTTGTAGCAAAAAGATTTGACGTTCCTGATATTTTAGCAGATGAGTAAGAGCTATGTAATGATACACACATCTGTGAGGTTTATGCCTCCAGCATCACCTGAAGGATGCTCTGCATGTGCTACTAACCAAGTTTTCTATCATGGGTTGCTTTCCACCCAAAAGTTTTGTTTCTCTCCTGACATATCCTATCCCAAAGCAGAATCATAGAATCATCCAGGCCAGAAAGGACCTCCAAAGGTCATCTAGTCTGACCTCCCCGCAGTCTCAAGGGCACCCTCAACTAGCCCGGGTTGCCCAGGGAAGGAGATGGAGATGGATGGGTCTGAGAGGGACATGCTTTCATGTGCCATGTGAGAAAGTTGGGTGGTCAGAGACAGAAAACCCTTCTGCTAGAAGTCATGCAAGCACTTCACCTCTCCTTGTATCCTCTCAGTACAGCTAGGAGGAATCTCATTTGGTTTATTATGCACCCCAAACCCTTTTTATGAGCTAGAAGGTCCCATCAGAGACTTTTTGCTCATTTCAGGTGTGTGTGTTGATACATAAGATGCTTTTATCTGGTTTGGGTTTTTATTAATTTATTTATATATTTTTTTAATTACATAAGGAAATGTAAGCGTTTGGGATTGGGCTATTTTTTGTGCCTTTCATTATGCAATGCTGCCATCGTGTGGACATTGCTAAGAACAAGAGGTGCAAACCACACCTAAATCGCATCTCTGTTAGGTCCTGTCACAGTAAGAGCCGGTTGTTGGGGTGGAAGAGCGGGGAGGACCTGCCATCCACACCCTCCAGTTTGATCCTGTGGCTGCCCTTAGCAACTGCCACTCATATCTGGGACCATACTGGAGCAACCATGGAATCCTGGAATGGTTAGAGTTGGAAGAGACCTTAAAGATCATCCAGTTCCAACCCCCCTGCCATGGGCAGGGACACCTCCCAAGACACCAGGTTGCTCCAAGCCCCATCCAACCTGGCCTTGAACCCCTCCAGGGATGGGGCAGCCACAGTTTCCCTGGGCAACCTGTTTCAGTGTCTCACCGCCCTCATACCAAAGAATTTCTTCCTAATATCTAATCTAAATCTCCCCTCTTCCAATTTAAAACCATTACCCCTTGTCCTATCACTAGACTTCCTGACAAAGAGTCACTCTCCAGCTCTTCTGGAGCTCCCTTCCATTTCAACCAGAAGGCATCCATTTTAAGTGCTCCACAATTCCCCACAGGGAAGCAGCCAGAGGCATTAACTCTAAAAGCATCTCAACTCCTCTCCTCACCTGGATTCACATGACAAAGCAGACACACCCTTGATAAGAAGGTGATATGGTAAGCCACTGGGATCTCTTGTAGGCCCTCAGAAGCTCTGGAAAGGATGTTCTGTCTCCTGCTGCAGGGGGTTAGTGCTGTTAGACAGTTGTGCTACAGTCTTGTTTTGACTGGGAAGGTACTCCTGGAACCAGGAAAAAGAAGCCCTACTAAAGCTTTTCTCTAGCTCTTGTCCCATTAGAAAAGGAGAACATTGCTTAGTTTTGGGGACTGGCACCAAGGAAGCCTCGCTCCCAGAAAAACCCACATCTGGTCCTAAGAGTTGAAAGACGGCTGGTAAAGCTGGGGAACCACCAATGCTTTGGGGATGGCAAAGGAAAGGAAGAGGAAGGTGTTGCTGGAGGAAGACACAAGAACTGGGTGAGAACTGACTGCATGATTCCATTATTCTAATGTCATTAATGTTGAACTTATCCTGCATTGACTTGAGTCACAAATTTGGTTAACAGCTGCTACCTTCACCAAATGTTTGGGTTTTTGGTTTTTATTTTGTAAAGAACTGATTCAGCTGGTGCAGTCACTTTGTATGTTGCTTTTCCATAATGCATTTTACTTCTGAGCTGTCACTAAATGAGTAAACTTTCATGGGTGTTTGCTTCTTGCTACTGACATTTTTAGTAACCAAACAAACCCTTAGTTTCTTTTCTGCAATGGTTTGATGTGTTGATTTGCCCGTTCGGGAGACTTTCCACGCTTCTAATCCCAAATAACCTGGTGATGCTAAATCCAGTTTTTTCATGAACAACAAAACAATCAGGACAAAAATTTCTTTATAATTTGCTGTCCCAAATACAAGAAAAAAAATCCCAAAACCAAACAGATAAATAAACCCCTTCCACAGTCTCCCGGCATTCTAAAGCTCCTGCTGTTAATTTTGATGCATATTTCAGATGTTAACTTTCCTCTGTGGAGTTTCTTGTGATTGTTTGCAAAGGGTGTTGTGGCATGTGAGGAATTAGCATAAGCTTTGTCGACTGAGTTGAAGGAGCAGTTATCTCTCAGACTTTGGGTGTAGGGTGTGGTGTTTTCCCAGGAAGGGAAAAGAAAACAGAGGAAAAGGCTTGGCACTTGCTTTGAAAATGCAAGTCGCTGTAACTTTGTTCGTTGGAAGAAACAAATTAATTCCATACTTCACAAAAGTCTAGAGGGTAACAAGAAGGTGGGAAAGAAATTTATCATATTTGGCATATATCAAACTGATTTTTTTTTTTTCTTTTGTATGAAGCTACAGTTGACTCAAGGAAAGAGCAGAAGATCCTTCCTTGGAATTTTGATGGGGTTTGATGGTGTCATAAGTGATACTCTCACAAAGAAGCTCATGATCATAGTTTGCAATGCACAGTGAAGTTGGTTTATGTTCCTCCCAGAAACTCAGTTGCAAGGGGATGAAGCTGGATGGAGACACTCAGATGTCTCCATACCCAGACAGATCCTCAAAGTGTGCTGGGAGAACATTTGATTCCATGACACTGTAGTCTCCAGGGCTGAGCCAGTGGCTTCCTAGTGCCTGGGTCCAAAAAACTAAATAGGGGGTTTTGAGTCCTGTAAGCCCTGCTAAAATCAAATTGAAAGTCTTGGCACTTGGAATAGGAGTTATGGAGCTTAATGACAGAACTGTAGACCTCTTGAGCCTTCTTATTCAGTGTGTGGGACAGCAGCACAAGAGGTCATATGGTTTTTATGGTTGTGTGCCAGGGCAGGACCATGGTTGTAACATGTATTTGGGCCTGAATGTGGTATTGTAGCCGAAAAAGTCCCAGCTGCTGCACAGCCCTATAGTCTCTCTTCTGCTCTGGGATGCCACCAGCTAGGACCTGTTGATAAATACGTTTTGAGACATGGTGGCGCAACTGTGGTTCCTTCAAAGACCCAACCCCTGCCTCAAAAACCCTTCAGTGTGTAGCCCTGTGATGCCTGAGACCAAAGAGCCCTCAGCCTGCGACCTCCGTGCCCATCTGGTCTGTAGTCCTCCAGGAACAAGTCCTACTTGGGATGGTGCTGTGGTTGGTGCAAGGCAGAGAATTACCACTTACTGACTGCCAGGACAAAGATGGCAAAGATACCAATCACCTGCCAGAGGCGCAGCCCCCAGATCACCACCGTCTCCGAAGTGACAGGGTCCGGTTTCTTTTTTGGGGGTTCTGTGGTGGCCTGGGAAAGAGGGAGAAACAGAGAGAGAAATGTGGTTTAAGATTTTCAAGGGTCCCTAAACCAGTCAGAAGATGCCAGCAGCACAGGGGATGGTAGACCCTAGTTTACTGGCCCCCTAGTTTGAAAATCTTTGAGGAGTAGAGACTTCACTGAAGAGCTTGTGTCTAAAGCACCACTGGCTGTTGAGTTGATCTTCAACATCTGTGGGAGAGTCCAGATCAAACAGCCTTACAGATACTTGCCTTTGGTAGAAAAAGCTTCTCTGGAGTGACCATTTAGATGGAAAATGGGACAAGGACCTGATGGCCTCCATAGTAACTAAATGTTGGACAAATGAGGAATCTTAATCTTGTTGCAAGACTTGACCCTTACTTTTTGTGCCTCAGTTCCCCATCTCTGAAGTGGTGTTGAACATTTTTCATGGATAAAAACAGGTTGTTTTTTCCAGGATTATTTACTTCTAAGAGAAAGTGTCATTTGCACAGGGTTTTTCATCCATTGAGGAAACTAATTCAGCTCAGATAAATAAATGATTCTTTCTCTTCAGTGATTATTAGTGGAGCTGCCAGTGACTAGCTCAGATTTGTGTGTTCCCAGGTTATAGATGCCTGATTTAGAGCAGGTAAATCCTGTTCAAAACTTTGCTTGATCTCTGGGACTAGGAGTGGGAAAGAGATGAGAGGTTTTTTGGGATGTCATAGAGATCAAGTGGTTTTCTGGCAGGAGCCTGGAGCAGGAGCTGGTGGCCCATTAGTGCCCTGCACTTTTGGTTTCCCATGTCTCAGATCCTGCAGGGCTGATTTTGAGGGAGCATCTAAAGTAGGAGACAAGGATGGACTGTGTTCATGACACCCTGGCCTCCCTTCTGCTGTATTTCCCACTGTGGTGGGTTCCCCCAGATATGGAAGGACATCATCTGCTTCCACTGAAGACTGGACCATGCTGGTTGGCATGTCCCCAGGTGTGGTGGAGGCCAGGAATGTCTCCCCTATCCCAGTGGGTATCAGAGCTGCACTGTGTGCAAGCATCCATCACCTTTGCAGCTTCTCCAAGTGCCCAGCAAGGATTGGGAAGAGTAAAAACTACTCCCTAAGGAGCTGAATGTGAACCAACGTCAGACACTCAGGGCTGTAAAACATCTACTCAGCCCCAAAACATTAAATCACTTCCAGGCAAGTTGTGTTTTTAGGTCAGAACAGTTTGACACTGGTTCTTCTAACAGAAAAAGAAATAATAGTTAAAAAAAAATAAATCATGATTTCTTGCTTTCTGATTCATTTCACGCAGGCAGAAACTGTCAGTGGTGTTGATGGGGGAAAGGGGGGTATTATCCCTAGTGGAAAAAGAGATATTTGCTGGAGAGAGGAGTTTTATTCGCTCAATTAAGTAGCACAGAAGAAAAACTGTAAAAGGCACTGCTTCTCAGGGTCCAAATTTGTCTTTTATTTATTTATTTAAAAAAAAAATGCTCCTTCTAATTAGGTTTGACTGGTGCTGCTTTGCCTGCAGCGTGGCTGGGGCCTTGAAAAACTAACAGTGTTTATTCCTAATTGCATCTGATGGCACGTATCTAAAGGCTGCAGCTGGTTTGAGAGGACTGAGCTTCAAATAAACACACGGGTGGAGGCTCTCTCCCTTCCACTTCTTCCAAGTAACAAGAAGGTGATGAACAATGTGGCAACAGACCCTCGTGAAGGCAAAGCTGATCGAGGTAGTTCATCAAAATCTTCTGGCACTGATAATACAGTAATGATATTTGATCTGTGGCTTCACAAGTCAAGGGCAAATTTAATTGGCTTATGTATTCAGAAAAAAAACCACCCAAACCACCAAAAAGACTGATTGTAATTACTGAATTTAAGTGTGTTAACCAGTAAATCTAGTAATTAATGTTAAATTATGATGTAGATAGAACTGTTGCCCTGGTTGTGAGGCTCACTTGTGCCACAGTTGCTCCCGAGCTGGCCAAAGGACCTCCATTGTGGTCTCAGACCTCCAGCTTCCCCAGTTCCCTACGGGAACCTCCTCTTTTTTTCCTGCCTGGACCCGTTCGTGGTCCTGTGAACAGCAGTTTCAGATTGAACCTTGGTGCCTTTCTTCATCTGAGAACATCAGTCACTGTCCTGGTTTGAGGTAAAATGAACCAATTTTCTGTTTTACAATTTTACAGGTAGGGTCCTCCTTGGATGCTGGCTGTAGAAGAAAGAGAGTTGACCCTTTGACCCCTCAGCTTTTATACTGAGCATGATTCGAGTGGGATGGGATGCCTCAGTTGGCCAGGTTTGGGGTCCCCTGTCCTGTCTGCTCCTTCCTACAGGTGTGACCCCTCGATGCTTTTCCATTTCCCACCCTCCAACAGGGCAAATAACAAAATTACCCCACCTTGGTTGTTCTAGCAATAAGTCTAGGCAAGGACCTCTCTGCACCATCCCTTGGTGTGATCAGGTTTTATCACTGGGAGAGTGGATTTGTTTTCTGAACAATGTGCTGTTCATTTCAGCGTTTACTTGGTTAGAAGAGGCCCAGCTAAGAAGGTAAAATTGTAAAACAGAAAATTGGTTCATTTCACCTCAAACCAGGACAGTCACACAACAGCCTCTTTAGCATCGCTGTAGCATTTTGGATAGTTGTTTATTAGCAGAGAAAACAGATTTATTTATAGATGTAACCTCTCTGCAAGTAGGGACAATGCTCTGAGAGCATGTCTAAGCTTTCCCTTAACATTTATGTGGGTTTGAGAGGCTCCGGTGACTTTGTATTCTTTATAGCCTCCATCCCTCTCTTGAACCTCTCCCTTCAGACAGACCATGATACGGAATTTTCCAGAAAATGGCTTTTATAATTTTCTACAATATTTTGAATCTTGTTGATCCAAAACACCAGTATCTTCCTTAAAGATGCCATTATTAAAGCAAACACACCTCAAACTGTGTGTGTTGCTTGTGAACTATTATTTGTTGCTTCCTGAATTGTTATTTTCTTGATTGTTTTGTTTTGTTCTCTTGTCAGCTACTGAGTTAAATCTATGCATCCACATGGGAAATCGCCCTCAGGAGTCCACTCTAACCACTCAGTAATTTTGCCTGCCTTTATTTAAGCTACAATCACACAGGAGTATTTTTAGATTATTACATGGAGCACCGCATCCATTGCGTGCACTTGGAGGCTACAAATGAGGGTTACTGTCCCTGGAGCCCAGCTCCATAGAGCTATGTGCAGCATCAGTTGAACTTCCCTTAACACCCTCTGTAGCAGATACATCATTTGTCATCTTTATAGCAAATTTGAAAGTGAAAGGTCTTGGGAAAACATCTAAGAGCTTATAATTAACCTCTCAATTTATATATATATATATATATATAAAAAAACAAAACCAAAAACAAACCAAGGCTTTCAATTTATCTTGCAGGAATCTTCTTGCCCTTCTCCATCATAACCTGCCTTTGCTCCACTGAAGCTGTTCCTAACCAGTAAAAGAGACCAGTGGTTTGGGGTTTTTTGGTTATGTTTTTTTCTTTTTCTTTGTTACTTTCAAATCTGTGCAGCTTTTCCTAGGAGTCCAAGCTAGAATTGACAGAAGACCAGAAGTATCTTTATTTTAAGCCCTACCTTAGGAGAGACAAGGTGTCATCTTTTTCTTGTCTGATAAGGATTCTGAAGAGGTTTTTATAATGTGCTTTCCTGGGACAGAGTTTAATCTCCTGAACAGGAAGCTCCTAACTCCAATCCAGAGACCAAGAGCTTAATAAAGGTCTAGTGGGTGCAGAATTGACTCAAAACCACATGTTACTTCACAAACACTTGATTCCTTCCCACCCCAAACTTCACACTTGGCCTAAGTCTTTTAAGAGCTGACCTGGTCAGTTTTTTCTCATGAGGCATGCAATATTTTTGGGGCCAGAGCACGCTGTGACAACCCGTGAGGCTGATGAACCTAAACTCTGCCAAAAGAAGACTTTTCCTATAAAACAGTGGGGAATTGCAAAGGTCCAGTTTTCAGACTATTTATTTTTCATATTTGTCTTTATCCAGCCTGAGTCCCTCCTATAGGTACCTGAAGACAGGCAGAAAAGTTTATAACTAAGTAGGAAACCCAGATAAATCAAATTAGGCCTGGAAAAAGCCTTGGGATAGGAATGAGAAGATGATTATGTCAATAAGGTATTCAATAATGAACAGTACGAAGGTGACTGGAAAAATATGGTCTATTCCAGCTGGTTTATTGGTCCTCAGTGTCAATATAATGGCTCAAATAAGTGATATTTTCCTGTGTTTTCCCAAAGTGATGTCCTAATGGCTTTTCTGTTATGCTGCAGAGTAGACTGTTTCTTAAGCTGTTTATAAAATAGTCATAAAATACTATGGTGCTGATTTTTAGCCCTGGTCCAAAAGAGGAACAAATCTAAGAAGTGATTTGGCTTACATTGTCTTTTATAAGAGCAAACCTCTCATCTAGAGGCACTAAAAATGTTGATGTTCCTCCATTCTTAACTTGCCCCAGTTCTGGTTCCAGAGCATCCCTTGGGCATGTCGAAGGTCTGAAAGGCAAAAGCAGCAGCAAGTGTATGAACTGTGTTCCTGGCTCAACCCTCCTTCTCCATGTTGTAAGCTGCCTGCTTCTTGAAATATGTCCTTTATCCCAGCAGGTGCTCTTGAAGAAATTATGAGGAAGGTGGAAAGCTAAGGAGTGGGTCGGTGATACATGCATCTTGTGTAATCAATATTATTTTATGGGAGCTGAATGTGTTGTCTGTGCAATCCCATGCAAGGTGGGGGGGGGGAAAAAGCAAGCCAAATCCATGCTTCCATACTCTTCACTCTTTGTGGTGATAGAAAATATTTCCATTTCTTTCTTCTCGGTGTTTATCCAGCACCTGCTAAAGTCTGAGTACCCGAATGCATTTCTAAAGTTCAGGTTATGGAGGCACTGAGTGGTTCCTAGGTGATTTGGGGGTGTATCTTCACAAACACCTACAAATTAGAGTCAAATTTGGGCAAGGGGGGCTCCTGGGGAAGAAGTCACAGCTCCAGGTGAAGCACAGGAGATCCCTCTGCAAATGCACCTTACTGGAAAGCTCCTGGTGCAATGCCCCGGGCAGCCCATGGAGCTAGTTCCAGATTTACCCAGTGCCAGGGTAGTTTCGTAGTCCTCAGATAGTTAATTTTCAACCTGAGGGACTGAGAATCCTTCCAAAAGGCCTATGAAAGAGGAAAGCTCTTTTGTTGATGCAATTAGGCTCAATATCCAGAGGCTTTTAGCGTCTCTTTGCTACCAAGTGGAAAGTGCACATGAATCTGGGCATTTGAAAACACTTAAACACCATTAAACAAGAACATCTTCTTGTTTCTTTACTTCTCCTTACTGTGTGGAGTGGTTTTTTTTCCTGGTTTTGATGGAGTGGGTTTTTTTTTTGAGCTCATTGACATGCTCTGATGTCCAGCCCCTTTGATCTTCTCTCTTTTTGCTTAGGTGGCCTAGCATAAATTGAATTACTGAAAGTAACTGCATTGTAGAATTATTTGAAGTAAAAAGCCCGTGCAGAGCTTTGGAGCAGCCTGTAATTCATCTGCTTTTAGAAATTCATAAACTGACTGTTCTTCCAATCTCATTTTTGTATAACTGGTATTTAACCTGCCAGGCAACTGGTGTTTCCAGATGAGATACGCTCCTCCTGACGTGCTGTGAGAAGTAGACAAGTTCTCCAGAAAGTCTGGTATCAAACTACACCTGGTTTATAACAATTTCTGTAGTTTTGCCTTTTATCTTCATTTTGCTTTAGCGTGAGGCACGATTCCTGTAAACTCTGAATCTGTGAAACGTCAGGAAAGGGAACATCTTCCCGGTGGGGTGGATGCTGTGTCTGCACGTCACGCTGGCTCCAGCGAAGCATGCCGTGCAAAAATGTGCACTGTAAGAGAAAGTTCTGCCTCACTTGTCACCTTGAGAGCTGCTGTGGGCTGAACAGCTTGGAAAACCATTAAAAATGTCCACAGCCAAGCGCGTGTGAGTGTAAAAAGGAGTTTAAGGTTTCTTTTGACTTGCTGGGGAATGTTATAATGTGGCCAGACAGGATGGGTTGGTAGAACCATTTAAAAAATCCTGAATTAAGTAAATTTAAAATGAGACAACCAGAGGATGGGGGCAGAAGATGGACCACAGGGTGGGAAGATGAACTCAGCATGGTTGTTATTGTCTCTGATGTGTTGGTGATGAGCTGCTAAAATCTGCAGATCAAAGGCTGAGAAGATCAGCTCTGGCTTGATGCAAGGCCAGGTGAGAGGCAAAGCACCCAGGGAGGCAAATTTTTTAAAACATTGGGGAAAAAAATCTTTTCTTATGCTAGTCTATCAGAACCCTTAGAGCAGGCATGGCTACAGAGATGTATTTTTCAAACTAAACCCAGAAATCTGAGCAAAACAAGCTCTGCTGCAAGAACACATTAGCATCGTAGCTCTGGGGCTTTGACCCTGGACCAGTGCAGCAGCTGCCTCTAACGTGGCTCAGAGCTCAGGAAAAGTGATGAAGAGGCTGAGAGTGGCTGGGATGCCAAATTTTTGGCAGCTGTAATTCTGTAAGGGCTGTCATTCCAGATCAGATTCCTGCTCCTGGAATTGCTGGTGAGAAGTTATAACTGCTACCAGGGCACAGTCTTGGGTTGCAAAGGTCTTCTTCATCCCAGCCTTGCTGGAGGGAGCTGGGGCGGTGGAAGCATGTAGTCATCCTCAGAGGAAAGCTCTGAAACTAAGCTGCGGGTGAGGAACATCACCTCAAAAGTTAACATTTTGGCTGAACCAGAGGAAATAAAGGAAGGCAGAAGAAGCAAAATGCAGCCCAGACCTTTAACTCGTGCGGGTACCTCTGGGAACAGGATCCTCCCAGGTCATGTCTGGTCCTTTTCTTCTTTCCCAGAACCTCTGATGTGGGGCACTTGTTGGACACCCAATATTGGGCTAGAAAATGCTATGCTGTTGGCTTTGGCTCTTTGCACCCTGCCAAGCCCTCTTTGGGGCTTAAAGCAGCCCTGAAGTGCTGATTGTGCTTAGGAGTAATTATCGGCATTATAAAATCACCTTCCTTCTAGTGCTAGGCTTGCAGAAAGCAACAAGCTTCTCCCAAAAGAGCTTCTAAATTCCTTGGAGCCACCTTAAATCCCTTGCTCTCTGCCCTATCTGTCCTCCTTGGGTAACAAGCACAGGGGATGGGGGGAACACCATGATTTTTGGACAACCCCGACCCTTCGGCATGTAATGCAAGTTGCTCCTTACCTCGATTAATTGTGCCATGGCAGCTCTCGAGCAGGACAAGAAGAGGGAGGAAGATCTCGCCCAGGAGAGAGGATGCTGCAAGGGTGGATCCCACGCCATCTTCTCTTCTTCCCAGTATCTCTCCGACTTCTGCTCCGTAGCCCAAAGCCAGGGAGGTTATGAATAACCCAGCCAGCTCTCGGCAGCGGTCAGCATTTAGTAGAAGCAGTCGCCTGTTCTCTCCTGGCCCTTCTTTACTGCCTTCTTCCTTTCGAACCCAGCAGCCACAGAGCTGACGCCGGGGGTGGAGGGGGGAGAGTCATTAATTAATTAGGCTGGTGTCGCTTACAGAGCACTCTGCTGCTCCTCAAGCCTGGGCTTCATGCAGGGGGGGGATGCAGGGAGCATGGTAGCTCTCAGAGCTCTTGCTGCTCCCCCAGAGGAAACAGATTCACTCATTAAGACGCTGGTTTTTGCTTTTTTCTTTCTTCTTTTTTTCTTAACAGCTGCCTGACTGATTCCAGCTCCCTTGTTCTTGTTTTTCTCCTGACCTGTTGAGAGAATTCTCTTCCCTTAATGAAAAAGGGCTGTAAGCCAAGCTGATGCATCATCAGCATCAGAGCTACCCTCTGCTAGCAGGCTCCGGTGTTACTAGAGATGATTATTTGACATCTGGGAATGTGAAAAGCATCTTTCATCCCTGAAGGAGCTTGCGAATGTGTTGTTACAGTCTGCAACTTCAGCTGGACTTGTCTCCAGAGGGAGTTGAAGATAACTGGGAAGAGCATGTGCATAGGAGGCTGTAGAACCTGAAGATGTGGGGCCACCATCTCCAACTCAGCTCTGCTTGAGGGACTCAAGGGAATTATTGGAATCCAATGGATGGGGAATGCCCAGCTTGAGGGGGTTGAGGGAGCGGGGGACTCTAATCCAGGCTGTCCTTCCAGTCCAGCGAAATTGTGGATGCCCCATCCCTGGAAGTGTTCAAGGCCAGGCTGGATGGGGCTTGGAGCAGCCTGGTGTGGTGGGAGGTGTCCCTGCCCATGGCAGGAGGGTTGGAACTGGATGATCTGTAAGGTCCCTTCCAACCCAAATTGTTCCACAATTCCATGAAAACCTTTGGCCACAGAGTGAAAAACAGGGTCAAGTGAGGAGTGACTGGACAAATCAGGTGTATTACATTCTCCCACACTCAAAGTTAATTTCTTGTAGTGTTCTTTATGGGGTTTTAGGCAAAAAAACAAATAATGAGATCCAAGAGGATCTAGTCACTTCTGCTACTGTGTCTTAGCTCTTTCAGAGAAATAAAGCGTGGCTTCAGGAATAATATCCCCATAGCAAATGAATATTTTACAAGCTGCAATAGGCAGGCCAGCTTTAAGGTTTGCGCTAGCGATTAGATTGTGAGGATTAGAGGAGGGTGGAATGATGCCAACGTGTGCATTGCTTTGGAGGAAGAGCAGTTCGGTCAGGAATTGGAGTGATAGGACAAGGGGTAACGGTTTTAAATCGGAAGAGAGGAGATTTAGATGAGATACTAGGAAGAAATTCTTTGCTGTGAGGGTGGTGAGGCACTGGAACAGGTTGCCCAGGGAAGCTGTGGCTGCCCCATCCCTGGAGGGGTTCAAGGCCAGGCTAGATGGGGCTTTGGTCAACCTGGTGTCTTGGGAGGTGTCCCTGCCCAGGGCAGGGGTGTTGGAACTGGATGATCTCTAAAGTCCCTTCCAACTCTAAATATTCTATGATTCTCTTGCTTTCTGCTGCATTTGTGCTTGCTGCAGGATTAGACGGGGACTGTTTGCTACATAAGATGATGGGAAGCCGCCTGCTTAGAGAATCGGTGTAAGAATTGGGTGCAGTGATGGAAAGGGAAAGCAGGATGCTGTGTTAGGAGGTCTCATCAGCAGACAACAGACGGTGGCAGCATCGAGGCAGGGAATTCTGCATCTGCCTCAGAAGTACAGCTCCTTTCCTCAATGCAAATCCAGTCCTGGGCTCTGAAATCACAAGCAGTGGTTCTTTGTGTTGGTTTTAATGTTTTTTCAATTTGATTTCTTAAGGAAATGGGGCTTTTGGACGCGATACTTTGCTTGCCCTTGTCCCTC
>VXBW01007085.1:292334-327253 GCA_013400375.1 Thinocorus orbignyianus
TTGTTTGGTGGGTGTTTTTGTTTGGTGGGTGTTTTTGTTTGGTGGGTGTTTTTGTTTGGTGGGTGTTTTTGTTTGGTGGGTGTTTTTGTTTGGTGGGCTTTTTTGTTTGGTGGGTTTTTGTTTGGGTTTATTTTTTGTATGGGTTTTTTTTGTTTGGGTTTTGTATTTGGGTTTTTTTTTTCCACTTCAAGTTATGAAACCAACAAGTTCCCAATATCAAGACAAGACTCTTCCTTTGGGTTGATCAGGATTAAAACTGACCCAAATACATATTTTCCACCTAGGTAAGGGTTTTTTTTCTTTCCCTAAATCAAAGCAGGGTGGGGAAGCAGTCGCAGCATTACACTTACAAGATGAGAAGTGTGTCTCAAACACAGCCTTAGATACTCTTGAAACATCCCTGTCCTCATCACTGTCCTGCCTACTGCAGAATTGTGCTGAACAGTCTTTATCTTAAGCTTTATCAGTCTTTACCTTAAGCAAATATCATCTATACAATATAGGTGGTGGACTATGATGAATCACACCCTCCGTATCCAAACCAAACCTAATCTAGTCTTAAAGACTGAATGGAAAGATGTCCACAGTGTGTTGAAGGTTCCCAGCGTGGATGCAGAGGAATTGGAGCAGTTCTAACTCTAGGATGGCTTGATGGTTGCTCAAGTAGCAGCAAATCGTTGCCGTTTTTTGTCGAATGTTTTAAGGCAAAGCAATGAGAATTCATGTTGTCACCTGTGGTAATCTGGTAGCTGCCACACAATCGGCTGAGTTGCCCGTGCAATGGGGACAGGTTAGACAATAGTGGGGAATATGGAAGCTGGAGGTCTTCCCTCTGTTAAGGACAGCAGGTAGGGGACAGGGATGTGAAGCTGGAGGTCTCAGACCGAACCTCATGACACTCGTGCAAATTCTGAGCACAAAAAAACCCTACGTGACTGGAAACAGGTTTCTGATGAGGAAACGGAAGAAAAAGTGAAGGATGTGTCCCAAACCAAACTGATGCACCTCTATGTATCATCCCAGTTTCACCACAGCTTTACTGGACTGGAGTTAAAAAGAATAATGGGGAAAAACATCTGAATCCGAAGAATGCACAACAAGCCACTTGACCAAGAATGTATAGAAACAAGCCACAAAACTGACGTTGAGGCCCAGACCCAACTACAGTCAGTGGGTTGAACCAACAGACCTTAGATGTAAGGTGGGCTCTCCAGTGTCTATCTGCCTCAGCATGGAGCAGAGCTCCAAGGCTTTCCACACAACACCACGGGGGAGCTGGAGATCGCCAGACTTGCATGTTCAACAAGGAAACAATCAGCACTGGGACATCTGAAACCATCTCCCCTTTCTGGAGATCAGGTGCTATCATAAGCTGTGCCAGGGAGCAATTTCCATCCATGAAAGGTCTGGAGGCTGGAAAGTCCTCCTGGGCTCAAGCAACCGTGCAAAGACTTTGAAAGGACTTGAGGCTCCTGTCTGCCATCTAGGCCCTTGGGGGGTGAAGCGTTTCCTCCGGATGTGGAAAATCTGATTTCATTCCAAACTTTGGACTGGAAGAAAAAAGGCCTGTAATTTCGCCGAAGCCCCAATTACCAACTCTCTGAGTTTGCAGCTTGCAGAGCAAGTAGGAGGCTGGCAGTGAGCTCATTGCTCGCTCATCCTTTCCATTCATTCCCAGGCTGCGTCCTTCCCTAGTATTGTTTCTCACTGTGTCCCAGGGTTGCTGCCTTTGCCTGTCTTTGTGGCATAAACCATTGGTGTTGAGGCAGACAGTGAGTTATGGGCACGATCTGCTCCGAAAGGACCCGGGGAGTCCAGGAAAACGGGAAGGAAGTCAACACAATAGAAGAACCTCTCTGAACAAAAGGTGATCCAGCCACTTCTTGTCTCCCGTTACACCCTGAGCATCTTCGCTATAGAAACTGACTTCTCCCTGGTCCTTCAGCCCACAGTAAGTTCCAGTAGCCTGTAAAAAAAATCCTTGAAATCATCTAACCGGGGAGGAGGCGAGCCGCTGAGTCGTAACATGTCAGAGTGCCTGGGAAAGAACGGGGCTTTGTTTGTGCTCTTCAGCAGGCTCTGAAGCAGAAGGGGAGGGCACGGGGCTTTTGTCGGGTGGTGTATCTCCTCTTTCCACTGTGGAGAGCAAGGGCATGGGTGGCAGCTGCTGCTCTGACAAAATGCTTGTGGGGATTTGCTGTGATTGTGGATCAACTGGGAAATAAATAAAAAAAAAAGAAACGTTTTCATGCTTTAGGAGGCAGGATGGTGGCTGAGCATAAATGGGTAGGCTGGGGAGGACTTAGATGGAGTTGGGGGCTTTGGGTTTGGTTTTAGGATTGTGTTTTTGTTGGTTTTGGCTTTTTGTGTTTTTTTTATTTTTAGAAAAAGGGGTAATAGTCACCGCTGGATGAGGTGTAGCAGAGGACAGACTTGGCATGCGTCACGTGCAGGCTGTCACACGCTCTCCTCTCCGTCGCAGGCTCTGAATAGCAGGAAATGTCCCGTTCCCCAGGGTTTTCCGTCCCTGAGCTACAAGCAAGCACAGAGGTCGCGCGAGGGGAGAGACTGGCAGAACGAGGAAAGGGGGGGAGGGAAGAAAAAGCACAGGAGCTTCGTTTGGCAAACTGCTGTGGGAATGTGCTGTAGGTGAAAAGGGATTAGAGCTGAGAAATGCCACCGCACAAAGGAAAAAACACATCCTGTCCGTTTTCCCTCTTGGTCTCCTGCAATTTAAGTTTCTCTAATGTGCTGCAAGAGCACAGATAGTAAAATTTCTTGTCCTTTTTTTAAAAAAAAAAGGCAAATAATGAGCAATCGGCTGCCGAAACCCTACGTGTGTGGGTTTCGTAACTGTCTCTCTGGGCTCTGTGGGTGTCTCATCTAATGAACAGGCCCAGATCTGTGTTTCAGCAAAGGCAGGCGGCTGGATGTGGGAGGGAGAGGTGGGAGGGGAGAGCGGCAGTACTGGGAGCACCCGAGTATTTCAGGAGTCGGAAGCTCCGCGGAGCTGCCGCCGTAGCATTTACCACGGGGGAAATTTTAATGGGCCACCTTGTGTGAGGTACGTTGCTCTACGCGCTGGTTATTTTTGGGGTTTTGTGACCAGTGTTCGTTAGCTGGTTGTTTTTCCCGCTGCTCCTGAGGCTCAGTTTTATGTTTAGACATGTACCATAGGAAGGGTGTTCAGATCCACCTCAGCAGGCTGAAGGTACTGTGCTATAAGTACAAGTCCTGAGGCAGAGTAAAGTTTGGGAGTGTTTTTTATGGGTAGAAATTCTGCCGTACAAGGGACCGGAGTGTAAAATACACTTGTGTACACCCCTGTGCTTCATCTCGACAGCGCACTGGCCTTGCATAAAGAAGATATGTTGTCTGCAAGGTGTTTAATTCCCAGCCTCGTCCAGACTTGCGGTGTTAAAACCTCACCTTGTGTTTTTCAGAAAGGGATGCTGGAGAAGCCTGTGCACGCGTGGTCCTTCTCCCTCGGGCAGCTGCCTGATCCTGTGTGTGTGTGTTGGGGCTTGCTCCTGTTTTGAGAGAAGGATTTTATTTTGTTTCCACCTGTGCCAGGCGAGGAGGCAGCCTCACCTGGCAATAGGAGCCTGATGAAGTAAGGTTGGAAACGGTGCGTTCATGCTGGGGTTGCACAGCTTGCCTGGTGGAGTAAAGAAACCAATACCCAACTAATTAGTCAGGGCGAGAGAGGCTGATAAGCTCGCCTGGGTTTCTGCAAGGGAGGGAAGCGGTCAAGAGCTTGCAGGTGTCTTAGGTGTTAAGTGAAAAGTCTGGGTCAAAGACCCAATTATAGGGGAACAGTAATCCACTTAAGACTTTTAAAAAAATTTAACAAACAACTGAGTGCTTGGAGCCAGAAAAGGAGGAGCTGCAGTTCACAGGAAGGACTGCTTTTAAACTTTAGCTTAGTTTAATTTGGACCCAAACCAAAGCTGTGTCCCTTTTGTCTGTGGAAATTTCCGATGGCCTGGAAGCTTCCTAGACCTTGCAGCTGCTCCCTGAACTTGGTAGTTACATTGAGCTGCAAGACAAGTTTTTTTGAGGATCTGCAGGGAAACCAGGCAGAATTGTCCTTCAAGACCTCGTCTTCAATTTAGTAATGCATTGTGGAGGCAAACCATATCAGCAAGTTCAAGTGGGATAAGATAAATTCAGGGACAACCAGTCCCTAGGCCATGATGCTAGGGATAGAGTTGCAACTTTTGAATTCCCTAACGCAGCAGTTGGTTGTTGGGGGAATACAAGAGGAATGAACCTCAGAAAGTGGCCAAGCTCATGTTTATTCTCTAAATAATAGCGCTTATTCTTACTGCCAGACTAGCTGGAACACTGGCCTGAGCTGGTCAGGTAATGTTTACATTCCTGTTCAATTGGAAAGGACTCGTGCAAAGCACTTTGGGCTCAACAAACCGGAATTTCCTTGTGAAACAGTTTTGTCAGAGCTTCTGACCAGCTCTTCAGGTCATCAAAAGACCTTGATTTTGGCACTCAAAGCATCTCAGTGACCTGTGGTGTCTCAGAACAATGATCAGAGGTTAGGAAGAGCTGGCGACTCTTTGCGCATCTGTCTTGCCTTCAGTGGCTTGTAATTTGTCCTCCAAGAGCACCTGAAGGGTTTGATGAAATACTAGAACCTTCCTACAGCACTCAACCTTTGGTAAAGGCCTTGGGCACTTGAGGAGAGAGGAGGAAAACTTTGGCAGCTTTTCAGTCAGGATTGTTGCTCATATTCCTGGCCAAGAGTGAGTTTAAGGGACCCAAACAGAAATCAGAGAAAAGCTGAGTGTCGAGATTAAACTAACCCATTAAAGTATTTTTTCCCCTTCCACTCCTGTCTCTTTGTATGGATTCCAGCCGTGTCCTGTTTCTGGCAGGTACTGGGGATGCTGTGAAGTGCTTGGACTTTGCACAGGTCTCTGGCTAAAAGCAGATCTGGGAGGTTTTTTAAGTTGTGTTTTGTGGAATCGTAGAATTACCTCGGCTGGAAGCGACCTTCCAGATTGAGTCCAGCCATCCAATTAATGCTGACAAAAACCATCATGAAACCATATCTTTAAGCACTTTGTCTCCTTGTAGTGACACGTCGTTAACTTTTGGACATTGCCTCTAGCAAAAGCAAATGTCTGTGAGATGGGAGGAGAGGCAAGTAGTGGTGTTAAAAGGCAGGGCAGCTAGAGGATGAATCCAGAGCCCCCCAGGTGTGTAGTGCTGTCATTTCTCTTGCTTTTTGAGGACATGCTGAGATCCCATTTGCCTTGGAAAAGCACATTAGGCATACTGGGAACATGAGGCCAAGGGAGAGGAGCTCCTGCTCCTAAAGCTGCTACCAGAGCTGTGACACAAAAATTGATCCTAGCTGTCATCTTCCATCTTTCCCATATTTCCACTCCAGTGGAGAATTATCGAGTCTCCTCTTCATGTGATCTGTCCTTTGCTGCCTCCAGACAACCTGTAGTCTTTTTGGGGGTTACTGGATGAAGCTCCAAGCCAAACCCAAGTCATTCTGTGTTGCGTATGAGTTGCTGGGTCAAAATAGTTATGCTTCTGAATGCATAAGCTGCTTGTAAGTGATAACGATAATGGGAGTTACAAGGCCATGAGGGATTAAACCACAAAGTAAACATCATTTCACCTGCAGGCCTTCTCGTACTCACCTTGTTATTTACAAAGGCTGAATGACATCCTTAATCGTGGTGAGAGTGATCTTCCCTAGCCTTGGCTGTCAACAAGTAAAGGGTTTTATTTGAGCTATTTAATCTTGTAGCTAGTGGAGAGAGACCAGGTATGGCCAAAGACCAGGCATGCTCATGTCACTAAGGTTGGATGAAATCAAGCTTTTCAAGTGCCTCTTTGGCTATGAAGGGAGTCTAGGGTGGGTAGTTTAGCCTTCGAACACCCAGAAAAGGCAGATGGATTTTGTCCTTTTGCAGTCAACTGGAAGTTTATGGTTGTCTTCATTAGGCTGAGGGGTGAACTTCCTAAGGAAGAGACATGTACTTTCAATTTGGGTTTGGGGAAGAATGAAAAAAAGCTATGTTGTGTAAACTTTTTTCATTCCCTGTTTTGGCAAGAAAAAAAAAAAAAAAAGAGAGAGAAAAATCACACTCCTTTTCCCCTAACCCCTCACATGGCTTCCTGTTTTTCTGTGTCAAAGATGGAAGAAGACACAAGTCTGGGGGGGGGGAAAAAGTGGTTCTCCTTGGATTGAAAAATCTATTATACAGCCTCAGTGCTTTTTGAAGAGAGTACTGAACATTCATGCCCACCTACTTTCACTGCTGTCCTGCTCCACAATTTCCCCTGGTAAAGATGACGTTGAGTAAGATCTTACCTAGCTCCTTCTCGTGGCTGGCATCAGCACACTCCCTACACCCCATGCTGGAGACTAATCCAAGTTGCCGCTAACTCTGTTGTTCTCTTTCTCCTTTTTATGCTGCTGAGGGCTGTCTTGGGATCCAGGGTTTTATTGAAAATCTGCACTGTTTAGTCACAATTACCTCTTAACTCCCACATTGTGTGTTTCTGCCTGTTTATAAAGTGGCTCCGGGAAGTTGAATGTTAATTCATCCTGATGTCCTGATGATCTGGGGCTTGACAAGAGCAGAGTCTGAATGGGAGAATTTACACGGCACGTTGGTGTTGGTTAAACAAAGCCTGGGATTGTATTTTCCACATGACAGAATGGTCTTTGTGCCAGCCTGAATGCAGACTCAGCTGCAGCGTGACGGGGGAGTGTAATTTGGAAACACAATTAGGAGGCATGAGGACACTCGGTCCCTAGAAAAAAAAGCAGCAAAGGTTGGGGCAGAAAGAGGAGGGACATCTCTGGCCACCAGAATTTTTAGAGTTATGGACTCTGAGCTGGCACTGCTAATGGAATGAGGAGATCCCACCCTGCTCGGGGGTGTGTTTGTGTTGATGATACGTTAACCTACTCTGGGGAATGGATTCGGGTTAAAAAGCAATCTGACAAAGAAGGGTAAGGTTCACAGTCCAAGCTCAAACAAATCTTTCCTCTCCCCCCTCCACTCCTAAGACCAACTCTTAATGCTAATCCATTGTTTTTCCCCCTAAATAAATCACCTATTTTTGATCATATTAATCACAATTATAAGGATGTTGAGCTGACCAAGGAGAAGAAACTGGTAGTTAGGTCAGGGTTCCTTCTGGTTCAAGGTCCCGAGATTTGTCCGTTACATCACTTGCTATGATGTGACATAAAGTTCCAGTTTAACAAAAAAGCTTTCAACTTGTTTATCTGCTAACTTCTGAGGGAGAAACTCCCCACTGGCAGGTTTTGTGCAGAGCTGTGTGCTATTTTGCCCTGCAATGTGCATGCTTTAGAGCTATACACCACTTGAGGAAAGACCTAATGCTCATGAGAAGGGTGAGTGAGTGGTTGATGACAAGGGGAGGACTTGTGTGTCCTTCTGGGCATCTAGAAGATGGTTTGACCAGAAGAGAGGTTTAAATTTCAAATGTTTTAGGCTTCATCACGCTGCAAAGTGGAAGGGCATTTACTAGTCCAAGTGTTAAGTGCTCTATATTGCATTCTTAGACAGTTTTGGATGCTTTAGTTAGAAGCAAAGCCATTATCAGCATGAGAGAAAGTGGCTTAGAGACTGAAAAGCAATATCTGAGGAAGAGTTTCAGGTTTACTCTGACAGAGAAGTATCTTTAGTACCTCTTGGCTTCAATTTGGAGCACAATTTTTTTTACTTCTGAACTGCAACTTGAATTAAAGCAGCTTTATCCCTGTCTCTGCAAAGAGGATGTACTCAATTGATGTGATCTGTAGTAAGAAGATACCTCTCCAGCTGCACGGCAACAAGAATTAAGCTGCCTCTCAAAGGGCAAGGAAAGGAAAACTTGGACTGTTTGAGGACTGTACTTGATAGAGCAATGGAGTGGTCTCATTTCTGAAGCAGCCAATAGTAGAAAGATCATGAACCACAAGGATGGATGGGATTGAAAGGGCTGCAGAGGCACAATGCCCTTTAGGTATAGCTGATGCAGGGAAGGAGAAGAGTTTAAGGAGGGGAAGAGCCACAACAGCAAACATGCTCATGGCATTTACATCTCAGGTGGTTTTGTATTGCAATGTCCTAAGCAATTCCTAAAATCTGGAATTGTTCATGACTGGTTTCTCCCATCTGAGAGGTATTGTTGTTGACTGATGCACAGAAGGGGATTTACAAGAGGAAGATGGAAAATGAATGGCCCTTCTGTGGATGTCTGGCTTGTTCCTTAATATATAGGAACCGATAAGGTTGACTAGATGTGTATTTCCATGAGGAACTTTGTGTCACATCTGAAATCTGTGGGGCTTTCCAGTTATTTTCCTTGTGGAAGAGCTGCCTCAGAGCTACAGCTCTCCTGTAGGCTCCCTTTAGATCCTGGAAGGCTGCTCTAAGGTTTCCCCGGAGCCTTCTCTTCTCCAGGCTGAACAGCTTCAGCTCTCTCAGCCTGTCTTCATAGGAGAGGTGCTCCATCCCTCTGATCATCTTCATGGCCCTCCGCTGGACCCATTCCTTTGCCCTCTGTGGCTGAGCCAGCGCTGGTTTTGTTCACCAAGTGATGAACTTCAAGTCTTCTTTGCCTGACTGAGCTAGAACAAAAGTGTAAATGCTGTTCTTGCAGAACTGATGGGGAAAGTCTGGAAGGGGTGGCTGAAACGCACGCTTAACTTCTTGGGCGATTGATGTGATGTGATGTGATGTGGCAAAATCAGTCTTTTTGTAGTGCTGGAAGGGCTGTTTTGAAAGCCGACTGGTGCTGCTTACTCATTCCACGAATAACCCCCAACTGTTACCTTCAGGCTGGAAGTAGCTCACAAATTTTCCTGGGAAGGATGGGAACACAGTTGCTAAAAAGAAAAAACAAACCAAAAAACCCCCACCAAATCAAACTCAAACCCAAAACACTGTGTTGAATCTCTTATCAGGTTATAATGGAAAAGAGTATCCAAATGCTTTTGGTTTTGCAGTGTTAACTTGTGTGTCTATATGGTGTTGCTATTGCATGGGTTTCTCATCCCATCTGCTACCCATGGGGGTGCTTTGGGGTCATCCCCATAAGGTCTTTCTGGTTAATAGACCCTCATCAAACCAGGATTGCAGGTGGGCAAGAGTCAGGGTGTGGGACCGGCTGACAATTGGAAGGAGCAATGCTGCATCCAGATCAGTAGATCCACCTTGAATGTACATAGCTCTTCTTCCAAGTGACCATTACAGAAGTAACCAAATAACACATGGGCTGGGGCATTGGTATTCCTGTGCTGTTGTGCATGTGTTCTTCACCCCCAAGGAGGCTCCTCAGCCTGCTTGTGGACTATCGGGGTCCCATGGAGGAAGGCTGTAGGTATCTGCACCCTTGGTTTGAGGTTTGAGTCATTCAGTTTGTATTAAGCCATCTGTAAGTAATGAATGGGTGGCTTCTCTGCTGTTTTGATAAGAGTTTGGGAAAGACTTTCTGAGTTTGGCATCTAGCACCCATTATTTTTTGGCTGATAAACGTTTTCTTGCAGAATTAAATAAGGACCAGGGAGAGAACAAGTCCCTCTCACAGCAGAGCACTCTAGAAGGATGAAATTGTCTTCCCTTCTCCCTCCAAAACTAGACAAAATAGCCAGGCTTAAAAAAATATAAGTAAAACCCAGCAGACTGTTACTCAGTGAGCCTAATATGACCTCACCAACGACATGCTGTTCTGTTGAAGCACTTGAAAATGAAATGCTGTCACATATCCAGCCTGACTTTTACTCACTGATTAGGCAAGCTACTTAGGCTTAGAAATTTCTGACAAGCCTGAATGCTCTCTAGGACCTGTGAGAAACAACTTTATCTCTGTGTCTACAAGCCAGGGGATTAAGTGGTGGCAAAAAAAAATAAACTTTTAGATCTGTCCTGTCCTCTTGGTGATGTGGGGTGAGAGCTGGCTGGCTGCTGTTTTGTTTTCCTTTTTCTCCTGGCTGGGTTGCCTTTACTGGGAGGGGCCAGGAGGAATTTGGATTCCAGCTTTTTGACCTGTTTGCATGCCTAGTGCTTTCCTCTGGGACAAATCGCCAGTGCTCCTGCAAAAAATAACCTTATGGTCAGGCAGGCCTTGATGTATGAAAACTTGCAAACTAATGAGATTATGGAATTTTTTAATGCTTCACATTTTTCAGACAAATTAAATTTAAGAGGCGGAGGTTGCCAAGGAGAAAACATTGTTATTCATCGGTGCAGTCAGTTGTGTCTGGATGCAAACAACCACTTAAAAGCAGGTCAGCAAACCATTCAAAATGCAAAACGTCCCTTGTCCTGTGACACCATTTCAGCCCAAGCTCCAGGATGACCTTGAAAGGGAGTTTCTAAGCAGAGCTCGGTGACTTTAGGGAGCTCAAACTCTTATTTAGCAAAGAATTCACTCACACGTGAAGTTTAAAAATGAGACGTTCTCACCTAATTTAGTCAATCCACCCGGGTGACCTTTTTACAGTCCATGCTGAGATGCTCCAGATATTTCTTCCCATGAAGTAGGGTTAGGTCGCTATGTCAAACTTCCCAACATCTCAACACAAGAAGAACAAATCTCATATATTGCTTGTAGCAATCAGGGGGGAAGCTCAAGAAGTCTTTCAGGATGCCACCAGCAGATAGCCCGAGCTCAGCTCTTTCTGGGGACAGTGCAAAGACACCAGTTAGGTCTCCATTAGTAATTAAATTAGGTCTAGCCCCATAGTTAAGTGCTTATGGCATGACTTACACGTAGCTAATTTTTCCTTACCTCCCAAAATGGCACCACTACGTGCAAACTACCCTTTTCAAATGGTCCCTGGGCCATGCCTGAGAATTCTCTGGGGGAGGCACTAGTTGACCTGCATCAAAAATCGTGCCCCAGTCTCTACTGCCCATTTAGCAATGTAAATCTTTGCAGCGTAATGCCATATCCTCATTTGCCTACCATTGCAAGTGTAGCTTCTCAGCATGCCCTACAACCAGGCTAAAGTTAAATGTGGACAGACCATAGTCAGTCCCTTGACTTTGTTGTTTGGGTTTTTGTTCTGTTGTGGGTTTTTTTTCCCCCAAAAAAGTTAAAAGAACTTGTGCTTTTAGCATCACTGGTAATATCAGCTTATTCTGCCTGTAGTACCTTCACCATCTGTCCTTCTGGTCTCTTCTCGCAGGTAGTTAGTGATAGAACAAGAGAGAATGGCTTCAAGCTCCAACAGGGTAGGTTTAGACTGAATGTTAGGAAAGAATTTTTCACAAAAAAAAAAATGGTCAGGCATTGGAATAGGCTGCCCAGGGAGGTGGTTGAGTCCCGAACGCTGGACGTGTTTGAGTTGTTTAGATGAGGTGTTGGGGGATATGGTGGAGGGGAGAACTTTGTAGAGTAGAGTAGATGGTTGGACTCGATGATCCCAAGGGTGTCTTCCAAATTGTGATTCTATTCTTCCAGGCAGTCTCTTATGACATGCTATTAGCTGGCTGTGTTTGCCTCCTCTGATACATTTCTTTTGGGAGGTAAGGCTGGAAAGGAGGAAGCTACTGGAGTTTGCTCACGTGGGTTTGCTGTCTTTCTTTTTTTTTTTTTTTTTTCCTTTAAGGGCTGCCCACTTCCACTTTAGGCAAGCTTTCCTTGTTGACGTAGCAGTTGAGACATATAACCAGCAGTGCAGTGTCCTACTAAGGAAGGAGTGACACCAGACCTTTGTTCCTCTGGAACAGAGGGTGTCTGGCTAGCATGGCTCTGCAGCTTCCAACAATAGTTTTCAATGCCAAAAGGTGTAAACTCAGGCACCTGGGAAGAAAACTGGTGAGAGACACAGGAAGAGATGCTCTGTTTCATCCTTTACTGCCTTGTACTTCAGGGATTTTCTTCTGGGAGAATGAATCTGGCACTAAAAAGAATTAAGACATATCAAGAAGTTTAGGGCCTTTCCAGTCACGTGGAAGAGGTTTTGTGACCCACCTGAGAAGATCTTCAGCTGGAGCATCAGGAAAATGGGTTGTTGCCTCGGTGGTGCAGCTTATGTTGAGCTATTGTGTCTTCATTGCTGCTTCGAATATTTTCAAATGCTTTTTGGGGACAGCAATTACGAATGTGTGTGCTGTCAAGAGCAGGGAAGGCTGATTGTTTGCAGTGAGCGCTGAAGCCTTGATAGATGGATACTCTTGCAAGGGAGTTTACATGTACCTTCTCTGTTGTCTTCAGGATATGTGCACAGCTGAAACAACTGCATCACTGCTCCAAGCAGAAGAAACCTTCTCAGCATGCCTGGCACGGATAGATGCCCTCATCCTTAAGCCTCTGCTCCAGGCAGGTAAGTCAAAGACTACTTTGTCTGTAGTTTTAGCCTTGAGTCACTGGCACACCTAGGAAGGGGATTATATTTGAAACTTCATGGCTGAGGACTTGCTGCAGTAAATGGTATGTAGAATTGTTTCACTTAAGATAGTGAGCTCTTAAGGACGCCTGTGGACTTTTGTTCAAGCCCAGGACTGTGGTTCCTGTTCTTTTCTTACGAGATTAATCCAGATTCTAACCAATGTCAGCCTGTACATCTGCTCCAAGGCTTGTTTCCAGCATGGTAGGTGGAAACCAAAACGCATCTCACACATACATGACCCCTAAGCAGTGCCCATTCCACCTCTCTGCTTCCATGGTCAAGCCCATCTTTGAAGGTAAAAACGTGTGGGTGCAGGCTCTGAGTTGGCATTGAATCAGAGAAGCTCCCCTGAAATAACAAACCTATATAAATATTTACAAGCCTGTCTGGCCAAAAGTGGCACAACTGGATTAGACCCATAGGGTGGTTCCTTCTCGTGTCACCACCTTTTTTTGGTGTAGCCACCAAGATTATACGTGCTTTTCATTCAAAAATTGGGCTGAGTATTAAATATAAACAATGTTTTCCACAAGCTTTCTTAGAGTCAAAGCTTTCTGATAGCCTTTTTTTCCCTTCATCTTTTCCTTAAAGAGCCTAGTGACCAGAAAGGGAAGGAGAACTTTAAGCTCTTCCAGCTCCTGAATGATCGTTTTCAAGCTCTCTGGAACCTCACAGAAGAAAATTACCGGATACTGAAACAAAAATGCAGCACCTCCGAGTCATTCTGCATCCAGGACATTTACCCCATTTGGAAAGGAGACCTGTTTCTAAACCTCTACATCCAGTAAGTACAGAAGCATTTGGAAGTAGTGTAAAGGACCAAGTTTATTAACGGACTGGCAGATTGGTGCAATTAATTTCTGTACCTAATTTGTTTGGTCCTGTCCACTAGTGTTCGTTTATTAGATCTGTGATTCCATTCAGAGCTCAGAACAAGTGCTATGGAATATAAGAAGCATAATAAATAGCTTTTTTTTTGCTTTTTTCTGTAGCTGTGAGTATGCGTGTAAGAGGCAGAATTTTCAGTGTTTCTTCTGCATCTAGAAAAAACGGGAAGAGGACAGGGGGAGTGTTTGTGCCTGGGGAATTTATGAGAGCAAAGCTTGGGCTGTCATCAGGAACAGAAACACGTGCATGGGCAGGTTTAAAGGCCTCACAGGGATGAGGAGAGGAAGATCTTACCAGGCACGGTTCATCTGACGTGTTTGTGGCACATTTTTATGCTCTTGGCAAGGGATAGGATAGCAAGTGATGGATGTAGCGTGACGTGAAAAACAGAATGCCCTATTGCTGTTTCTATAATTAATTGTGTCTGCTCCCCATCTGCCTGCAACACAAAATAGAATGTTTACCAAAATCACTGTAGCGTGTATAACCTGGATGTTGATGCCCTAGCCTGCAAAATGGTTTATGGACATCTGATATGACACCGAGATCAGCCAATGTTGAATCCTTCATTCATCACGTTGGCCACAAAGGCGGCCAAACCTTTGCCAGATGGGCTTGTGCCATCTGTGCAGTTTGTCACCCACAAGGAACAGGAGATGGGCTCACGGGCTCCTGGACATTGCGGTTCCTCAGGTTTTGGGTTTTGTGGTTTTGATGCACATGGAAAGGGGAGGAAGGGAAGGATTTACTCTTTTTGGTTTGTTTTTACTTGCCCAGTGTAATTTTAGAAAGTGATGCACAACAAATTTTGCCTTCATGTGAACGGAGTTTAGAGGAGGTGTGGCGTTCATTTGGGAACGGGTTCAGGGAATTAAAATAGGTTTGCCTTAAAAAGGCATATAAAGGATGAAAACTCACGCTGAGGCTTCAGCTGACACAAAGGGGAAGTTTATCGTAAGATCTAATTTCCCCTCATTTTGAAATTAAAACCTGTTTTCATTGGGTGTTCACGCAAAGAGAGAAAAGCTGGTTCCTCCCCACCTCTGCTGTGACTCACGCTGTGCCATCCCGATCCCACAACGTTGGAGTGATATAGGAGGAAGCAAGGCTGAAAAATCAGCAGTAAATACATGTCCCTGAAAGATGTAATAAACGACAATTAGTCTGGACATTCTCCTGAAACCACTACGGGAAGAAAATGACAAAATATGGCTCGATCTCCCTCTAGTGTGAGATGAGATACATTGACACCAGGACAGCTTGACTTGAATTTACCGTCCTTAACACAAACTTTCACTTGACCCCAGCAGAAATTCAAGCCTCCACAGCTGAACTCTAAAAGCTCAGCCTTTGTCGATTTGCTTTCCAAGGACAGTTGGGCAAGTTTACTTCTGCTTCTGCTAGATACCAGGGTGATTTAAACTTCCCGAAACGATACTGGTGCAGAAGTCAAGGAGCAGTTCAACCAAGGAGCTGGTAAAGGGGAGAAAAGGGGAGTGAATGAAGGTGAGAAGTCCCGTCGCTACATCTCTCTCTGCCTCCCATGGAAAGGTGGACCTGACAGGACATTTTCAAATGAATTTCTTCCCTCTAGCACTTGAACCTCGTGGCTAATGTGCGTCTCTAACTTGTGCTTGTGTGTGTTTCAGTTTTTGTTTTCCTTGCCAACAGGTATTTCGTCACTTTTGCAAACTACGTAGTGGTCCACGGCTTTGAACATGCCACGAAGAGCAAAAGGTGAGTGGGCTGAAAAATACTTCTTTGAAGGGATTGATGGGAACACAACAATACTATAGGCTATAAGACACTAAACTGGAGTGAGCACCTCATAGTGATTTCCTTTCTAATGATCCAGCTGCCTGGCCATACTAGCTGCTCCTGCCATCTTTGGAGACCACAGCAAAAGGTTTCCTTTACAGATCTTTCTCCATCCCCTCCTAGCCACGCACATCTCCTTTTGTAGGGGAGGAAGCCTGTAAATGTGGAGTTTGGGGGTTCAGGTAAGGGGTGGGACTCGAGAAAAGGATGATGCAGGAAATTTCCACTGCTTGTCTCAGATGTCTCAAAAAAAAAACAAAGGCAGGCATGAGCACTAAACTTGAGCAGATTCACAGCCACTTTATCTGAGTCACCCTTTTGGTGTGCAAACAATCATAAAATACATAGTATATTCCATGGATCTGTGGGTGTGGTTCCTGTTTGCAAAGACCTCTGGGCCAGAGGCGGGAGGGATGGAGCTCGTCTTTGCCTCGTTGCTTTATTTCTGTCTGCGTGGTGTGCAAATTTATCTGCACTGTGTCATCTCCTGCTCTTTCAAGTCTCTGGGAGTGAGGTAGCGTATGAAGTTTGGAGGGCAGAGGAGTGGCAATTTGCAGAAAAGAAGTAATTAATGAACCTTTGTCTTAATTCACCCTCTTGCAGTGAAGCCTGGAAGCACCATAAGACAGTGCTGAAACAATTCCTCACAGACTTCACCTCCGAGACCTCCATGTCACTGGCCTTATACACTGTTCTTCACAAACCTATCCGAGATCATATTGAGCAATATATACTGCTCCTTACCAAGCTGAACGAGGTTCTCAAGGAGGTAGGAAGCTTTGTGTGATGTTATTTCACTGGTTTGTGCTAACACCTTATGCGGGGCTTTGTGGTGGTCCAGTCAATGAATCCAAAGCAGGCTGGAAGCAAAATGAAGTGTTTCTCAAGCCCTGCCTTCTTTTCTCAGGGTTCTGAAAAGGATGTGGTTACCAGTGCCATCAAGGAATATGTGAAACTGGAGTCTTTCATCAGCCAGGTCCTGGATGAAGCTTGTTTTACCAAGTCCTTATGGAAGTCCTTGGGCTACAAATTCACAGTGAGTCAGGGATGTAGATGGTCATTTGATGGGGAGCTCCTTTGGAGATCTTTTACTTCTGTGTACACAGAGAGGGAGTTTGAGGAGCATTTGAGGCTTGATTCGGAAGACAACAGAACAGGGCAGTGTGGAAGCCTTGGAGAAACCATATGGACAATGGGCGCTTTATCAATTGAACCTTGTGCCCAGTTTTGCTGCCTCTGTTAACTTGTGCAACAAGTCAGACAGTCTCCGGAACTGTTGGCTTGGGTTGTATGTCCTTTCCCAAATCTTGATGTTTCCTAACGCTTTTGGTCCACTGCCTTGACCTCTGTGGTTCCCTCTGCAGGACATGCTCTGTGTACCTGAAAGGAGACTGCTGGAAGATAGCAAAAACCTTCCCATCTCTGCCAGCACGAATCGATCGGACCGGATCTTGCTCTTTGATGATGTCCTTGTGCTAATTCAGGTGAGTTTTCGATCTTTCAGAGGGACTGGAAAGGCAGCCCAGGTAAATGACAGTAAAATTCAGGTTACTTTAATGCTGAAAATGCAGCAGAACTTGGCTGTTGGCAAAAAAAATATCTTGTCTCAGAGCCACGCACCAGTGGTTTGCACTGGAGAATAAAACAAAGCCTGATGAAGAAGGAATAGAGGAGTGTCCACATAATGTTTTTCCAGGTAAATGCATACTATGCAATCACCACAGGTGCCTTTCTAGTAATCCAAGCCCATGACTGCATATAAATCTGTTGTTTTCTATCCTTGCTTATTCAAAAGGGACTTGATGAATCAAAGATGTTACGCTGGAAGCACTCATGAATAGGACTAAATATGATCTTTCCTGATTGACTGCTCGTGGCATGGGAGCAGAAGTTGCCAGGGTTCTTGGGGCTAATTTCAGGGATTTAGGGCCTGGGTGTGGGGCAGACAGGGAGTATCTACAGTCATGGATAGCTAGACGAATAATATGTGTTCAAAGCTGTTCTGTAGCATGTTAACTAAGTCCAGCTTGGCTTGCTCTGAATGACAGCACCTATAATCTAGCACGGCTCTCTTCATGTGCACCTCTTTAGTCATGTGCCAGCCCCTCAGGTCTCCCAACACATGACTGTCTTGTGAGCTGGTAGATCTTACAGGCTCTTCCAAACATGAGTCTTTATGATAAGGTTGGGCAGTCCTATGCAGTTTACAGGGTCTAGGCCTGAGGACATCGGGTGGTGGTTATCTCATCCAGCTTTACCTTGCAGATTTCTCATCACCCTCGCTGGGAGCAAGTGCCCCCAGGCTCCTTTTGGAGTCAGAGGAGAGAAACATGCACTGCCTGGGTGTGGTTCATCTGACCAGTTTTTAGATGCCAAAATTAGTGTGAGTTGAATCATGTCCTGAACTCCATTGACTAAGACAAGAACACAGAGTAACCAGCTCATGCAGAGGTATCTACCTTGAAGACATCGCTGTTCAGTCAGTGGTTCCCACCCACTGTGTCTCATCTGCTGTCATGACTGTTACTGAGGCTTGGGGAGATGTAACTGAACTGGGACTGAACTGGTTACTTTGGCCTGCTAGCTGAGGATTGCCCATGAAGGAATCTGAACCTCCCTCCTCTCTTCCCCTGGATCTGGTAGACGCATCTGTGATTAGCTCGTGGTGAGCTCCATAGTACTAGTACCTAACCCTGGTCAACAGAAAGCAGTTCTGTAGTGTAGACACCTGGACTTCAGGTTGGGAAGGAATCTATTAAATGCAATTTTTATCTAATATTTCAACCATTTCATACTTCTGTTTGGTGTGCTATTGATTTAAGCAGTGACTCCTAGGTGAAGGTGTCGTCTGAAGTCCAGATTCTAGGTAGATCATAAGCAAAACTACGTAGCTGTGCAGGCCAGGGATAGTTTGGGAGAAGAAACTGTTCTGTTATGACAAAAGGCTGAGGGACTTGGGCCTTTTTAATCTAGAGAAGACTGACAGGGGATCTGGTCAATGCTTATAAATATTTAAAAGATGGGTATCAGGAGGATGGGACCAGTCTTTTTTCAGTGGTGCCCAGTGACAGGACAACAGGGAACAGGCACAAACTTGTACATGGGAAGTTCCGTCTAAACATGAGGAGGAACTCCTTTCTTGTGAGGGTGGCAGAGCCCTGGCAGAGGCTACTCAGAGAGATGGTGGAGTCTCCTTCTCTGGAGGCGTTCAAATCCCACCTGGACACATTCCTGTGTAACCTGCTCTGAGTGGACCTCTTCTGGCAAGGGGTTGGAGGAGATGAACTCCAGAGGTCCCTTCCAACCCTGAATCATCCCGTGAATCTCTTGTATAGATTAGTGCCATCTAAGAACATATGTTAGTTGTAGCCATGGCATTACAAATCACCAATTAAGTGATAAACAAAGAATTTTCTTCCTTCTCCTATGTTTCTTCAGTCTCTAAGGTCTGTCACCTTAGTGTGGACCACAAAAGAGGGAATTGACAGTGCTGCCACTCTTGCTTTGCTGTTCAGAGGATTACAGAGCAGGGGACAAAGTGTTATGTTCACATCAATAACTGGAACATCCTCTCCCTTTTGTTTTTTTTTTTTCCAGGGAAACAGCTTTCAGAGTTTTGATCTGAAGCTTGTGTGGGTAGATGAAAACTGCAGGGAGAAATCAGCTCCAGGACTGTAAGTGAAAAATTTCTACTTGGATGTAGGGGGGGAAAAACAAAACAACACCACAAAAAAAAGAATATTCAGCTTGATTGTGAAACTGAGAAAACTATGCAAAACTTCGTCCCATCTCCTTTCCACCCAGTGGGACTTGTTCTGGGCTGTGTGTAATTGTAGCATCTCTCAGGTGGGACCAGTGAAGCTTGGACTTGTGTCTCTTGCTGTTGCTGGCATCTTGAAATCAATCAGTAAGAAAATCAGTTTTGGCTGCAGACTCAGAGAATAAAGATGAGTTGACTACTTAGAGTTTCTCTTCAGAATGAAAACCTGACTGAAAAAGCACCATTAACTTCTGAAGAGGAATGGGAAAACCAGGAATTTGCTGTTTGACTAAGAAATATGATTTTTATATTACTTTTTTCATTGTCTCTATGATGTCTTTTTCTTCCCAGGTATGTCCTCCGAATTATAACCCCGGAAGAAACGTTCTTTCTCTCTGCCAAAGATCCGCAGATGAAGGTTAGCAGTGGGCAGGGCATTTCTGTTCCACCTGAAATGGAGGGTTTTGAGTTTTGAAATGGGGAGGGTGACAACTCTGTATTGGAGGCAAAACACTGAGTACTGAGTGGAAACTGGAATCCCATTAAGCATCAGGATTTTAGCTTCTCGAGCAGTAGTGGGCTCTGCACCTGCTTGAGGCTTTTCCTCTGATTTTTGCCATTTTATTTTATTATTTAAAGTAGAATAAGAAGCAGTGTGGGGGGTGTTGAGTTCTTTTCTCCATCCCTCTGTGGAGCCAATACCATATTTGATGGCCAGAGTTGTCTTAGCTGATGGTAGACAAAAAATACCCAGATGCTGGAAGTGGTCTGCCCTGGGCAGTATCATCTGCTGCAGAGCTTGGGACAGTACAGTCCCACCAGCATGGTCTTGTGCCATGGTGGTGGTGAGAGTTGGGCTTAAATGACATGGAAACATTGAGGATTGGGGCAGTATCCAACTTAAAGGACCCAGGTAACACCTCCCGTTGATGCTGTAGATGGGCCATAGCTCCCCAGCCCAGAAACCCAACAGCTTCTTGCTGCTTCTCCTGAAGTATCTCCTCTTGGGAGCTATTTTGCTTTCTTCACTCGTTAGTTCTCCACTCCTCTTCCCCTTCTATACTTTGAGGATGGAACAGGCTGCCAAGAGAAGTTGTGCAGTCTCCTACTCTGGAGATATTCAAAATGCACCTGGATGTGTTCCTGTGCAGCCTTCTCTGGGTGACTCTGGCGAGGGGAGGGATTGTACTAGATGACCTCTGAAGGTCCCTTCCAACCCCTACTGTTCTATGGCTCTCGGTCCCCAGGCTGTTTGGCAGTGGAAGCTGAACCAGGCTGTCCGCCAGGCACTGAATGGGAAGCGAGATTTCCCGTTATGGGGCAAAACTGGTGAAGGCACTGAGCCCCCATCCTGCCGCTTCTTCACCTACTCCTTCAGGCTGGAGGGCAAGTTCAAGAGCGCATCCTATGAGGGCGAGTGGCAGTGGGGAAAGCCACATGGCAAGTAAGGAACCTTTTTTACCTCTTTCCTAAGCAAGAACATGGGAGGATTGCCCCGCTGTCTTTATGTAGAACTGTCTGGATCCAGTGGATGCAAAGGTGGAGGTGATTCTTCNAGGCCAGGCTGGATGGGGCTTGGAGCAACCTGGTCTAGTGGGAGGTGTCCCTGCCCATGGCAGAGGGGTTGGACCTTGGTGATCTCTAAGGTCCCTTCCAACTCTAACCATTATATGATTCTATAGATACCACAGAATGGCTGTGGTCATGGGGTGATCCATCCCGTGCTGAGGACCTGGACCACAGATTCTGGGCTGGTGATCTCCTGGAGTGTGCCACACTCTGATTCCTTCCTCACTTGTTTCCAGAGGGAAATCTAGTATGGATTCAGGGGGCAGTTGGGACACGTTTGTTTGCCTTCAGGGCTTGGTCAAAGCATATCTCTCTAGTGATACTGGTTAATGCCAGGAAATTGTAGAGGCTGACCTTAATAACATGGTAACGAGCCCAGTAAGGCACTGCGTTGGCTTATGCCTGTAATTAGGACTTAGACTTGAGCTAATGTTTATTTTCAACAACTCAGCCTGAGGCATAAAATCTTACCATCATGAAAACAAACCCAAACATGAATAAAAAACCTTTTCTTGTGAATGAGAGAGAAGTTTTATCCTGTGTTGTCAAAACCTGGTTTAACATCCAAACTATTATGACAGGAATTAAAAATAATAATAATAAATATATATGTGTGTGTGTATAAAGGAGGCTTAAATGCATTTTTTGGGAAGATGAAAAGTGTTCATTAAATCCAGCTGAAGTTTAAGAGAGAGTTCTACCATAAAGGAATGGTCTGTAAATTAAGGGTTAAATGATTCCAACCAAAATCTCGTGATGTAGGATAAAGCACAACCTCTGTTTTTGTAAAGAAACAAGAAATATACCCAACCTCCTCGTACACCAAAACAGGGTGACTTGAAAGTTTTGTGTTTCCTGAGTTCTACACAGTTTATTTTCAGCTGCTATTGAAGCCAAAAGTATGTAGAGCCTTAAAACAATGAGAAAAACCAAAACCAAAACCTTAATCTTGAACCTTCTGAGGAGGAGATTGTGCCTTGTCCCAGAGTAGCGTTAAACAGGTATTTGGAGTAGAGCTTTGCCTGAGGGAGTCCTTTACATCATCACTTTCCCCAGAAGCTCCACTCCTGAAGGAGATCTGAAAACCACTGTGTGCAGACACAGAGGAAGGAGCAAGTCTCCTTGCTCTTTGTCTCCTCCTCTCTTCGGGTTGGAGATATGAGATGAATCAATACCTCTGCTGCTTCAGATTAAATGAAGTGGAGACATCCCAGGGAATTTGCAGCAGAAATAAGTGACTTCAGGTGCTTTTAATGCCTGAACTTTTAATTGCTTAATCACAAAGCTGTCCTATCCACTCCTGAAGTTGTTCTTCTATGTGACTGGTTGCCTTGATGGCTGGTCCATCTCTGAGGGAGGCATGGCAAAGCACATGAGCAGAAAGCTGCAGCAGCATGAATCAGGGCTTTTCAGCAAAACCATCTGTGACTTCACTGTCCTGTCCCAGTACTTCTCATAACCTGGTGTGGTGGAAGAAGATACTCCAACTGAGAAGTAGCTTAAACCATCCCTGTGCCTGCAGCAGGCATTCTTCCTGGCTTGCTTTCCTTAGCTGGCATTCATGATAAGCAAAAGGAGATGTATTTTAAATCCACTTAAAACGAATCTCACCGCTTCCCTGTAAATACCAGAAAGTGAGCCTGTCTCGTGTAGGTGTTTAAAGCAACAAACTGGGTGAAAGTCAAACAAATGTGTCATGGTTTTGGTAGAACACCATCTTCTATTGTCTCTGGTCAGGGAAGGTGTAGGGAACTGGCTGTGTCTAGGATGGTGCAAGAATTAAAACAGGGAGAGAGGGTGTGGATGGAGTGCGAGACTGGGAGGGAGGGAATGCATTCACAGCTGGGCAGTAATTTGACCGTGGTGTTGACTGTTCCAGTCTTCTCCTGTCATTGTTAACTCCTGTAATAGTCTCTGCAGCCCCCCACGCGAAGCAGATGGAAAGATACGATCCCCTTAGGCCAGCGCTTGTCTCTTTTGTTTTCCTGTCGCCTGGTACAATGAAGTTCCGGACTGTGGTGTCATGATGTTGTCTATGGGAATGTGCCATGCTAGAACTTCAGCTGGCTTAATCACATGCTGCACTGCGATGACGAAAGGATCACATACAAGGTCCTAAACGGATGACCCAGCAACTTTTACAAAATGCTTTTGAGATTGGGGAAATTGGAAGAGGGTTCTTCCTGCTCATTCCAGGGCATGAAAACGTTATGGTATTAAATCTTTACAGTGCCAGCCAAGGTCCTGGAGAACTTCTGGAGAACAAGGTCCAGGAGAGCAAGGGCTTGTAGAACTTCTGTCTCTCTCTTCTCTGAGGAAATGTTTGATATTAACCATTTCTAGGTTGTGCTTTGATAGCTTCTGTTGCAGCTGTGAGTGTTGCTGATGATGGCCTTTGTGTAATCTTTGATTTGAATGGCAGGGGGACACTGAAGTGGCGCGACGGACGCAACCACGTCGGAGATTTCAAAGAGGGCTTGGAGCATGGGTAAGCCTTAAAAAAACCCAGTGTGTTTCTTGCTTTCAAAATAAGCTAAGATATGGTTCCTCCCATGGGTACAAGGACACTGGTGTCTTGTAGAGAAGGAGTCTATTCAGTCTTACAGCCCAATTCATCTGACCTATTTTTGGACACCTCTCTTAGATTGTTACCTAGAGCAAGTGGATAGGGAGCGTGGTGCAGACAGCTAGTTCAGATGGAAACATCTCTTCAGCTGGGTGAATCTGACCCCAGTTCCCTAAATCTAGGTGTCTTTGTTCAAATCAAACATCTTGACAAAGTTAGGGATTTTTTAGAAATCTTTAAAAACCTCTCTTAAAGGAAGAGAATGAAATTCAGATATTACTTTCCTAAACCTTTTTGAAAATAACACTTTTAGATTTCTTATTTCTGCATGAGTTACAGAATAGGTTGGGATTCTAAAGGGGAAAAAAAGGTCTCCAATTTCTGTTGAGATGAAGAAAACATTTTGTCTTCTCAGCTCCTAAACTGGAGAAGGGGGAGAGACAGCGAAAATACTGACAGTAGCTCTGTAGAAGAAGCAATGAGAAACTGTACCTGCATTTCACAAGGAGATTTATGGGGTTTTTTGTCAGTGTTAAGTTGATGGTTGGACTAGGTGATCTAAAAGGTGTCTGTTCCAATCTAGGCAATTCTATGATTCTATAATTCTAAGGAGATGAGTTCTTCTTTGGAGCAAGTCCCTTGACACCTGGAAGCTGCGTCAGGGGTAGAACCGAGCCAATCCTCTTGGGAGTCTGGAAGGTCCTTAGTTTTTAAACTTCATCCAGTAGAACTGAGTCTCCTTTTGCCATGCCGACTCTTGCCATATTCACCTTGTAGATTTGGAATATGCCTTGTTCCACGCCGATCTGAAGACCGGTATGACTGCTATAAGTGCCACTGGTACGAGGGCAAGATGAGAGGCTATGGAATCTGTGAGTAAGTAAAACCCAAAGATGGACTTTGAGGGTGGTGGTGGTGTCTCTGATGGTGTCAAATGAGAAAGCATTATCAGTTATCATTTATCATTGCTTATCCAAAGTGCTTCCTCTGTTGTAGCAGTGAAGATCTGCTGGCTAGCACAGACACAGCTAAGGGGAACTCTTCTCGGGGGGATGAGCTGAGGAGAAGGGGTGGTCGGTGGGTGTAGAAAGGTGAAGACAGGTCTGGCTTCCTGCTTGATCTTATCCATCCTTGCTCTGGATTAACCAGTGGTCACTGCAGTGTAGCTGGTGAGAGGTCAAGGACGGAGTGGCCTCTCCCAGGACAATTGCAAGTCTAAATGTTGTGTCCTTAGATAATTTTATCTGTAGAGTTATCTAATATAATAATAGAAAACTATCTGTGGAGTGATTAGCTTGGGTGATGCACGTTCCTAATAGCAACCAACTACCAGTTCCAGAGGTATCAGTCAAATTTTTGGAATATTTAGGAGGCAGATGAGCCCAACCCACTCGCTTTCCTGCCTTCCTTCTCCAATAGTGGCAACTGAATAGGCACAGTCTTAAATTCTGTCTGTTTTTCTCCCTGCAGGTATGGGAATGATATGGTCTACAAAGGCTATTTCAAAGACAATGTGCGTCAAGGGTTTGGGATATTGGAGAACGTCTCAGCTGAGCATCCATTTAAATACACAGGACAGTGGGAAAATGACAAGAAGAATGGATATGGAGTGTGGGAAGACAAAGATAGGTAAAGGTGGTATAGATCAGAGCTGGCTTGAGGTGTCTGAGGGTTTTGTCCCTCTATTGGCAGGGCTAAAGCCTCGTGTTTTGATGGGGTGACTTGAGGGTTAAGAGGGGGATGTGTTCAACTTTTGCTATAGGGTTTGAACATCTGGGGGAAGCATTATATGAAATTGTGCTTGAATTTAGCACTTGTGTTGCACGGAGCATTATGTCAGGTGAAATTAACCTCAGTAAGTGATACATCAAATTGACTAAGATCTAATAGAACAGGGGAAAAAATGTAATTGGTTTTTATCTCTTTCCAGAGGTGAGAGATACATAGGGACGTGGCTTGATGATCACAAACATGGACAAGGCATTGTAGTAACCCAGTCAGGTGTCTGCTATCAAAGGACGTTTCATGCTGATAAAATGGTGGTGAGTACTCATTTTCCTCTAGATTGATACGACATGGAAAATTAAGATTTCACTTCACAATTTTTGAGGGGAAAATAAAAAGCAAGAAAAAGTAAGCACTGCTATTTTACCTTGATCATGGTTTTGAAGAACAAGACCTAGATTAAGTCTTGTTTCTTAGGTGCAGGTAGAAACTAGATGTGAGAATGTCACTTTTCCTTCATAGGACATCTCATAGATCAGTCTGTTTGATCATCAGGTCACAATTATAGATCAGAACTCATATGTAAAGGGTTGTTCAGTTATATACGATATTAAATCTATCTTAGAGATCATTAAGCCTTTACCTTTCCAATGGAGCTTACCTATGACAAGTTGGCTGCCCAGTTCATTGAAAGTTTAGATGTTGATGTGGAAAAGCAGAAAAGGCTGGCATTGCTAGAACTGGCTTGGAAATAAAAGCATTTCTTATTAAAAATACACGCTTATAAAAACAAACAACCCCTTCCCCACTCACCAAATTAGGACAAAATGTTTAGCATGGAAACTTTGTCGGAAGGGCTTTCCATAAAAACCTCCATCTGCAAGGAACCAAAATAAAGCTGTCTTTTGGTCTGCCAGCTGCCAAAGGCTCCTTTAACTTCACAAGGCTTCCGAGTGGGGAGCAGTCGCTTCAGCTTTCCTAGTGGAAAATTGGTAGTGCCAAGAAGCTTCCCTTGGAAACCTTTTATTTTTGCCAGAAAAGGCGCTTTCCACCAAGAAAACCAGTCCAGTGGAAAATGTGTTACAGCTCTAAAAGTGACCACATTTTCTAGCTGGTATGGGTACGTATAAACATTGGGGCCTAAACCGTGGCCTAAGCCCCACCAGGAAGAATCTTCCCCACCTTGGTATAAATTATCCTGCCTCTACTCTGCATTTTGGTGATCCTTCCCTGAAATCTGTACTTCTATAAGTGGCCATGGGAGTTGGGAGGTCATGGAAGTTATTTTACAAATGCTTAGGAGTTGCTTGTTAAAGCTCCATTGCCTTCACAGGAAGGCACACAGCAGCTGCCTTCCTCTTTTCTCTTAATTGTCTTGCAATGAGTGACACAATTGGTTACAGTCACCTAAAGGTCATAGGATGGGGAGGACCATGATTTTGACCTTTATGGCAATTCTTGGCGATGGTTCTTAGACCAGGAGCCTGTCTTTTGTTCCTTGTTCTAGGGAAATGGATGCAATATGATTGTTGTTTGAAGTCTCCCGACTACCCAGTACTTTTCCTCTGTGCCTCTGTGGTGCCTCATGGATTATCTCTAGAGCACCTCCTCACTTTTCTCTTGAGCATTGCAATGCTATGTTGGGCTTTCCAAAAGGTTGTCAGGGTCGGCAACCCATAAATATTCCAAGCTAGTGGCTGCTTCTAGATAAACTCGAGTAGGTAAGAAGTTAACGTCATGAATTCACTACTTGTGCTTTCCAATGCAGGGTTCTGGGATTCTGCTGTTGGAAGATGACTCCGTCTACGAAGGGAACTTCACGGAAGATCTAACATTTGTTGGAAAGGTGAGTGCTTCTTCCAGCTCAGCCTTTCTACACAGTTGCTTGTTTTCCAGCAGGGCAGATAGATTCATCTTCAAAATTCACATCCTCCTGCTTTCACTTCCCCTAGTTGCCAAGAAAATAACATCTTCCCGTTTGTTTTGTTTTCCTTCTGTTGTCAGTCTTCTTCACAGAAGGAAGGCTGTGGCTGAGAGACTTCAAGTAGTTAGGGCTTTGTTGAATCATTTTGGTTTTTACTGTTTTGTTTACAATGAGGGTTTGGGTTTGGTTTTTTTGTTGTTGTTGTTGTTGGGACATTTTTGGCTGTGCTTCGCAGCTGAAGTTGGGCTGCTTTTGTGTTCTTAGAACAAATGTTTTAGCCTTTGTAGTGGTTGGGGACACAAAAAACAATGTATAAACCAAATGGAGTTGCAGTCCCAGCACTATGCTAACGTAACCAAGATGTTAACAGAGCTCCAGGGATCTTGGAAGCTTGATTTTGCAATCTGGCTATCGCACTGACACATTCAACAATTTGTGGTCAATCTTTAACTGAAATATCTGGTCAAGGTGTTCATCAAATGCCCCCGTTGCAGGGAAAACTAGTCCTGTGGCTTGTTACAGAAGCCTACGATGACTCTGGCAGGAAGTGTGTGGTTATGTCAGAGTGAGTGGATGTCAAAATACTTGCTAACGATTGCAAATAAGCCCTGTCATTTACTGGCTTGTCATGGGGGGAAGAGTTTGTCATCATCTTCTTCAGCCAGAAGACCTGGGGTGGATTTTGCAGAGACTGATTACAGTGCTTTGATACTGCTTCCTCCGTAATTAGTGTTTAGTTTTAGTGGTTAGTCTAAAAAAAATCTGGTTTTTATCTGAAGATGAAGTGCCTCCTGCTATTAGCCATGAGGGCTTCAGGCTCGTATTCAAGGCCAGACAAGTTACAATACTGTTTGGCTTTGGATTTGATTTAATTAAAATTTCCAAGTTTGAGTCAAGCTACTGCATGTCTTCTGTATTCGTCTCAGAGAATTTAAAGTTTTTCTTGGTAGTAGCAGTGAGCGCTTTGAAAGCTTTTTTGGTGAATATCATATGATCCCTCCTACCTGTGAGGCCAGACTTGCTTGTGGTTTTAACAAGCAGAGGAAAAACAGAGGAGAAATTGAAGTTTCATGTGTTCACTTTTAGGTTAGAAGTAACTATGGTCAAATTTAAGCCAGAAAATATTATAACTCAGAGAAGATACGGGGTATTTGTAAAGCATAATGCAAATGTCTTGCTCTGCAATTGTGGTGATCTTTCCCTTCCAGAATCCTACGTGTGTCTGTCAACAGCAAGGAGATGTTTTCTCCAGGGCCTGTCACCTTAATGACACTCTATTGCTTTGGATGTTGAAAGTGTGCACCTCTCTGTTGGAAGTTGTTCTTAGTTGCCGTTTCAGGAGCTGGCTCTGTTGAAAAGAGAACTCAAGATCTCAGTCCAGCTTGTTTCCTCTCCTTAATGAGATCTTGGCAGAATAACTCTTTATTTCTCCGTCGCAGGGAAAGCTATCCTTTGCCAATGGATTCATTCTGGAGGGAACCTTTACTAACAAATCAGGCCAAGGCCTTCAGACGCACGGCATCCTGAACACGTCGAATGAGCAGCTGGATGACAGGATAACCAAAGCGTGAGTAACAAGAGTTAACTTCTCATGTCACGGCTTATATTTTCACCCGACCTAAAAGAGTACTGGACCAATCCCTGCAGGGATCAAGGTGGTCCTTGTTGAAAGAGTTGGTCTAAAAACATGTTTCCATGCAAAAAAGGCAAGGAGAGCATGGTTTGTCATTTAATATTAATGCCACATGGGGAGCAGAAAAGACAGTGTGCTCCTCTCCTGCCACCACCACCCAGAGATTCTCCTCCTCTAAGACTGGAGAGGGTTTGGGAGGCTAAACATTTTTGGTGATTTGTGCATGTGTGTGCGCACCTGTGTGTTTCTTCACAGGCAGGTCTGAAGCTGTACAGGCAAAGGTGGGCTGCTAGAATGGATCTTGTGAGAGGAATGGGAATTCCTCTCACAAAGCTCAGTTCAATTTCCTCTTCTTTCCTCCTCAAAATGTTTCCAGTCCTTCAGAGTATCTAGACTGCAGAAACAGCTCCCATTTCCCATGTTTTCAGACAGCAATAAATACCGGTGATGATTACTCAACCGTCTTCTCACAATCAGTGTTTTCTTCAGGTTTTCAGTTAAAATAAATAGGTACACTTAGAAACATCCATAAATGGAGCAGAAAGTCTGTGATCAGTTCACCAGCAAACATTCAAATCATTGATGTCCCACACACCAGGAATTGTCCTTCACCCAAAGTGCCTCATTGTCAAGTCGATAGACTTGAGTTGCTTTTTGTGGAGTTACTGGAAGGGCTCTGTCATCTTTCCCTGCTCCCATAGTTCTTGTGTTAATATCTGATTCTGGAGAACCTTCCATACTTGACAGGTAAAGTCTGAAACAACTGAGGAGGGATGAAGAAAAGCCTAATGCCATATTATGTTTTGCAGACAGCTGGGCCTCGAGGAGTTCCCAGTGGAGAAGAGATGGAAGGGAATCTATGATCAGTTCTTGGAGTTCATCCATTCTGGCTGCAAAGAGGAAACTGAGGAGTCTTTCATGGGATTCCACATACAAACAAGCAAGGAGCTGCGGAAATCTCAGGAGTATCTCTTCTGCCAAAGGTATGAGCATCGTATGCCCTCTCTGCAACAGAGGAACCCATTTGTGTAGAGAGGATAGTGGTTTACATCAGGTTCTGTCGCAAGTTGAAGTTTTGAACCCAATTGTTATCCAGTTGTTCTGGGTAGATTGATTTATTATTTTTCTTTAAGTGAAAATTTTGATGGAATTAATTTGATTAAATGTAAGCACCTGCACGTGACCCAGTCATCACTGGCTCCTCTTGTATTTGAGGGTAACCATCGCCAGCTGATGCAGCACAAATTCATCTCCCTTTGAGAAACATCAAAAACAATTAAGGTGAGCATGGGCAGGATGCAACCTAGCCTGACTGTAAGGGGAGATGAAGGCAATGAATTTAATTAATCATGGGAATTTTAAGTCAATGAGGCAGTTCTGCTGAAAAGGACAGTGAAAAACTCATTTCTTCTAATAGTCTTATTGCCCCCTTGGTATCTGTGGGAAACACCGCTTGAGATTTATCCCAGTGCTTTGCTGTGTAGTTTTCCTTCCTTACCTCTCACCTTTTTAGGGGGAATGAAGATGTATCCTGGAAGACTGAAGATATTCTTGAAGAGCTCGTCCAGCACCAGGGGCTGGAGTCACTACAGAATTATTTAGAGAAGGTAAAGTTTAAAACCAGAGCGATCCACGTCTGTTCACTGGGCAGACACAGGTTATAGGAACTTTCTGTTAGCATGTATAATGTTGTCAGTGACTTCAAGAGTCTTCTTTAACTTCTGAGTGAATAACTGTACCTGTGAAGAAGATGATTATCCCTCATGCTCTTTGGACACTCATTTTGTGTACAGCCACACAGGCCAGGAGGTGATGATAAGGCTTCCCTCTTGGTTCTCCAACTGTGTCAGGGAATAACCAGCTGCTGGAAATGATTAATGAACTTCCATGCTCTCTTGGTGGTTGGTTTTCACTCAACCAACATTTCCTCTTTTCAATATCACAGCGAATCTCATCAGGACAACAATTCCAGTCAGTGTATTTCTCCTTGATAATGGGAGGAGAATAGGCTTGTGGCAGCAAAACTAGTCCAAAATTATAGTTTGTAACCTCTAGGCTTGTTCTCCTTTGCTGACAAGAGAAGGTTGGGTGGTCTCTCGTTGTTATCCTCTACCAATGGCAAGGGCTGACTTGTAAAATTTAATTTTCCTCTATCATGCAGGCATTGAAGTCTTCCCTGCACCCACTGGGAAAGCTGCTGAAGGCCTTGACAATAGCTTTTCAGGCAACTTATTCTGGGATTGGGGCCAACAGACACTTGCTGACGATGGCACAAGAGGAAGTCAAGTACTATGCAAAAAAAATATGGGAGTTTTACCAGTAAGTGAAGCACACTGAGACCTTTCAATGGTTATGAATGTGAAGGGCTTGTGGATTAGACCATTGGGATCATTTTCTCAGGTGACGGGGCAAGAGGTGGGGAACTAAACCTTGTTTCTGCTCCTCTTCTAGGGGTTTGCTCCATCTGGCACTGGAACAGAAAGGCCAACTGCCCACAAAGTGTGTGGATGGAGACACAAGGTACGTGTCACCTCTGGCTGTTTAATTTTAAGGTGACTGGACATTTGGGATGTCTCTGATAACACATTCAGTGCTGAGCTGATGGTATTTATCCATTTGAGTCAGGTTTAGTGCCCCTACTTCTGAGTGCAAAGCTTTCAGTAGTTCTGCTTGAAGCAGGAGAGAGCAACGTCTTCTAATCATGGTCTGTAGCAGAAGAGAGCAGTGAGTTGGAGGTGTGTATGGTACACAAGCCTTGCAAGATGACCCACACCAGGTTCCATGCAATTGTGGGCAAGATGATAGTCCCAAGTGCTGCCTTGTCCCTTGCATTAGTCACAGGAACTTGTTCATTGTGGGGATGGTGACTTCCATAAAGGCACTGAGGGAAAGGCAAGCCCTGAGGAGGTAGAAGACATGACGTTCCTAGAATAAGAAGGTAGAAATAATTGCAGGAGACATAGGTTTAGGCATTTTGGGTGTGAGGGAAAAGCATCTTTATTCAGCTGTTTGCATTTGGTCTGGATTTCTCTTTGCTGCTGTAATCTGCAGCCATCTTCATGTGGGCTGAACGAAGCCAAGGGGTTGGTGGGATGGAAAGCAGCTGGAAAATGGCTTTATCAGAATTTATTGGGCCTTTGTCCCTCAAGAAATGACAACAAGTCTACTGAAAGAGCTCAGAAAGAACTGCTGGAGATAGGTCTCTGGAGTTCCAGTCGCTCTCCCAGTGACTAAGGAGGTCTTGTGGAGAGAGTCTCCTGTCCTGTCCTACAACAACTTTGCTTTTCTCCTTCATAGTGACCAGAAGGCGTGCAGTGTGGTCCTGCCACTGATCTTGCCCTGCTTCTACCCTGAACTTTTCATGCTCTACATGCTCTACCATGAAAGAGAAGATGACCTCTACTGCCAAGGGATTGTGGACCTAAGTCTTTTTCCTGACATCAAGCTGCTAGAGTTTCTGGATGTGCAGAGGTAAGTGACGTTTGTTCATCCCAGGATGCAACCCCATGATACCGGCTGGGAAGGTCAAGGCCAGGGAAAGCTCTGATGGCACAGGAGGAAAGGACATAAAACCTCTCCCTGGGTCAATCACTGGTTGTAGCACTGAAATGACTGCTGTTATCTATGCAAATTTTCATTTTTCTTGAGAAAAAACCATCTTTTTTAAGCCGCCAAACAAATGGTTTGCTCCAGCACAGAAATAATCAGATACAGTTTATAAAATACATATTAAAATTATAGTCCAACAAATGGTACTTCCTGTCACAGTGTGAGGACGTAGTTTTGACACAGGAGAAAGGTTATGGAGCCAGATGTTTCTGTCACCTGTTCCTGCAGCTGGATTCGTCTTTGGGAAGTGATGTGTGAGGACCAATAACTCAAGAGGCACATGAGCTTTTCTAACACAGCATCATCTGCAGCTCAAGGGCTTAAGCCGGGTGGCAGAAGACTTGGAGTCTAAATTTGGCAGCTTGATTTAGTGCGAGGAAACAAATCCAAAAATGCCAAAACTCTCCACTGATTATTGTAGGAGCATCTGCGAGTAAAACAAATCCTATGTTCAGGTCAATGAATCTAAGCTATTAATTATTCCTGTAGAAGTGTAACAAGAGAAGCAAACTCAGCCTCATCCACCTACAAGACCATCACCTCGATCAAGGAGATAAAAACAATCAGGACTGACTTAGGGTGGAGTTAAGACATGGACATCTGCCTTCTAAATCTTCTCTCTGTAATCTCCTTTCAGACACCTCTGGCCTCTGAAAGATCTCACCCTCACAACCAACCAGGTAAGAAATAACACTGAAGTAGCTTTGATAATGAGATGGCATCAGGGCTATATGAGGTTGTTGGCTCATGATGGAACTACACCAAGCAACCACAGGGCAGATTGCACTCAGGATTTTGAAGTTACATGATGTGGGTAAATCTTCTCTCTTTAAGCTGAAAGAAGGAAGATTTAGTTTAGATTTTAGGAAGAAATTCTTTGCTGTGAGGCTGGAGAGGTGCTGGAACAGGTTGCCCAGAGAAGGTGTGGATGCACCATCTCTGGAAGTGCTCAAGGCCAGGCTGGATGGGGTTTTGAGCAACCTGGTCTGGTGGGAGGTGTCCCTGCCCAGGGCAGGGGGGTGGAACTAGATGATCTTTAAGGTCCCTTCCACCTCTAACCATTCTATGATTAATTACAAGTTCTAGCTGCTGCATTTAATTTTCCATGGATGGTAGTATGAGCTCTGGGTAGGATTGCTTTGCAACACTCTTCTTGGTGGTTGTCTAAAGGCATCTGTGTTCAGAAGGAGACTGCAGACATCTAAGTGTGTTGTTCAAAGTGGTGCTATCTCACCCTCCTTTTTGGGCTGCAGATATGCTTATTTTGGGTCTAGTGTTGAGGAGCCATGTGGTGGCTGTCAGAGAGATGCTCTTACAGAGGCACGACTCTTCCTTTCTCTTTCAGAGACGGTCCCTTATCAAAGACAAGTGTTTCCTCTCTGCCACGGAGTGTTTGCAGAAGCTGATGTAAGTCACCGTCCATAACCTCCGACTGACAACCAGGGATTTTCTGTTTTCTGGGAAGTGCCACAAATTTAGGCCTGTTTACAAAAGTGTTTCTGGGTCAACCTGCAAGACTATTTAAAGAAAAGTCATTTGTGATATTATTTCTGATTAAAAGAAAAAGTAATTTCTATAGAATAGTTCCCTCCCCCCCAAAAAAATGATCCAGACAATATCAATTGTGTTTAAATGCCTCTCTGGTTAAAATCTCCCCTTCCCTTAATTTTGCAGAGACTTTCCTACACAAAAATCTGACTTTGATGATCATTCATGTCAGTCTGGACAGTAAATTGGGCCTGGCTTTGAGTCCTGGTAGAACACATTGCTCTGGACACATGGAGCTGCATGAGGGTCATCCATCCACCCAGTGTGGCATCCCAAGATACTAATGTAGCAAAGCAGAGCTCAATTCAAGAAGCTCAGCTTGATTTATTGGCTTGAAGCCCAGGTTAGGGGATGGTGCTGCCGTAATGAGTGGGAAGGAAGATAAAGGGAAGCATGGAATTGTTGTGGGATCCATCAGGCAGATGTCTCTGGTACCTAAATACACTAGTTCTGGTGAGACCATTCCTATGAAAGCCAATGTGTCTTTTCTTCTGGGGAAGGCGGCACAAGCTGCATGTACCTTGACAGGAATTTATGGGCAGAAAACACCCCAACCTGATAGATGTGACAATGGGTTTGTCCCTCACAAGCACAATATCTTACCAGAACCCCAAAACTGGTTTATCTTACACTTTTTAGCTTTTATTTGAGGGACTGTGACTCAGGTTAGTCCTGTCTAAAATGAAAGACTGATTCTTGGGTGAGCGGGTCATACTCAGGGCTTGGGAAGACTCGAGGTCCTTCTGGATGATGTTACACCCTGATGATGTCTCCTGGCACAACCTTTTTGACCTCTTTTTAGTGCAGCCGTTCGAGATGATTGATGGGCTTTGTAGCATGTCCATCTGCTCTGAGGATTCTTGGTTCTTCTTTATCTCCTTAGTTGTGCAGTGGCAGCATTTTTGACACGGCTGTTTTTACTCTGACAGCACCACGGTGGATCCCCGTGAGAAGCTGGTGATCCTCCAGAAAACATACGAGGAGATAGAGAGCACAGTGTCCAGGGTGGTGGAGAAGGACTACAAGCTCCCCATGGATGACCTGTTACCCCTCCTGATGTATGTTGTATCCCGAGCAAAGTAAGTGGATGATCTTCACTTCCCAAATCCCGTTGTTGTGTGATACCTCGTTTGGAGACAGCTGTGTTTCTAGGTCAAATAATTTAAATGAAAAAAAGAAAAGAGTTTTGGTTTCATATGCTTTTTCCTGACCTGTGTTTGGGTTTCTGCTACTGTCTGGTAGCTGAGGTGTGATGGTGTTGGCCATGGTATAAAGTGGGTAAGGACTTCCCGAGTGTCTGTCTTTGACCCAAGAGGATTGTTCAGAGTTGTCCTGGGAAATAAGGCCTTACCTGCATCTGAAATTACCGTAGAAAATATGAACATTCAGCCTTTGAAGGCCAATTGTTGATGCCTTAAAGGCACAGGAGGTGATTCTCCCCCTCTACTCTGCCCTTGTGAGACCCCACCTGGAGTCCTGTGTCCA
>VXBW01007085.1:359174-378944 GCA_013400375.1 Thinocorus orbignyianus
AGGGGGACGATCACCTCTCGGGTCCTACTCCCCACACTGTTCTTGATCCAGGCCAGGATGCTGTTGGCCTTCTTGGCTGCCTGGGCACACTGCTGGCTCACGTTCAGCCGACAGTCGACCAACACCCCTAAGTCCTTTCCTGCCGGGTAGCTCTCCAGCCATTCTTCCCCAAGCCTGTAGCGCTGCCTGGGGTTGTTGTGACCCAAGCACTTTCCATAAATGTCCCATTGCGGGGTTTTTAGAGCCAGTAAATGGGCTGGATGGGAAGACAGTGAGGTGGATTGAAACCTGGCCAGGCCCAGAGGGTAGTCATCAGTGGCACAACATCTAGCAGAAGGCCAGTGGGTAGTGGTGTACCCCCATGGGTCAATACTGGTTCCAGTCCTGTTTCACATCTTCGTTAATCATCTGGATGCTGGGGCAGCATCACATACCCACAGCAATTTGATTTCCAGGCTGAGAAGGAGTGGCTGATAGTCCAAAGTCGTGTTGCTGCCCAGAGGGACCTCAACAGCCTGGAGAAATGGGTTGACAGGAAACTCATGAAGGTCAACAAGGAGAAGTGCAAAGTCCCGCCTCTGGGAAGGAACAGTCCCAGGCACCAGGATGTACTTGGAAACACCCAGCTGGAAAGCAGGAAAGGACACCAAGTTCTGGTGGACACCAAGTAGAACTTGAGCCAGTAATGTGCCCTTGTGGTAAAGAAGGTGATGGTGTCCTAAGCTTTCTTAGGCAAAATATTGCCAGCAGGTTGAGGGAGGTGATCTTTGACCTCTACTTGGTGCTGGTGAGGCCACAACTGAACTGCTGTGGCCAGTTCTGGGCTCCTCGGCGCAAGAGAGACATGGACATACTGGTGAGAGTCCAGTAAATAACTACAAAGATGTTGAAGGGACTGGGGCACCTCAAACATAAGGAAAATTGGGGACTATTCAGCCAGGAGAAGAGAAGACTTGAGGAGATCTTACTAAAGACTATGAATACCTGTAGGATGGAGCCAGGCTCCTTTTTTGGAGTTGCCCAGTGATGGGTCAAGGGACAATGGGCATAAACTGAAAGACAGGAGGTTCCCTCTGAATATCAGGTGGCAATTTTTCACTTTGCAGGTGACCAAGCTCTGCCACAGGTTGTCCAGGAAGGTTGTAGAATCCCCATCCTTGGAGATAATCAAACACCATCTTGTCATATTATGATTTATTGTTGTAGTTATGTTCTTAGCTTGCTGGTACTACCCAAATGTCATCTCCTGTATCATCTACCCTATGTTCATCTCTTCTCTTTTGCATCAAGCTTTTCTCTCCCTTTATAGTGGATGCCATTGCCCTGGTAAGAGATTTTTATATCTGGAGAAACACAAACTGGGGTAGTTTTTCCTCAGGCAATGAAAGCGTTCCATCATTCTCCACCCTAACTGGGAAACACAAACTGGTCAGCTGGATCAGCATCCCCAGGTGCCTCCTCGGCGCTTGGCTGATGGCAACATCCACACATGCCATGGTGAAAAGCCACTTAATGAAGTTTACAGTGGCCTTTAGAGGAGTGGCTGGAGCACTCGGCAGAAAATGAAGGGGGGTTTGACTTTCTGCCTGTGGCAGGTGGAAAGAATTTGCGCTCAGATGTGAGTAACAGATGCCATTCTCCCCTACGATTCCCTCTGCAAGCTCAGGAAGGTGTTTTCAGCTAATGCATGGTATGTGATCCCCTTGACATTCCAGCTACTTTTATTCTAATAGGATTTTAATTTCAGCTTCTAATAGGAAATTATGCTGGTCTCCAGGTACCTGAGAAAAGAATTTCCACACCGCAGCTCTCTCTCTTCCGTCGCTTCATAACCGTGGGCTGCAGCTGGGCAGGATGAGGAGGAGGTGGGAGGCCAAGAGCATGGAGCCAGAGGTGGAAAAGTGCAAGAGGTGAAATGCATGGGCTGATGGTGCTTCAGCATCGCTTTCTCAGACCTTCATCCTCAGAGGTATTAATTCCTGCTCTTTCTGTAGGTTGGAAGGGTCTTACTGGGCCAGGTTCTGCATAAAGGGCAATGATCTTTGACATTGTGAACCATAGAATGGTTAAGAGTTGGAAGGGAACTTAAAGATCATCCAGTTCCACCCCTCTGCCACCAGACCAGGTTGCTCAAAACCCCATCCAGCCTGGTCTTGAACCCCTCCATGGATGGGGCAGCCACAGCTTCTATGGGCAACCTGCTCCAGTGCCTCACCACCCCCCCAGCAAAGAATTTCCTCCTGAGATCTCATCTCAATCTCCCCTCTTTCAGTTTAAACCCATTCCCCCTTGTCCTGTCACTCAACTCCCCACCTCCCCTGTAGGCCCTCTTTAGGTACTGGAAGGCTGCTGTGGCTCTTCCTTACACCCAAGTTGATCCCACCTCACTGTAGACGCATATTTGAGGCATCTACATGATAATTGTGGTCACATTAGGGTCATTTCATAGTCAGTGGATAGAGATCAGCAACTTCATAAGGGAATTCAGCCCATCTTGCAGATGGAAGACTTTCCTTCTGGTCTCAGCTGTCTCTCATCATTGACTCTCTCACCATTGACCAAGAGCAGAGGATGCCTCCATCCCTAAACCTAGACCTTAGGTGAGATAATTAGACCCCAAGCATCTAGATATTGCAGAATCAGACTTTGGAACTCAAGTGGAGGAACTCAGAAAGGATAGATGGTCCAAACGTCACCCAAGGGATCCAGATCTCGTCAAAGTTTGGTGCACTCGGCGTTTCAATGACTTAGTCTCAAAGTCAAAAGGGAGCTCAGAGTTCTGAAAAAAATTAATATTTTAGGCTGACGTAATAGACTCAGACTAATTCCCAGCTATTATTGCAAACGCAATATACATTTACATTCACTTTTCAATTTCTCACTCTTATTAAAAAAAAATTAATAAAAATCTCTGGGTTTACACAAATACTAAAACCACATCAAACGGGCTGAAGCTCACTGTTAGTATTCTTGACACTGGGCCCAAAAAATCCCTTCTGATGCCTTGAATGAATCCAGCAAAGCTGCAAAGGATAGTTTGTGCTCAGCTCGATCAGAATAAACACTGTAAGACAGCAAGTGATGGAGAGCTCGACAGGACACAAACCCAGACTTTTTGGCTATTTCAGCAGAACTAATGCCCAGATATTCCAATAATTTGATCTTCTTTTCTCCCGACAATCGATTGTGTGACCTGAAATTAAAGCGTGCAATTGTGCTATCAGAACGTTTTATTATAAAAGAATTTTCCCCCACCCCGCCCCCAAATCCAGAATGATTTTCCAAAAATTGGGTGGCGTTTGGGTTTTAGTACTCCTTTCAAAAACCTCCTGCACCCAAAGCTGAGGGTTCGACATTGATGAAGCACAACCCCGTCTTTCTTGCAGTATTTTAAGAAGCGCTTTATGGTACTGGTTGGTTAGAGGTTTGCTGTTAAAGAAAACAGATATATTCCAGTAACCATTTCCAGACTGGGGAATTTTAAATAAAAAACCCCTAGTCATTCAGAAAACATGTCCTGTGGTCTCCTACCCCCAGTCTGTGTAGTCCCTAATTTCAAAGGTCCTAGATCTGTAGGTTCCAGTCCCAAATTATACTGCTTTTCTCCTGACCTTGTTTCTTTTTTTAAGAGACTGGGAAGAGAAAGCAATGCATCCCCTTATTATACAGCTTCGTGGACACCTGAAGGTCCTCAGACTTGTTTGGTCCTGTCTTCCAGACATTGCTGGGCATTGAGGTTCTTCAAACATCGTCTTGGAGGTCATGGACTCATCATATTCGACAGGCAAACTTAGAAGTCAAAGACATACTTGCCCAGGTTCTTTCAGGTAACCTGGTTTAATTCCAAATATACTGTATGTATTAAGATCTTTCTCTCTCTTTAAAACTTAATTTCATTTTATTTCATTTCATTTTAAACTCATGAAGCAAAAAACGGGTACTGTCTCCCCCCCCTACACCCCGTGGCATTCTTTGAGCTCCACTCCTATCAGCCACAGATCTCTGTGACTCTGTTTGACCTGCATTCTTTATGCATCCCATGAATTTTGATATATTTAAAGTAACTTGGCTTGACGTGAGATGGAACACGCAGCTGAACCAGAATGTTTCAATCATCCTGCGGTTTGGAGCTGGCTGGTTTAACGTTATAACTGAAGGCTCAATATGGAATCCATTGAAGAGCCCATAATAATGTTGGAGCTAAACAGATGAGAATATCATTATATTTGTCTCAACGACCAAAAAAACCAAAAATGCAAAATTTAATCTAACCTAATTCAGCTTGAATCAAGGGGAGGCCACTCCCTGAATAGTCTGGTGTCCAGTTCAGCCAGGGTGGCGGAGGTAAGGAGGAGGAGGAGGAGGAGGAGGAGAGGCTGAATAGACAGTGCTGCTACCAAGAAGTCCTGTGCTCCAACTGCCCTTCAGTGGAGGTGAAGGAGTAAAGACCTTGCTCAGTTTCTGGGGAGAAACCAGATGAAGGAACTGACCTGGCTGCAACCTTAGCCAGGAGGAAAAAATAAAAATAAGTAAATCCCATCTACATCAAGGACCTGATCCAGAACATCCTGCAGCCACTCGAGTGGTGATGAGTGGTAGAATTAAGAGGGGAAGGAGGGAAGAAGCCTCCCCACAGCCTTAGACCATTTAAACCATTGTGAAACCAGAGGTTTCATGTCACACCTAATTTGACAGTGGAGGGAATGGCCTGTTCACTCCTCCCCACAGCCCCAGCCACAAAAAAAAATCCTTTTCCCTCCCTTGTGCCAGACCTAGTAATTGCACAGTCGAGAGGCGAATGCGATCGATGCACTCATCTGCTGTGAACCTCCTCAGTTTTCTGTCTCCAATCTACCAGTTTCTCTGATTTATTGTGTGGCTGCACAATTGCTGGAGTCTCAAAACGGAGAGTGTCAAACCCACGTTGCTAGAGATGGAGAAGGGGAACGGTCGCTTCTCACAGGAACAATTTACACCAGATTCAGTGTAACATCAACCCACACCCCACGTTGCAGCCACAAGGAGGGGAAATGCGTGTCAGCTGGTTCAAGCAGTGATGGAGCACGGTGGCTTGACAGCACAGAGCTCACCACAGGCAGAAAAATTCAGAGCATGAAGCTAAAGCTGCTGTTCCAGATGCTACCAGCGGATCATCCATGGCCAGGTGCTCCAGTGGTACAATGCTGACCCAGGTTAGGAAGCACCCAATGTTCTGTGCTAGGTGTTTCCTAACTTGGGTCGTTGCACGGTGACATCTTGAGTTCTTCAGTCAGCTGGGACCCACAGCTCGCTCTGCCTCTTGGCCCTTGGGTCATTTCTGGTTTGGGATGGAGCAGAGTCAACTTTCTGTTCAATGACAGAGGCTCATGTGTACACCCGTTGCCATGGCAACCAGGGTCAGCTGATTTGGTTGTTTACCCCATGGAGGGTGTGGACATGTCAGGTGACCCAAACTGACCAATAGGGTAGTCCATCCCATCTGCCATGCTCAGTATAAAAGCTGAGGGTGCTGTGGTTGACTTCTCTTCTTCAGCTCATCTTCAAGAGTTGTTCTTCAAGGGGGAAGACTTTGTGAGTTTCTCTACCTTCAATCTCCATTGGTGAGTTCTGGAATCTGGTTCCCATTTGTCACTGAGACAGTCTGGAGTTTCCCCAGTGCTTGCTGGTGACAACTTGATATAGTTTTCTATGTACTGTGTCTATTACTTTATTTTTTACTTTATTATTAATATTTTGTTAGTTTAGTTTTTTCTGTGAACTCATACATGTCTTTGTTTTTCCTATTCCTCTCCTTGGAGAGAGAAATGAGGGAGAGCATCAGTTGTCTTGTCATTGACCATCCCATCTCAAACCATGATATCCACCAACTGCAAAGGGCTGGAGAGTAGGGAAAAGGACTCTTTACACAGTTAACCCACCCAAATGTTTTTAATCCAGGCTAGTTTACTTCTTTTGATTTGGTACTTGCTTCTGCCTTCTACCGTCAAACCATGGTGTGAGTTCATTAGCCCATGTTTTATTGGGTGTGACAGCAAGAGGAGATCCACTATATGGCTTATTGGTTCAGAGCTGGCGATGTAGCTTGATGTTGTCGCTGCACTTCTGGTGTCTTCTAGTAGCTTTGCTTTTCTACATCATGCACAGATCATAGAATCATAGAATGGTGAGAGCTGGAAGGGACCTTAAGGATCATTCAGTTCCAACCCTCCTGCCTTGGGCAGGGACACTTCCCACCAGACCAGGTTGCTCAAAGCCCCATCCAGCCTGGCCTGGCTGGTGGAGCCATGAGGTGGAGTTAGTGCAGGTCATGGCTGTTAATGAACAGGAAAAGACACGTGCCCTTTTGTCTCCACATGGAGCTGGTTTTCTTTTTTGCTCATAACTCCTCCTGTTTAAGAAAATAACATGATTTTACACATCCTGATAATGCTATTCATCAGGGCAATGATTGTTGGTTAGAGACATGTTAGCTCGGATTTGCTGGCTGATTGCCTCCCTTGATTGAAATTAATGTAGAACTGAGTAGGCCAAAATTGACTTTCTTTTTTCCATTAAAAGTACTGAAAGAGATTAATATTTTTCTATTTTTCTCCAATTTTTACATTTTTTGTTTCTTTTTCATAGAAAATTCTAAATTCCTTTTCTTTCCAAAAACCCAGCTCTTCTGATTACAGTGTTAGAAGTCTGGTGTTGGCTGTCTCGTATTATTTATTTTCAGAACAAGGGAGGAAAGGCAGTGTGTTGAAGGGATAACGGTGGGGTTTTTTTTCCCTTATTTTTGTTCTTTAAAATGTAGAAAAAAAATCACCAATTACTGTTATTGAAAAGAGCTTTTTGCAAAAACTTTAATACTATAGCTTCAGAAATTGTTTTCTGTTGCAAAAAAAGATTTATACGACTTTTGACCCTTCAAACTGTAGACCATAGTCATCCAAAAAAATCCCTGTACTTTATCTTCTCAAATACTTATGTCCAAATAAAATGATTGATCATACCACCTCAGACCCGTGCTTGATTTATGGGTGGAGACCTGACTGAACAAGGGATGCAGTGTCCTGTTTCTCAGCTAAATTAATCCAGAATATCCATTCTACAGAAAGTAATGAACATGACTAAGTAGTGTGGTATCCTCCTTGATTTTAGGCATGTCTATTTAGATTTGTAACTCTGAGGTTAGACTCAGAACTTTTTAGGTTCTGAGGCTTATGCTATGATGGAGTTAATTCTTACCATTGATAATACAGAAGCCCAACAAGTTGTTTCTGCCTTTGAAGATCGATCCCACCTTCTAACTGTGACATAACTGACAAAAATCTTGGGTTTTGATAAAGATATGTTTAATGACATCCTGTATAAGAGCATTATCAATCATCAAGAAATAGCAGATTGGCAGGAACCATGTTCTTGACTCCTAAATGCTCATGCAGAGATTGGAGACCTGTTGTACCCAGAGCAAAACCCTCCTGTTGATTTAAGCAATATCTTTTAATTTCTGATACCAAATTGTTTCTGATCTGTCTTATCTGGACATCCCCATGAATAGAATAGGCTGAGTGGTGCCTGTATGGCACCTTGGAGAAGATGACATCTGAAATCTAGGTCCATGCTTCCAGTCCTATCTATCTGCCTATTTATCTGATTTGACCATATCCGTACACAACTTCCACCAGACTTCTTTTCTTTGTAATTTGGCCCAAGGTATTTCTTCGTGTGCTTGAATAAAGAAAGCATTTTTTTTCTCTGATCTACGTGTGTTTAAAAAGAGGTGAAAAACCCCAACACCCCAGTGGTCAAAGTCAGAAAGGAGGGGAAGGAGGAAAAATATCCCCCTGTTCTCAATGGATGTTTATTAGCTCAGGTTCTCTCCACCATTTGTTTTTATGGCAAGGTGAAAAATGATGCATTTCAGAAGCTTTGTGCCTTTTCTTCTGGCCCCCCTTCTACTTGGACTCCTTTCCCTAATGGTTCTCCGAAATAATAACCTGTGGGCATTTGCCTGTAATAAAGTACAAAGACCTTGTTCCAAATGAGTCCAACTGCAAGACAGAAGCCAAAACCAACTCAAAATGAGATTTTTCTCACTCTGTGAATTTGCTATACTTGGAACTGGCAAATAATAAATTGAACAGTATGTGGAAAAACATGCAGCCCTTAAGGATATTAGGAAGATGGGGTGGGGCCATAGGACTTTCATTCTCTTGGTTACAACATGGGTTGGGGTTACAGCCCCAATCTGTTTCCTCTCCTTTTGGTTTACGTTTTGCAAGCTTGACTTACCCCGAGAAACGCTTACCCACCTCAGAGGTGGAAAAGCTTTGGAGAGGATGCGTGGAGGTGGAGTGGAAGGAGGAGATATATATTTTTTTCTTCAATTTGGGACTCTCTAGGCTCATTNTCATAAACTCCATCACTTTGGAGCTCTGTACCCCAGAAAATTGCCCCATAAAAAATGTCAAGCAATTTGCAGGAGTGACTTGGGAGGTTTATGCCCCATTTGATTGTAAACACCTGCTAATATTTTTAGTATTTTTTCCTTTGAGGAATATTCCTTCTCTTTCTTTTATCTTTCTCTGTCNACCTAATTTTCAATAGGTGTTTTGTATTTTCTTTCTCAGATCAGGAAAAAGGAATAGTCAAAATCTCTACCTGGGCAATTCCTAGAGATTAGTCACCTAAATCAGGGCTCTGCATCCCACTCCAGGTCCAGGTGTCCAGATCTTGGACGTCTCAACTCATTGATGTGTGAATGACGTGTTCATGTAACCAGAGCGGTTTGACAACTGGACAGGGATGGATCAGACCAGTGGATCACTCTTAAATCTGCTTCAGTGAAAAGTGAATTGACTTAGTTCAAGCTGTCAGATGTGGTGGTTTGCACCGATAACCTTCACTGGGAAGTTATTCACCACTAGATGAAATAGCTTTCAAAACTGGTGTAGCTTGATTTGCAAGAGGTTCTGTGGCTATCCCAAAATCTATGTGTAGCTCTGGACTGAAATCACCACTCCTCTATTATCTCCCCTCTATGAACTCCCATATTCCCCCCCACATATATTCTGCCAAATATCCCCCTCTTGAGCCCCACCCACCCCCCACTGACCCCCTCTTGGTTTGTGAAAAAAATCATCCTTCATTTCTTGGAAGCAGACTTGCATCTATCATTACTCTTGAAATCAGAGAGGCTTTGTTACAGGGAACAGGTTTTCATTGCTCACCAGAAGCGAATTTTCTCACTGAGCACAAAAGGTGGTCAAATACACTGTTTGCAGACACTGAAAACGCCCAATACAATAGAAAGGATACATTTCAAAAAAAAGATCCTGGGCCAAAACCATCCCAGTCATAAACTCCATCACTTTGGAGCTCTGTACCCCAGAAAATTGCCCCATAAAAAATGTCAAGCAATTTGCAGGAGTGACTTGGGAGGTTTATGCCCCATTTGATTGTAAACACCTGCTAATATTTTTAGTATTTTTTCCTTTGAGGAATATTCCTTCTCTTTCTTTTATCTTTCTCTGTCTTTTCAATTTTTTTTATTATTTTCTGGCAGCCTCAAAAGGGTGATAGAAAAAAATAAATGCTAAGAAAGCAGGAGGACCTTGGGAAGGCTGCAGGAGATGTTAAAAGCTGCAAAGTAGTCTTTTGCTGCGTGTAAGAATTTTATTGGTCCTATATAACTCTGATCTACTTCTTAAGTCTCACCCCAGTGGAACCCCAGTGATTAACAGCAGCTTCCCTGCCTGGATAACGAACTCCTAGGAACTTCCTAAAGCTGAAGTAACTTTGGGAAAAAGAAGTCTGTTATGATGTTCTAAGGAGACAATCCCAGGAATGCCACTAAACTGGATCCACTTCAAAAAGGTCTTGAGATATGTACTGTATTTCAAGTGGGCTGAGCGTCAGTCAATCTTCCCTCCCCTGTTAGCACCACCTCACTGGGGTAGATCTTGTTCCCATTCTGGTGGTTGTTCCCATTCTGGTGGTTGTTCCCATTCTGGTGGTTGTTCCCATTCTGGTGGTTGTTCTGCTTGTGTCCTCAGGCTTTTGCTCACCTACCTTAATTTCTTTGGACTCTCCAGTGTGAGATGTCTCTAGGTCATCAAGCCCTATGTGAGATTAATATTTTTTAGGGTGTTGTGCTGTTCCAGCATTGCCAGGGCAAGATCCCTTCCCCTCTATTGTACCTTTTCCTTCATCTATGAATGCCCCAGTTTAATTTCATGCCTTGTGGGCACCAAGAGAAGATGTCTGCTCAAGCTCCTGATTGTCACTGCCTCATCAGACTCCAGGGCATCGATGCTTTTGGTCTGGTGTAGTCTTTTCCAAAATCAGTCACCAAATCTCCAAAGCTTAGCTCTTGCTTGATGATTCTAAGATTTAAAAATGGATGAATTAGATGCAACCAGATTGATACTAGAGATCAGCCACGGTTTTATATCTGGCAAAGAAATTCTCTTCTGTTTCATTTATCTCTGGTCTTTTGAAACCACTTTCTTCTACATAGCTTTAAATTACATTGGTTTTTTGTTCTTGACCTTGAGCTGTCATTCCACTTAAGCGTGAACAAGAAAGAATAAAGAAGGTCACCATGGGATTTTTGGCAGAGCACAGGAAAGGAAAAAAATAGTGGTTTTTTTTAAGACTCTTTTGCATGAGTCAGAATTTCATCTTAAAGAACATAATTGCTCCACTGCTCAATTGTGGCTTGGGGTCTTATTAGCAGAGGGGGAAAAAAATGTGCTTCTTCACTAGTCAGTGCTCTTCCAGGCTGCTGTGGCTGTGCCAATTTCTCCGGGATACATCTGCAGAAGGGAACATAAATTCCACAGTGCCTGTTTGTTATTAACACCCTGCTCTGGTTGTGTGCTGTGCTGGAGGAGGGTGTTCAAGGCCAGGTTGGATGGGGCTTGGAGCAACCTGATCTGGTGGGAGGTGTCCCTGCCTGTGGCAGTGGGGTGGGACTGGATGATCTTTAAGGTGCCTTCCAAACCATTCTAGGATTCTGTGATTCCATAAGCTGCATCTATGGCTGGGACAGAGGTGGAAGGCAGGAGAGGGGAAGAAGGGGCAGAGAAAATTCATCAGAGTGAGGGGAACCAGGACGCTGCTTAAACACAGCAGTTTTCAGTGCTTAATACATACCAAAGCTGCTCATTTGAACAAAACCCCCTTGAAAGGGTTATGTTTGGTTCTTCCTTCTCCAGTGTAGTCCTGGAAGAGCAAAATGTGAAAGCCAGTGGTCAAATGCTGCATCCCCTCCTTAACTCTCCTATGGGAGACAGCCTTCCAGGCTCTAAAGGGAGCTCCAGGAGAGCTGGAGAGGGACTCTTTGTCAGGAATTCTAGTGATAGGACGAGAGGTAATGGTTTTAAATTAGAAGAGGGGAGATTTAGATGAGATCTTAGGAAGAAATTGTTTCCTGTGAGGGTGGTGAGGCACTGGAACAGGTTGCCCAGAGAAGCTGTGGATGCCCCATCCCTGGAAGTGTTCAAGACCAGCCTTTGAGCAATGTGGTGTGGTGGGAGGTGTTCCTGCCTGGGGCAGAGGGGTTGGAACTGGATGATCTTTAAGGTCCCTTCCAACTCCAACCATTTTCTGATTCTATGAAATGTTTGCTAAGCAAATAACACACTGAGGAATATTACAGTTTTGCTCCAGTTTTGGTCACTGCAGCGGTGCCTTATCGTGACCTCAAACAGCGTGTGCCCACATTATTTGGTGTGAGTAATATATTTCCCATATATGAGCAGAGACCCAGGGTGCTGGGAGCAGTGCTATGTGCCCAAAAGTGGTCTTGGACTGGTTTTCTTCTTTTTTTTTTGCCCTTCTTCTGACCCTTCCGTTTCCCAGATTAGGGTTTTGTCCAGCTGTCGTGACATCAGCTTGGGTCAAAACTGACAGAGTGAGTCCTGGAAAAAAAATAATAATGTTATTTAAGCATTTCCAAACCAAAACGTTTTGACTGAGGGAATAGAGACAGGAAGAAACTTACATGGTGTTTGCGTAAACAAAACCCAAAGTGCCTTATCTATACCTTAAATCATCAGGACACTCGTGAAGAGGCACCCTGCAGGCAGGACACCTCCCACCAGACCAGGTTGCTCCAAGCCCCATCCACCCTGGCCTTGAACCCCTCCAGGGATGGGGCAGCCACAGCTTCTCTGGGCAACCTGGGCCAGTGCCTCACCAGCCTCACAGCAAAGAATTTCTTCGTCGTATCTAATCTAAGTCTACCTTCTTTGAGTTTACATCACCAAGAGCTTCCAACCCCTTAAGGCTCATCCTGTCCTGGTGCATTAAACTGGGAGAAACACAAAATGTTATCCTTCTCCCTGTTTAAGGACAGGGACCAAGTTTGAGGTGCAACCTTCTTTGGGACCCAGGGAGGTACATATTCAAACAGAGAACAAGAGGAAAAATCAGCCAATTCCCAGTTTCTCCAGTGCCAAGGAGTTTGGCATTAAGCAGCTTTTTGCTGCCTGATGTCTGGCAGTGCTGGGTCTTATTTTCAACAAGCCCCGTTAAAGGATTACAGGAGCCTAGTTAAAATAATGCCCTTCGAGCTTATTCGTTATTGGAAAGAAAACAAGAATAAAGAGAAAGGGTTCTATCATCCACGGTGTTATTGCTTGAAGTGCTTTGAAAGAAGGAAAAAAAAAAAGAGGAAAACTGGCAAGTATTAGAGAAATATATAAACACACCCGCCCTTGTCTACAAATATAAAGTAAGTTTTGTTTCTAGTTTATAGCTCTGAAAAATTCAACAGCCCCCCCCCCACTTAATCTAATTACTTCTGATATTTTGCCATTGCATTAAAAATTTACCTCTAAGAAATAATCAATTAAAAAAGAAAAGAAAAGGAAGAAATTCCAAAAGGGAGTTGCTATATTTACCCTTTTAATAGGCTTTATTAAACCCGCATTGTAAAGCCCAAGGAGTTTCGTTTCACATCGGTCGGAACAAAAACAACAACAACAAAAAGTTAAGTTGTAAATATTGTTTGCCACAAGTGGTCACGTTTTCCAAATAAAACAGCCTGGCATGGAAGGCTGGGTGGCTCAATGGAGAGCTAATGGGGTAGTGAGCCTTTCTCCTTAAGGCTGCCAAGGTGAACCTCATCCAGACTGGGATGACAGCAAACATGAAAGGTCCCAGTTCTGCTGCTCTCAGGCCTTGTACCCTGCTGAGGTCTCCTGTGCAGATATGACACTTTCTACACCTTCTGAAAGTGGAGAAAGTGAAGACCTCAGGTGAATGGGAAATGAACAGGGCTCTCCAAGAATCCACCTCCAAAATGCAGATCAAAAGGTTTTGGACACCTTGAGAAGTTCAGCTTTGGTTCGTTGGTGCATCTCTTAATCTCCAGAGCGGGGATAGCATCATACCAGGCCATGTATCTGCTATTCTTGGCCACTTAATAGGTAAAGGCCTTCATGGTACCATGTGATGAGGGCAGGAGTGGTGATGGGTTTGATGGAAGACCCATGCTGAGCTACAATGCAGTAGGCTCCTCTGAGGGAGGACCCTGCTGGGTGATTTGTCAACAGCAGATGTAGTTCCATGGCAATTCACTTTGCAGGTTGGCTGCTGGATTAGGTTTTCCTCCCCAAATCCATGTCTGACCGTAGGAATGGCCACACTGGGCCAGCCCAGAGACCCGCCTTGCCTAGGACTTCAGGTGACTCTTTATAGGGAGGAGTGTAACAATGGGGCAAGTGTGAGGCCCTCTTCTGAGGGTTATCAGAGGTAGTAGAGGGTTGTTCTGCCCCTCTACTCTGGTCTGATGAGTACCGTGTCTAGTTCTGTACTCTCCAGTTCAGGAAGGACAGGGAACTGCTGGAGAGGGTACAACAGAGGATCACAAAGATGATTAGAGGCCCGGAGCATCTCTCTTATGAGGGAAAGTTGAGGTGCTTGGGTCTTTTTAGTCTGGAGAAGGTTGAGGGAGGATCTGATCAACACCTAGAAATACTTAAAGGGTGGGTGTCAGGAGGATGGGGCTAGTCTTTTTTCAGTGATAGGACAAGATGAAGTGGACACAAACTTGTACATAAGTTCTGTCTGAACATGAGGAGGAACTTCTTCGCTTTGAGGGTGGCAGAGCCCTGGCAGAGGCTGCCCAGATAGGTGGTGGAGTCTCCATCTCTGGAGATATTCAAAACCAGCCTGGACAAGTTCCTGTGTAGCCTGTTTTAGGAGGACCTGCTTTGGCAAGACTGGTTGGACTAGATGATCTCCAGAGGTTGCGTCCAACTCCATATCATTCTGTGATTCCGTGACTACCAGATAATGCCTTAGCTTCTAATAATTCCTGGCCAGAGGTAGTATTCTTTTATTAAGAGCCATAGATAAATCTGCTTTTTGAATCACGCTGGCTATAGACATTCACAGATTCTTGTGGTAAGGAGTTTTAAAGTTTGTTCAAATGCTGGACATGCCACATGCTGATTTAATTTGATGCCCTCTGGTTCTTGCGCTGGATGAAAACAGTAACAGTCAATCCCCTTTCTTTTCCCCTCACAATTTTATAGCTCTCTATCATCTCCCAACAATCTGTGCTGAATAGTTCTGTTCTTTTTAATGACTCCTCACGAGCCCAGCTCTCCTTCCTTTTGGTCTTTCAATGTTGCCTTTATCCAAAAGTATATTTTAATCTAGTTTATTGAGGTTTACAGATCTCATTTAGCTTTATGACCCTCAGTGAGCAGAAATGCTTGCCAGAAATGTGCTGGTCTGAGGCAGACAGGGAAGGGGATGTTTTCTTCAGCTCTGTGGCCCGTTCCAATGCGTCTGCATCACACAGTCATACCTGCACTGGCACCTATTGCCACCAATTTCAGCAGACTACTTTAATCAGATTAACAGAACAGGCAGAAAGGCTCACCCTTTAATTAAATTATGGATATCATGTTATGATCAGGTCCATCGTTTTCTTTGCTGTACACAAGCCCAAATCCCCTGGAGAGAGGAGTTCTGCCGGGACAACTCCAGCCAGGCTCCAAGGTCTGCTCTCTGGCCCTGAGGCTATGGTATAAAAAGTTCCACATTTGTGCTATTAAGCTTATTGACCACCAGAAGAGGGTAGTTACATCTCTAATTGCCTTTGGGTTCAGCCCCTGCAACATTCAGGTTCCTGAAGAGTATCCAGGAATGGTTTGGGAAGGTGATAGTCCAGACTAAAACTGTGCCAGCTATTGTTCTAATTTACTAGTCAGGGTGGGGTGCATGGGAACACTGCTTAGCACCATGAAATTATTAAAATTGGTGCAACCATCCATCCTTGTGGCTGAAGACAGAAAAAAATCAGGCTCCTCTTCAGGCTCATCAAATTTGGTTTCATTTGGGGAGCACAAGTGCTCTTTCCTCAACCTGCCCCACAGCTAGATGGGATAAAAGCTCCAGATGGCTAATATTTGAGAGTTAGTCTGATATAACCTCAGGTACAGACAACCAGCTGAAACTTTAATCTGCTCACCACCTAGAACTCATTTCCTTCTCTAGCTTTGTTGGCTGCAAAGTGGATCTAGGGCCATATAGAAGTTAGCTTCCAGCTTTGAAGGTGATGTTTACACATTAAAGTTCCTGCATACCTGAGAAGTTTTACTCGTTTTCATTCTTGTTGCATAACTTCCTAAATTCACAAGGCCACACTTCCTTTCTTATTCTCCTAGAATTTGCTAAACCAGAGTCCCTTGTCTGAAGAAGATGCAATGAGGTGTAAGAGCTCTTTTCTTCTACCCTTTAACTCAACATGGGGCAGAGGTAGGAAGACATAGGACACAGAGTAGAAAACACCAGAGGTGCATCATCACGAAGAGTGGAGTTCACCAGGCGTATGCATAACACATCTGAAACAGCAGCCCAATCCTTTTTATTCTTCAGAATGGGAGAATCCAACCCTTTTATGAGCATTATATAACGTTGTTAAATTTCTAATGAAGGGTATATTGTTTACCAAAAGACTTTTTGGTTGCTTGGAGTTGAAGGAGAAAAATTCTGCAGGCCAAGCAAGCCACTGAATAAGGGAAGGACAATATTTCTGAAAAGACAAACTTTGGCTTAGTGTTGAATTCCTGCTTTCCACATTCAACAAGCATCCAAAGTCAGGCTGTCCACAAGCAGGATTGAAAAAATGAGCAAGCTTCTGAGATCCTGAACTGTAAAGATCTTGTTTTAGCAACTTCACCAGCTAGTGGAAATAAGATTGTCTCCAACGACTGGGCTTAGTCAAAACCCTTCCGCAGCCAGGTGAAAAGGACTGTGATTTCTGGGAGGGTTTTTAAATCAGCTTCCTTAGAATGACAAAGTGAGAGGGATGCTTCTGGAGTCAGGACTCTTATCTCTAAGAAATGCCAAAGTTTAACCATGTCAAAAAGAAAAATAAATAAATGAACGTCTGAAAATTGAGCAGAAATAGGACAAAAGCAGCAGGAACATTTTCTTGAAATTTGGCAGAAGACAAAGAGAATAGAACATGGAAAATGCTAATAAAAGGTTTAGTTTCAATGGACATGTGGGTGGTGTGGAGCGGACGGTTCTGCAGGCTTTTTCAGGCGGCAGAATTTATACTCGAGCTTTTTCCTTTATCTTTGTTCCAACAAAGCATTTCGAAGCATGTGCGTAACTTCGCGAGGGCATTGGCATTTTCATAGAAATCAGTGGTACCATATGTTCCAAGATAAGCAAGTGTTTAAGCACTTCAAACATTCGGGATTCAAAACAGATCAGAGACAACGAAGCAAGCATGCAATAAACACAACTGCTCACTCCTAAAAAAGAAGTTTTGAAATATTTTATGTTGCTTTTTGTTCCTTCTCTTTTCTGAGAAAAATCCCAACTCTTGGGAGTCTGGCATTTTGGGGAAAACCTTGGATTTCATTCGGAGCCAGAAGCCTATCCCTAGCTTGTGTCATTGCCAAGCAAGTCTCAAAAAGGCTACCCTTGAAGCCCAAAGTCTTGACATTTTCTTTGAAAGGCAATCATCTTGGGACTTCTTAAATCTGAGGGGTAAACCAGTGTAACTACAGAACAGCATATTTCTTCTCACTGAGGCAAAGAAGGAATGGGAGAGATGGGGGAGAGAGAGCAGGACCTCCAGATTTTAGCACTATGGATCTCTCAGGCTCAGAGATTTGATCTAACGGCTAAATTATGTCAGTTACTGTCATAGGATTTGGGCTTTAAATATTTTTCAGGGAAGATTATCAGTCTTTTAGGATAAATGCAGAAGAATATCCATTAAATTTCTTTACAGAATAAAGTATGGAGTTATCAGAGTCTGCTTGTGAAGCTGGAAGTTTAGCTACAGCAATGGTAGGGTTTGTTTGGACCTGGTTATAAATGGAGGTATTCAGGAATGCCAAAGAAACAGAGAAAAACCTCATGCTGATCATATGAACTTGAGAAAAAAAAATCTAAATGAGAGAACATTGTTGCTGTCTAGAAAGAGACTTTGAGCTGTGAGAAAAGGAACTTTTGCTGCTGTCTTCTGGGAAATGGCACCTTAGCTGCACTCGCTGTAAATTCACAGACCTCATCCTTGCGATGCCTGATGCTCATTTCTCAAAACCTTAAATATTGGCTAATTTCACAGCATGAAAAATGCCAGTGTTGGCACTGCCAGTGGGTTCTACTGTCCAAAAAGGCAAACTGTGGCTTGTTCTTCAAGGAGGAAATAATGGTGCAGTTCACAGTGTGTGAAAACATCCAAGGCTTTATAAAAGAGAATTTAAAACTAAAGACAAAGAGCCTCAAGTTTTGCAGAAAGAAATACAATTGCAGCATGAGCCAGTTGAAAAGAACTGAGGAAAAAAACCCCATTATTTAGCCTGCAAATTGAGGGAGCTTGAAAATAATAAAAACTTAACAAAGACATTTCTGTTAGTGTCTGGAAATATTCAGAAAACAAGGTACCAAAAGATGACTGGGGTTTTTTCCCCTTGAAAAAGAGAATTAAAGCTTTCCAAGACTGACCAGCTGTGTCTGGTGTTCTTATGCAAAAGCATTCACCCACTTTGGGAAAGAGACATGTATTTATATAAATTGAAAAAGGTTAGATGGAAAAGTTGCAGCTGAAAGTTTGGAGGATCAAGGGTGAATTGCATCTTCTTATTTGGTCTTGAGCATAGAAGTCAATATTGGGTGAACACGAGCTACTTGATATTTAATAGAGGTGCAAAAGGGCAGATAAGCATTGATACTGGCTTCAGTTTGGCAAACACAATAGGCAGAGAACTCACAGAGTCCCAAAACTGAACCTCCTGATTTATCACTGGTGGAGATAGTCACTGGGGAACACATACAACTCCAGAAGTGGGAAAAACTGAGTCTGAAAGTTAGACGGTTGCAATACGAGATAGTCCGGCGAAGGTGGTGAGCTCATAATCAGTCTGGATTTGCAGATGGCTAATAACCTTGTGATTGGTGCCCAGAAAAGCTGTGGAAATTCCTTGCAGAGATGTGGTCCATTTGAAGCTAATGATTTGTAGGCAGTCTCTTTGCAGGACATAAGTGCTCTTGCTGCCAGAAGGAGAAAAAAATGTTACACCAGGAATAGTTGTCCAGGAGAGCTTGGAAATGCCAGAAGACCTCAGATTTAGGATTTTTAACTGTGAAAATTCTCGGTGGCTGGAGGCAAGTGGAAAGTCCTGTTTCCTGTCTCCATCCACACGACCAGTGGATGGCACTGGTCATGTTAGCTCATCTTTAGCTGCTCCTGATAAGTTAGCCAAAGCTAGCTGCAGGAATGAACCATCAATCCAATTAATTTGGATTGAAATGCGGTAGGAAATTACTGTACAAGCACCTAAACCAGCATTTTCAAGAGCAGAAATGTATTTCAGCCACGATAGCTGGGGGAAGTAGACTGTGAAGAGCCTGCGAACAAAATTCTCGACTTGGAGTAGCTCCTTCATACCACCTAACTCTTCTTCCCTGAGTTTTTTAATTTATAATAGGCAAATATGAACTTAATTTTTGGTAAAATTAATCAAATTGTAGTTAATTTTCACAGTCTACCATCTTCTGGAGAATGTGAGTTGCCCCAGTTTGCAGTGAGGGAAACTGAGGCACAGAGAAAGGGTGGGAGTGGCTCCAGCTCATACATATGTTAGGACCTGTCAGGGGACTTGTTGCATGTCTAGATCATCCCAACCTTGGTTTTCCTGCCTGGATCAGCTTAGATCAGTATTTTACTACTGTATGAACACCTGATCTGTGCTCTCTGAAACACTCAGTCGTATGCAGAAAGGAAAGACAATATCTGTAGACAAGCTCAGGGATTTTAGATATGAAACTCCAGCCTCTGCTCAGGGAGGCGTAAATCCATGGAAACCCATGCGGTTCCTCCAGGTTCATACCAAAGCTATTTGGACCAGAAGTTGACTTTTGAGCCTTCACATCACTGTGTGTAATTCCCATATGAAAATGGGTAGTTTCACCCATCTTGAGAGGCTCAGATCGCTCAGGTCCTGGAGCGAGGGTTCCCCTCCTCTTCTCTTGATGTCACGAAGGAGATTAAAGCAAGGCTGCTGGCTGAGTACACCCACATCACCTCTGCCTGTAATGGGGAGATTTACAGCTCTCATTACATACCAGAGGAGTTAAAGACCATGCACCTCATCAGGACCTGTTCCCAGTTTATAGCTGCTGCCCACCAGCCCCACTAATGATCCCAGATAATCGCTCCTTGAATGTTCCCAGTCACCTTGAGTTACTGCTCTCTCCCCGTGAGTCATGCTACGAATCTACAATGTGGTATGCAGGGGGGGG
>VXBW01007085.1:384822-455159 GCA_013400375.1 Thinocorus orbignyianus
TTTTTTTAATGTATGTAGGTGTTGGGAAAGAACAGTATGAACTTGTGGTCTGTTACTCTGGAGTTCCGTGTTTCAGTCCTGACTTTCTCTAGGCCTTTCCTTGGCAATAACTTCATTACTCAGTCTCTCCTTATCTGCAAAAATGTTCTCGAGGTTGTCTTCTGCTAAGACTGGTATCACAGGCCGAAGAGCTCTGTGTAATATTCCTACAAGCCTCTACACCAGCTGGGGCATGCATGGGGTGAACCCTGGCTCCACATCTTCCTTTCCCCTTCACTTTGTCCTTGCAACAGCTCGTGCCCTTCCCCTTCCAGTGTAGTTGGTGCCTTACTCCCCTCCAGATGCAGCTTGGAAGGAGGATTTTACCTCCATTTCTGGTACTCCCTCACCCCCAATTTGTATTTTTCAGCCTCCCAGCACCAGGATTGAGCTTCTCTTTCCTTTTTCTCTTCCTTCCTGAAAAATGGAATTGATTAGAAATTTAAATACCGTGAGTTACTCCCCTTTCCCCCTTCTCCCATCCTGCTCTCCCTTCCCCCAACATCCCAACTCCTGGAGTATAAATCATTTTCTGTGGTCTGCAACTCAGCTGGAAAAACTAACAAAACGGGTCTATAATGTCACCAGCATCTAATTTGGTGGATTTATGGGGTCTGGCCTTAAGCACTTGCTGCTTTACAGCGTGTGAGTTCACTCCTGCAGGAACTCCCTCCAGACTCCAGCTTTTTATCCCTGACTGTGGCTGTCCGCAGTCTCTGGAGCTTTGCAACAGGAGAGATCCCTCTCCCTCGGAGGATGGTAGCTTTCCTTTCCGCCCCACCCATTACTCCTCCCTGATGGACCCGAAAGAGGATCACAGAACATTCCTGCAGCTGGGAAGGGCTTAAGCATTGGGGATGTGCTGGTTGCAGGAGGCAAACGTTGAGGTTCACATATTGAGGAGTCTCACAACTGGTTCTGTCTTTGGGCTTCTCACCTACAGGTTTGTCCTTCAGGTTGTCTTAATTTTTATTTTAATCCTTTCTGGTGACTGGCATTGTCAGATGATTGTCAGATTTTTTTTAGGAAGCTCTGCTTTCAAACGAGCCTAGCTCAGAAGTATGGCTCCCTGTTGCACAGCTTGACCTAAGCAAAGGAAGCACAAGGTGTTGTGGAACCAGGTGGTGGTGTTCAAGCCAGCTGCAGTTCAATGACAAGCCTACATTTAGGTTCCCCCATCCTGTTATCAAACACAGACACCAAGTACGTGGGACTGAGACCCACCATCTACAAATTCAGTGGTGGACTCTACCTGAAAATAGCAGACATTATACTTTAACTCCAGTTAGATCTGCCACCTGGGAGGGATCACAGCTCCCACAACCCAAAGCACTGATGCACTGGTATAGAGCAGGGAACCCAGAGTAGCTTTGCCTGGAGCCAGATCTCAGAAGTGCAGTGACACATGGAGTATGGACACCTGGATGGCTTTGAAGGAGCTCAGCTCAGTGTGGTAATGATGGGATGCTGGGACTTAAATTTGCTGGCTCTGCCTCCGTGAAGGCTCTGGAAAGTCATCTGCATGATGTTCATGATGTTTGAAATGTAGGACTGAAACCAAAATGGCTCTGGCAGCAGGAGAACCATCTTCTCAATGTTCTCAGCCATCTTCTCACATCTGTGACTGTGTAAGTATGCATGTGTGTGTGTAATGTAGTTATATATATAGGTATTTATATCCCAGGTGTAAAACCTAGGATAATTCAGATACCAAGGTCTGAAGTGAAGAAGTGTTGGCTCTCTTTCCTACAATTTCACTTATATATTTGCAATCTGGACATGTATCTGTTTTCCAGTATAAACATACTTTCGGACAAAAGTATGTGCTGCAGCACGGGTCAGGAAAAGGATGACAGCTCTGATTTACATGCCATTTCCCTCACCTCAGCATATTAAGCAGGTTTTCTTCTCTGAGGCATCGCATCTCATGGAAACCAGTGATGGTTGGTGGAAAGCTGAGGAGAAGGCCCTCTTTGGGGGACAATCTGTCTTGTACCTAAACTATGAAGGGCATGTTTCTACCTCAAGTCCCTGCGTGTGGAACTGCAGGGATGTCTGGTTCAGTCTCTTTGTTTAGACACTGATAAAGCGTGGATTTAATACACATCAAATAGTGTGGGTGCAGGTCCTCGTGGAACCTTGATCTACCAAGTCTAGTTGTTCTCCCCACCTTCAGGAGCTTATAAAACTTCTCAGCTGCATGAGAAAGGGAGCATCCCTCAGAGGATGGGGAAACTGAGGAAGAGCTTGTGGATAGGAACCTATCCAAAATTGCCCCACAAATGCCTGGGAGAGCCCAGACGGAAAAGCCAGATCTGTGGAGTCCCACCAGTTTATGGATGTGCACTGCAGAGAACATCCAGACTCACTTTTGGAAACCCACAAAACGTCCACAGCTCCTGTTGCTGTGCCAACAGCATTTTGAATAATTTTACTGATGATGTTTGCCTTTCCTATCATGTTCATTCCTGTTCTTACGGTGAGGGCACCGATCTAAGAAAAAAAGTGTTGGAAAATATTCTTTGTTTTGGTGAGAATTTTTGGTAGAGCTAAGAAAGTGCTTGTCAACATTAATTTTTGTTTAATGCAAAGCACTTCTATTTTTCACTCTGAAAAATGCCACCAGAATATTGAATTCTTTATTGTATTTTACAACTATTAACTTTAAAGAAAAAATTCTACATACAAGATGAAATATTTCAGCGGGTTTTTTTCCTCACTGACTCCTCTCCAAAGGAAAAACATTTAATGTTGGAATTTTATGCAAAAAAAATAATTTCTATCGACAAATAAACATATTTTCCTTTCCTTCCCAAATGTTAGTAGCTCAGTACAAATAGCTTATTACTTGGGTGCTCACCAGGCCTGTTCTCACCACAGAGTGGTTGCTCAGACAAACCAGCCCAGTTGGAGGAACCGGGTGCCACAATTTTTGCAATGATAGAGAGCCCCACAATTTCTGTGTTCATCCATTCTTAAGAACTAAAAAGAGATACTAGCATTTCTCATTCTCTGTGGTGATACGGGCAGCAAATGGTTCCATTTGTGACCGGTAATACTGATGTCATCTAAACAGCTGCCTCTACAGAAGCCAAGCCCTTGCTATTAAATAACCTTTCTGTCATTCCTCAGCAGCTCTGGAAAGCCTTTTAGAGTAGTAAGGAACAAAATGATTGTGCCAGCCATGTCTAGATAATACCTTGCCATTAAAGTCTCTCCTCTCAGGGTCTCGGACTGTTTAACAAAGCTGAATTCTGCCAAAAGCTGCAAGAAAGTACTTACAAAGATGTGGAAAAAGGGAATTATAGTCATGGAATAGGATTCGTCTTGCTTCTTAGGGTCAGTTGTCTAAGAGTTCCAAGGTAAATCTGAGCTCTCTGTAACCAAAGGATACAGGAGTCTCCAGGAGATGATTGGCCTCCTCAGTATTAAGGCAAGATGCATCAAAAATCTGGGGGTCTCTTTTTTGATTCCCTTAGGCTGTGGAGTGAGCAAAAAGGACTGGCCTAAACTGGCTGCCCAGCTTTAGTTGGATAAAGGTGGTAAGATAAAGCCAGTTCAAGGTGTCAAGGAAATAAGGGTTATGTTGGATCTCAGTTAATGGCTTATTTCCTAGGATTTTTTTCTTTTCCTTTGTGCTGCTCCTGTTCATGGGAGGATGCTGCAGGTGGCTTCTTCATCAGTGGCCAGTTGTTGACCTTAGGGCTGAAGTGAAGTTGTGGCGTGGAGTGTTGTCCACCAGCAATAAGAGCCAGTTTAATGGGATCAGCTACACAGAATTACACTTGCTGAAGCTCGTGGCATTCATTCGATGGATCCAAGCTCATCTAGAGCTCATGGAGGTGATTTCTGCCATTGCTGAGTCTGTGGGGTCTCAAGAGATGAACTCGCTCTTTCAGACCCCCCCTCCTTTTTTCTTTATTTTTGATCAGGAGGCAGGAAGGAAAGACCTCAGAAGTGAAATTGTCTCAACAAATCCCTCAGAGACATCTTACTCCCTTAGCAGTCCTTGCAGCAGCGGAGCACCGGCATGCATTTTCCTGTCAACACCCTCAGAGAGAAATCTGAGCCCCGGTGTTTAAAGCCAGATGCTCAGCTTCCTTCCCTGCCTGCACACATGCCAATCTGTTAGGCTGGCCTCCTGCCTGTTCCCAGGTGGTGTGCCAGGATCAACAAGCCCCAGATACCAAAGGAAAAGAGATGTGGCTTGGGAGAGCCTCTTAAAAACCTCGTGCTGACATACCCTCGGAAAGAGGATCCCAGCAGTGATGACTTAGAGCAAATGGCTGCCCCATACTTCACGATGGGGTAAGGAACACGAGCGTTTTGCCGACTAGCTGTCTGGCCTGCTTTGCTATTTTTGTACCTAGCAAGGGCCCAAATTACTGGAGGAGAAGACCAGGATCTTTGCCGTATTTGGAAAAACTAAGCCCTGGGAGCAGGCACCATGCTACTGGACAGTATTATGGTCAAATGACTTCTTTCAGCCAGCTGAGACGCTGACCTGAAACCAATGGACGTGGGCCTTGTTGTTTCTTTAGCAACTCAGTGCTCTTTGACCTTGACCAGGTCTTTTTGTTATCCTCTCTTTTATGCCATTTATCTTTTTAGACAGTATGGCAGATGTTAGATGGTTTTTGTCTCTACAGTAACTCACCCAGTAATGCCTGGATCTCAGGAGACAGCCTCAAGTTGCCCCAGGGGAGGTTGAGTTTGGATACTGGGAAACATTTTTACAGTGAAAGAGTTATTAAGCATTGGAACAGGCTGTCCAGCCTGGTCTTGAACACCTTCAGCGATGGGGCATCCACAACATCTCTGGAAACTTCCCTAGTTGTCCAGCCCTTCCACATGTTTAATAGAGAATGAGATCTCCAAAAGGTAAGTGTCCCTGACGATAGGCTCAAATACATCTCAGAAGATGGGAGGAACCATCTCTCATCATCTGAACTGACCTTACAGGCTTTCAGGCTATGGTACCTGGGATGTAATTATCTTAAGAAGCTGTCCAGGACAGGACAATTGACCTTCTTCCTGGTCATTCAGGCAGAGAACTCCTCTAGGGACCTTATTTCTCTCCTGTTCACATAAAAGAATCCTGGAGTGATTAGTTCATCCAGGTTGTAGATAATGGTATCATGAATCTCATTCTCTTATATTTCACTTCTGCATCAGCAGGAAGGACAGCCCGGTGTTGTTCAAAACAGAAGCTCCCTCTCAGCAGCTGTGTACACCCACTGGGGCAATACTAGAAGCTTACTGAGAGTACTAACCTCTGCTCACCTTCTTCCAGAGGAAACGAGACCTCTTTCTATTGAACCCTTTCTGGATTTCTGATCAGCATTTTTGGGTTTCTGTTTTTCATCAGCTGCGCATCACAAATCTGACCAGATAGTTGGCTTCCTTTTTAAAACTTTTCCAAGTAAAAACAACATCTGAAGCTTAATTATACAGTAGTAAATTACCCATTGAAAACTTCTGTTCATGAAAAACAGAGCGATTTCATCTCCCAACACCACCACCTCCACCCTTGGAATAAATCCTGAGAAGTATAAATAGTGAGAAGCCAAAGAATTAGGGGGGATGCTAAACAGTGGGACTCTTGTTCTGTAACGCTGAAGTGTGAGAACTGAGGAGGGTGAGTCTGTCTGGGTGAATCATGAGCTGACTGTGTTTCGCTTACAGCCCATTCCTTAACGTATAGTCTCGTTGCCTTCAAATGTTAGACTGTTCTCCTGCAGACAATCAGCAAGGGGAGAGTTCAACGTCTTGGGATTTTCCATGAAAAAAAGAAAAAAAAGTGAAATAAAATAAATTGAACATCTGTTAGATATGTGAGTAGGAAGGCGAACTTTTAATTAGTTCGTAATAGTGACATAGGCTGGGGGAGGGTACTACTGATTGCATCTCTACCCATTGGACGTTTACAGGGCTCCTCTCCAGCACTAAAATTGTCTGGGCTAAGATAGGCTGTGTCCACACTGGCAAAGATTCTTAGCTCCCAAATCAGGACAGCCTCATGCAGGCAGTCAGTAGGAAAGAGTCCATATCTTGCACTAATTTCTAAGCTTAATTTAAAATTAAGCTTTTAGGGCGGTATTTTTGTATGCCCAAGTGGCACAGAAAATCAATCTAGAATATTAGATATGAGTTCTGGATCTTTGTCTTCATAAAGCCTGGGTGTGATTCAGCCACCAAAGTATATTAATTTCTTGAAAATAATTATTACAGGATTCATCTTCCTATCTTCAGTCTCTAAAAGATGTGTGTCTTGAAGAATCTATATATTGAACCTCCCTTTGTAGGTGATAAAAGGATGTGCGGATTGTCACAATGTGGTCAATTTCGTAAAATACTGAGTGATCAAACAATAAATTAGTGATTTTAAGTTCTTGAGCGTACAGAACGGGGATTTATCTCTGCTACTGTCAATGTCTCCCTCTTACTAAGTCATCCTGGGCTTCCTTTGCAGCTGAGAAATTCTATTTAGAACAGACACAGAAATACAGATGCACTGTTTGGAAGTGATTTCTAGTCCAACATACTGCTCGGGGCAGGAATGGGTAACAGTTCTATCAACATTGTCATTGTACGTATCATGAAGATCCAGAACAAAGGTTGACATGGAAGAATCCCAGGCTCCTGCAGATGGAGTTCATGCGTGACAGGTGGGCTAGTGCAAATCTCATGAAGTTCAACCAACTCAAGTGCGGGGTCCTGCACCTGGGACGTTGCAATGTGGGTCAGTATGTATGTGTGACACACTGATGCAGCCAGTTTACATAAGGGTGAATAAAACCTAAGAGTTCAGGGCTCCAAAGTAACACAGACAAAGTGCACATCAAACCACTGTGCTCCAGAATTTATTTATCTACTTCTTAAATCCAGTTGGGGTCTTATCCCAGGAGGCTCTCCCAGAGAGACTGTTTCTGAGTGCCCCCTTTTGCCAATTAGAAGACAGAAGCATAAAGAAGAAGAAACCCCATGAGACACTGCTATTGTGCACCTTTGCCAAAATGATGCCATTTTGCATCTAACTATTACAGTCAGGTTAAAAAATATATATTTTTAGGGTTGTTTTGTTTTGTTTTTCCTGCAGAAAATAGGCATATTCCACAAGTCGCCGAAACCAAGATCCAAAAGCCCAGTTTCCTGTTAGGAGTCAATTTTGATGGCACGGACAAAGCTGGAAGGCAGGAGATGGCTGTGTATTTGCAAAGTAATGAGCACAATAAGTAGCAAAGCAAATAAAAGATAGAAGAAAGAAAAAGACTAAAAGGCCCAAGAGACACTGATGGGCAGGAGACAAAGAGAAGGGACGCATCTTACTTGCCCTGTGCCTTCTACTTGAAGGGGTTTTGTCTGGTCTGAGCTGCTTGGTTTCACAAAGCCAAAATCCCTGCCCTCCCGTCCTTTCCCAGCAGCACAAGGCAACTCAGAACAGACTTTTTTTTTCTCTCTCTCTCTTTTTTTTCCCCAGCCTTTCATGTTGATGAGAAGGGCAGGGCGGTGTTAGCAATCCCTCCGCAGCTCTGGTTTGATGCCGTGGCTGAAGGGCGATAGCATTTCACTGCTGAAAGGCAGAGAGGGGTGATTAGCAGGGATATAATGAAGGTAAGTGTGTGGTAAGGAATGCTTCGGTGCAGTTGGTCACCCATGTCCTCAAAGCCGCTATTGTTGCTCCTACCGGGGCTAACAATTTGTCCCTCTGAAGCACACAGATACTGATCTTTTGCCATCTCTCTGGAGAGCCATCTGACGACGAGGGGGCTGCCTGAAGAAGGAGATAGATACAGATCAGTTGTGGTGACTCCTTCAGCTTGCTGGAACGGCTTCAGAGGGTGTCAGATGTCAAAAAGCAGCATGGAGCCTCCCTGCAACACCACATCTTGTCAGCTACGGGCTCCAAACAGGCTTCCTGGGCTTCAGTTCTACAGGTACCAGATAAAAGACACCATGCTTCATGTTGCATTGATATTCTCAGTAATCCTCCCCGCAAGGTAGATGTTCTTTGGGGAATTTCTCTTTCCGAGATTTCTTCTCCTTTTGAATGTAAGCCAGGTGAGAGTTTCGAAGGTCTAACTCACAGTGAAATTGTCCACATTTACACTGTGTGGTTTGCTTGGACTTGGGCAGAATGAAACTACAGCCAAACTGGAGAACCAGAACTGTCCTTGTGCTGCTCCAGCAAAGTTTTTCAGTAATCCTTGGCAGTCCTGCCCGTGTTCACCAGACAGCAATCTGCACAGGGGACTTCCACACCTAAAATGGCTTGATACAACACACATCCAGGACTATTTCTAGTGCAGAGCGTGAAATGGAAGTCAAAATCCCAAATCTCTTTGTACCAGCTACCTATGTGACTTCAGGGCCAGACATTTAGGTAGTACCCCCAGTTTATCACGCAGTAGGAGATGTGATCTGGTCCTTGTGCATTTAGAGGCTTTGATAGCATAGATCAGCACAGTTTCTGTTCTGCTATCTGTATTTTCACCAGCTCAGGACCAATCCCTAATACTTTTTAAAGACATTACATGAAATTTTGGCCTCCAAGGGAGGCACCATCATTGGACTTTCTGTGATTTGCCATTGCTCTTCCAAAGCAAGCAACACGAAGAGGGGATTATGGGGGAGAGAGAAAAAGAAAAAGGACCCGGTAAAATGGCAAAATATTAGTTTAAAAACCAGAGAACACAGATGGAATGACTGGCTTTACATGTCCCACTTCAGGAAGTGTAGGAGGATGTGGTTTGTCCTTCTTTCATTCGCATCACTCAGTGCTATAGGTTTATCCCAGTTTGGAAAAGGGGGATATTAGCTCCATTTGACACATCAGTTGAGGGGGTCAGAAAACTTTTCTGGCATTGTATTAACTTCCTTTGAGTTTTGTGTGTGTGTGTGTGGTGGGTTTTGTTGTTTTTTTTTTTTTTTTTTTTTTTTTTTTTTTTTTTTTTTTTTTTTTTTTTTTTTTTTTCCTCAGTGAGAATTTATGACTGGTGATTCAGAAAGTGAACCGGTGTTTATTTTCCTTTTCCTATGATACTCCACATTGCCTATGTTCCAGGAAACATGACATAGCTGTTATTGCTAGAAATGAGCTTTCTGCCAGTGGTTTACATTCACAACTGGCTTCTGAAGGAAGGAATTCCTGGCAGTGCTCCTCAAACTGTATAGTTTTGCTCCTTGCAGTATTCCTGAGCATTTTTTCCCCCCTCCAGATTTGCAAATCCAAACACCAGATAATCAAGATTACCACTTGGGACCGGGGATTGGGTGTGTGTCTCCCCTCCTCACTTTGGTTAATCTCTGAAACAGCTTAACATGTTCCCCAGTGTTTGTGTTCTGCAAGATCCAGAAGAATTTGCATCCATTTACGGTCATGTGCTACACCCTCAGTGGGGTAAAACAGCATCCTATTCATTGACAACCACGGGGGATAAATTCTGCTTATGCAAGAGGATGTAGCTCCGATACCATCAGCAGCTTTAAATCCACCAGAGATACAAGTCAGTCTTATAATAAATCTTCCCAGTATTCTATGGTTTTAGAGGAAAAATCTGTCTGAAAAGGGAAATTACAACTAGAATACTTGAAATGTTAGGAAACTTGAATTCTTTCTGCGTGTTGGTAGAACAGCAAGGGCAGGCGACACAGGAAGACTAAAAGTGCTGTATTCACAGGAAGATTCATTAAAAAGGCAGCTTGTGATGTGGAATTTATGCTTAAACTGAAGCTCTGAAGAGAGATGAAGGTGAAAACCAAGGCAGAAGGACTTGAGGAGACTGAGATAAATCTGGATGCACCAACATGAGCCAATAATAGTCGATAGGAAGAAGAATCATTCCACCTCCACCAGCAGAGGTGGACAATGTTTTCTCAATGCTTTCCCCCCACATTTCTCATCAAAATCTTGAAATTTGCTGGCCTAGAACAGCAATTCGCTAAACACCATTTGATTGTGCTGGTTTTGGCTGGCATCACTCTGCCCCGTGGTGTCTTTCTGGGTCTTAAGGAAATTACAAGCGGTTAACAAATAAAAGCCTAATTGTGCCAGATGTGGGACATTTTGGCAGTCTTTGAGTTCCAACAGTCTGATTATGATTCCTTTATTCATTCATTTCAGGGAACAAAACCTTGTAACAAAGTCTTCTTGGAAACACCACCAAAATTGATGCTTTTAATTAAAAAACCAAAGAAACAGAGCAAATGAAAAGAGTAATTGCCATTGAGGCGCTTTTTTTTTTTTTATTATTTTTTGGTCTGAATTTTCCTACTGGAAAGTTGGAAAAGGTCATTGAAATAAACACTTTTTTTTGCCTGTGTCTAAACATTTTTATTACAAAGAATCAATGTATTTCCTGGACTAGGAAAAGAAAAATACAAGGCGCAGCAGCTTCACTTTCAATGGCTATATTCTAAGCCAGTTAAAGCAGACAGACATAGTTCTCTGATCTGTTTGGAGGAGGTTAACAGTCCGTGTCACTCCGAGCACAACCTTTAAACTTGAAACATTTTGTATCCCAGCAGGCAGAGATTTATTCCCACCTTGGATTTTCCATTTAGAAGTACATCCAGAGCACTGTGCAACTGGGACGCTGCTTCTACGCTGCAGATTTGATCCGCAGGTGAGGAATGACCACCTTCTTGTTGTTTCTGAGGTTTCTAGACCCCTCCTATCTTCTCAAATCTCAGCTGCTGGGACTAAAGCTGAGTAAACAGATTCAGAATTTACCTGAACTTCATATACAAGAAGTGAAAACTCTGGAAAGAGAAACCTGTGTGATAGCTCTTTACTGACCAGGGCTGATGGAGATGATATTTTTGTTGGCTCCAGTGGGTAAAAATGGGCTTTAAGAAAGAATCCCCTTTTTTATGGGTGGAAAAATTAAGGCACAAAGTGAGTAATTGGATTTTTCTCCCATCCATTTCCCATCAGGAACAGTCTTTCGCTTTCCCACCTGTCTTTACTTGTGGCAACTTTGCTGCTCTTTACCTTAAATAGCTTTCTTGTTTCCTCTCATGTATTTCTTATTGGTGATTTAATCCATTTTCAGTCTTTATTCTCCCCAAACCAACCAGACTCTTCACTCTTGGTGTCCAAATAAACCCTTCTGTTAAGCAGCTGCTGCAGTTTGAGTCCTAACACTAGATTTGAAGGTTATCTTTTATTAGTCAAACTTACACAGCTGAAAGAAACCACACCACCAACAAAAATAAACACACCAAACTCCCCCTCTCCTCCCTAAGTAGGCAAGATTTCACCTAATGAAGGGAAATTACCTGGAAGGGATGACCACAGAATAGGCCAGAGAGAAAAAAATTGTGCTTGCTTATATATTCCAGCAAGTAAAGATTTCATGGGGTGGACTGGGATGCAGTTCCTGCCTTAATGAACATTTCATTGTAATTTTTAGTGTTCTATGATTCTGTGGCTCTTAATTGTTATACCTAGGAGGAACAGGTTTGATAGCAGATGAGAATAGTCTCTTAGGAGACAGAGGGCCACCCTGTAGGAGATGAAGAACCCAGCTTCTGCCCCAGAAAGGCAGAGAGGGATCTGAACACGGGTTTTCTGCTTTTTGTTGAGGAATTTAGCTCTGGATGATAAAACTGGCATTGTTACAGTTTCTGCTTGTGCTGCTTTATGAGAGATAATATGCATTTGCACTTAAAAAGATGACATTGTGCTTAATCTGTGTATCTGTGAACATGTTAGCACCCAAAATTCAAGGGCTTGTGGGACCTTGGTACCACTAGGATTAGATGGGAATTGGAGAATCTACCTTTTCGATACAATCTTAGAAAAGGTATGTCTGTATTATACATTACATACACATAGATGTTCTTTGAGTTGGACATAAACTAGCATAGGACAACCTAAACTTATGCTGGCAAACTCACAGTACTCCAAAGCAAGGTGGATGATGTCTAACAGCAACTTGGTCACCAGAGATCCAGCTTTGCACCTCCTTACTTGCCAAAATGACGTGGCCCTATCCATACAAGACAAGGGATCTGTTCTATGACCTCTGCTGACCACATACTGCTGAAGAGGTGTTTAGGAGAATGCTGATTGACTTACCTCAAAAACATGCTGGGGAGCATATAGATATTTGCATGCCAGTGGTAGTGGTTGATTCAATAGTGTAGATGTTGCTCAGTGGCTTTGACAGTACTTTGAAAAGCCAGACTCAAATTCAGCCATAACCATGCCAAGAATAAACTATGTAGAAGGAAAATTCCCAATCCCAGGGCTTAGGCATCTAACTCAAGTAATGGAGAAGACAACTCCATTACTCATTTCTCTGGGGGAAATGGGTGGGGAAGGTGGTGCCACTTTGGACAAGAGAGACATATCTCTAGGGCACACACCCAAGAAATAGGAGACCTGGATTTAGGTTGAGAAGGTCCAACCTTTGAACACCTCCATCTCAGGAAGGTAGTTAACTGTAGTGTTGAGGATTAAGGGATGGGAGGTGTCCTTCTTTTTTTTTTTTATGTGTGAAAAACAGGCTTCTGGAATGAAGAGATGGAGCAGAAAACCGTGGCCCATGAGAAGAAGGTTTCTTTGGGAGAGGGTGATACGTATTCAAAATACCCAGTATCCTGGTGTTTATGACACCGATGCAAAGATGAAGCTGTCGCTTTGAGGGAGTTGTCAATGTCTGAGCTTGTAAAAAATCACCAGGCAGAATTAAGTCTGATGAAGTAGCTGTGAATCCTAATAAAATCCTAATAATAGCCCTTATGAACATCCTTAGAAGAGAAGCCTTTCAGTGCAGCGATTCTGATGTGATCTCTTCTGCTACAAAGCCACCGTTTTTGACTGAAAGTTGATCCACAGTTTTTTTGCAGCGTGGTGGAGACCAGTGGTGATGAATAAAATATATATATATATATATTTACATCACTAAGTGGCCCTAAGGCTATTTGCCATCTGGCTCTTATTTAATAAACAAAGTGAATAAAATTAAACCAGCAGAATAGTCAAGGACTCATTTGACTGTCAAATGGGGTTAAATACACACATCCCTCCACATCCTGAGGAGAAGTATTTTCAACACAAATAGACACTGGAGGAGGCTTTCAATGACAGCTTTCAATATTTATTTCAGTGGAGAATTACAGGGAGAAGAGAAAACACGCCTTGAATTAATCATGTTCAAAATAACCCGGCAATAAACACAGACAAGCTGAAGTGGGTGTCTGACGATTATACAATTATATAATACCTGATGAAAGACATCGAGAAATATAATTACTCCACTTTCAGATTTTAGGGTGAGTAAGGAGCTGTGGATCGTCTTGCCTAAACCACTGTAAAACACAAATTTTAGATTTTCACCCGGTGGTCTCTACATCAGATCCCGTAACTTGTGTTTTTCTCATCTCTGGCTCCCAGAGAGGCACTTGGCCGTGCAGATGAATCCCTGCCTTTGCTTTTATCAGCCAGACTCATTCAATCAAAATGCGATATGGTCTCATCTGAAAATATTTGTTTCCCTTCTTTAAAATCATGCTGATGGGCACCAGTGGTCATCTTGTATATGAATTCCTCATCTGTTGGACCCTGTACTGTCTCTTCCTTAAGCCTTCCTAAATTAATGTCAGATGAATTAATGCATAGTTATGCCAGTTATTTTCCTTTTCCTTTTTGAGCAAGGAAAGGGATTTAGAAAACCAGGTTTCATATAAAAACCCAAGACTGGCCATTTTGGGTTCAGTCCAAGGGTTCTTCCCTCTCTCTGCAACCGTGGCCGATAACAGTTATCTAGGGAAGCATGTAAGAATAAAGCAAATGTATATTAATGCTTTGCTATGATATTTTCTATATTTTTCCTCACTGTGATATGCACTAGTCATCTTCACACTTCTGTAGCACGAGCAGCAACCAGACTGGTTTTCCAGGGTTCAGGCCCAGGTGAAAAAAAACCAACCAAAACCAAGGCAGGAGGGCAGGAACCTATTTATGATCCCTGAAATCGGTTGCACATATCTGGGGAACAACTTGCTTTGCTCAGGAAACTGCCAAAACACCGGTCCTGCAGCCAGTCAGTTCTCCGGAGGGTTATCTTGGTCTACTGACTTGAAAATATATAACCCTAGGAGATGATATTAAAGACCATTTTTCATTACAGGTGTGTTGGAAAGTTGTTTCTCGTGATACGAAGCCAGCTTCTTGTGCCTTGCTAACTACAGGACACAAATATGCATTGAATGCCCCACCATCATTCCTCAAAGCTTGATCATCTGCGTCTGGAAATGGGCATTTATTTTTATTACAATGTCTGTCTTTTCTAAAAATATTCAAAACAAATTCCTAGGGTCCTGACAGCTGTGGAATGTAGCTTCTCTCATCATATTTCTCCATCTCATGCCTTGAAAATGATTGGCCTCATGCCTTCATCCCCTTTCCCTCGGTAGATTTTAACCTGGATTGTGGAGGAAACAGGGCTGATAGGATCATGCTGATTTTCCATCTGCATTCCCACCTCTCCCTGTTGCTGGTTGAACACACGAGCTGTACCAGAGAGTGGGGTAGAGCTCCTCAGGGAATTAGGTACCTACAAGCCTTATGAGTGATTAGAGGAGTGAGGAACAGAACACAGACAATTATATTTCAGTCCCTCATCTTTCCTGAGATGGAGAAGGTCATGGGGTGGAGAGGAGGTGATGGAGGGGATGCTGTGTGCAAGGGAGAGACCAGGACACCATGGTGAGGTGGGGACACAGCACAGAACCCAAGTCCATGAAATTTGCCTTCATGAACTCTACTGATAATGCTGCAGTGCTGCTGTTAACAAAAATTATCTTGTTTATGTATTTTACTTCTTGCACTGTTAATTTTCTCCGTAAGCCAGCTGGGCTTTTATGAACAGAGGTGTTTTTTTTACGGATTATGACTATTTAATACATTTGTTTTAACTCCTATATATAGAATCATGGAATGGTTAGAGCTGGAAGAGACCTTAAAGATCATCAAGTTCCAAGCTCCCTGCCATGGGCAGGGACAGCTCCCACCAGACCAGGCATATCTTTAGCTTGGATGTGATGCTACATTACTTTCCACTGTTGTTGACAAGAGACCACTTGCACGAGTCAGTTATTGGTAGATGCGATCAAAACAGGTAAAAAATCTTACTTATAAGAAATACATTGTGCTGGAATAGTTGGAAACTGTTCAAACCACCATCTTAAACTGAGACACATGTCCCTGCCATCATTTATTCATGCCGCTTATTAGGTAATACTGACTTTTTTTTCTTGTTGCCTATAAAATACAAATATTTCCCAATTAAACAGGGCTAGGACTGAGTAAGCACAACACTATCACCATCCCTCTGTCGCTAATTTTCTGTCAGGAACTGTACTGAAATACAGCACGAGCAAGAAGAGTCTCTTGGAAGCTCTGGTCACAGCACAGGCAAGTAGTGTCCCTTTGAAGTCTGGAGGGGTGGGTGATTTTAGGACAGTGTCTGGGGAGGCAGAAAAGAGACAGTGTATTGACAGGAAGGGGCTTCTGTCATGGAGAAATGGAGAAAAACTTTTGGGCTTCAAAATGACACTGAATTCCCAGTGCTTCTGAGCTTTCACTTGAAAACCTAGGAGCTGGCTTAATTTGCAGTTATGGTTATGAATATTTTAGCTCATTTCTGGATTTCAGATGGCCATTTACATAATCCTGACACTTGTCCATGACTACATGAGGTCAGCCAACAAGAATCACCACCCAACCTGTCGTGAAGGCTGACACGTGGTGAAGGGTGGGGTTTCTCAGCTTGTTTTCCCTCTAGCAGCTGAGGACGTGGACAGGGGACAGCAAGGACACACCCTGCGACATCAAGGCTGGAGATGATAAAAAGTCTCTCTTCCAGGGACAGCAGATTTCTGAAAAGTCAGGGTGGTTGGATGGGTAGAGACCTTCAAAGGGTGTATCTGCCCTAAGGTGCCCCTAAAACCACTGTGTCTAGTGGCAATCATCACAGGAGAGTGTCTTTACGCATTTCTCTACACTGATTGCTCTGTGACCGACTCAGACTTGGAGATCTGAATATAACGGGACTAATCCTGCCTCAGATCTCGTCTTGTATCCTGTTTCGTTTTAGTTTAGGGTACAAAAGGTAACACCTTCCTGGTTTTAGCTGGCAAGATCTTGTCACTAATATTGGAAGTGAATGTCAGCAGATTTTGAAGGATGGAGCACCAAGGGGTGTTAATCTTTCCCCAAACTTGGAGCTTGGAGATGCTGAACTCTAACATGTATTTTGTTCCATAGAATATGAACTTTTCATCCCTTCACAGGCAAACACTGATTGTTTTAAATTGACTTGCTGGTCTCTGCTTGAGCATCTAAAGTGTCCCTGCTGAAATGCAGAAGTTGGAGAAGTGCACGGGTATCTTTCCAAAAAGTTTACCAGAGCCCCTGACTCTTGACAGTTATGCCCAGAAAGCATGGATAATTTTTCACATCATTCCCAGGGATACGATTTCCAGACTGAGTCAGCTTCTTAAGTTGTGGAAGAAACACAGGCTGGGCCTTCAAAATCCCTAGTGTTGTTCACAAGTGTGGATGCAATAAAACGAATTCCATTACACAATGAGGTTGATCCTGTTTGGTGGAGGTTGTCTTTAGAGTGTGGATGTAGATAACCAAGCTTATATTGCAGTAATGGGAGATTAAGTCGTGTGGCTCTGGCTTCTTCCTTAAAAGGTGATCAAAGGGTAACATGAATCTGCCTAATACCAGTCTGTTGTTTCTTCATGAGGGAATTAGAAAATGGACGTCATCCCTTCCTGGGAAATCACTCAAGGAAGGAACTGGGGTTCAGGATCAAAGACCCAGAACTGAAGATCAGGATTCATTAGGAGCAGTAGCCCCCAAAGACGTTCGCATTCCAGTCCCTTTATGTCAAGATCCCATGAAAGCCAGATGCAGAAATATTTCTGACTTTTAACATCGTAAAGAACTGAGTATTTATCTCCCAGTCCCCAGAGAGCGTTAGCAGCAGGGGTTATCAGGGAATCAGATGAAGGTTTCATCCCTCAGCGGCAACCTCAGGCACCCGCGCTGATGTTGGCGTGACAGGGCAGAACTAATCGGTACGCGCAGAGGAATGTGTTTTCCCATCTGCAGAGCAGACACGGGGGTTAGGAGAGAGGCAGTGAGTGAAGCATTCACTCCACCAAATGCCAACTCATGGCTCTGGCACAGCAGCTGACCTCATTGCCTTGAGCCCACCCTTTGAACAATATTGTTTCTGCTGACAGCCCCCTGGCTCCACTCCATCCCCAGGATCAGGTGTCTGGAGGCTTTTATTTGCCACATGGATAGTGCTTTGGCCCACAGGATCATGAAAAAACCCAGCATGAGCCTGTAATAATACCGAGGAAAGATCAGATGATGTGAGTAGTCTTCCACTTCAAGAAGCGTGAATGTGACTGAGATCATCACATTCCTTAGCCACCTTCTTTCCAGCAAAGGAAAACTAAACCAAGTCTGTGGAGGAAGTTGAATCAGTTCAGGCCAGACCCTCAGGAGGTAAAACTCAACATCATTCCTCTTGTATCCATGGGACCATGCTGGCTGCCACCAGCAGAGAGGCTAGCTCTGTGGGCTGCAGGGAAGGACCAAGGCTCTGGAGAAGATCCATCAAGGCTGAAGGGACATGATGAATCTGTAGGAAAGCAAAGAAATCATTTGAATGAAGGATCTGTGATGGTGTGTTCAGGTGCAAGCAGTGTAATCTGGTGGTGCAAATGTGGCTTGGGAACCATGTGCCCATGCAGACTATGTCTATATTAATGAGTTAAAGATGCCAGGGAGTATTCCTAAGCACTGGGAGGTGTCTGAGTTTACACTTTTAAAATGTTAGCATGTTCCCTGGCATGGTTCTGTCCTGGGCCAACTGGAAGTCTTCCCCAAAAATCCCTGTGATATCACTGCCAGGAAATGATTTTTGGGTGCATATAGTTATTTAAACGTATGGTTGTCATCTCAGGTATCCTGACTGTAGGCTGGGGTTGATATTAGCTGAGGTAGGAATGTGTGTGGGGAGACGGGATGGTTCTTCCAGGAACCTCAGTTGTCTACATGATGTTTGTCACTGTCTTCCAAAAGTCAGATCTTTGTTCCCTCCCTGTTAATGATGAAGAGTTGTCCAGGAAGAGTGTATGAAAGTGGGTGCATGCCAAAGACATAATCATCTCCATTATTTATAGAGGGAATGTGGGCATCAGTGTTAGGAATTCATCTCCACAAAATGCCTCAGAGATAAATGGAGGAAAAATGGTTCTCCCTTGGTTTCTTCCTTCCTTGGGTTTATTCCTTCAGTACACTGACATCTTGGAGTGGAGATTATGATTTACCCAGCAGTGAGATCCGAAGTGGGTGACTGACACCTCCCACAGCCTAAATCTCAAAGTGAAAGTCAGTCAAAATTCATAGATGTTCAGGAGATTTTTATCCATTTTCAGAAAAGTGTTTATGTTTCCTCACAAAAAAACCCAAACCTGTAGTCATTGGAGACGGTGCTAAATCCCAATATGTTGCAACCTTTAAAGCAGTTAACCAAGGCAGTGTGACTCCAAGGAAGTAAGTAGGATGTTTTATAATCTAAAATACTTTTTTTTTGGAGAGAATAATGCACTAACTGTTGTCTGAATTTATTATTCTGTTTCACAGTAATGCTTTGAATTCATCGTCGCAGAGCAGACCCCAGGCAGGTAAGGTGCTGTATTAGGGCTAAATTGATGGCAAAGCACTCGTTCCAAAATCATCTTGCTCTGCTCACTCAAATACAATAACTATCAAAGGGAGAGGTGACTTATAAATAGAAAAGGGGAAAGGAACTGGGGAAAACTGGGTGAAACATTATGGTTTAGGATGGACAGGTAGAAAGAAAGACGGACGGATTCTGACAAATCGAAAGGACCGAACACAGTGATGAGAAAGCAAACATCCTATATATTCCCTTCTCCCCTCTTTTGAAAAAGAAAACAAGAGGAATAAAGAAAGGTATGTTGGGAAGGGAATAATGGATGGAGGGATAATGAAAGGGTTGAGTGCTTATAATGCGTCCCCTTCCCCCTTCACTCAAAACACTGTTGCTCTGGTGAGGCAATATATGATTTCCAGCTGTGTAAAGCCACAAACACTCGTATGGTTTACAAATATTTGCCCAAGAAAAATATCCTTGCGGGGCTATCCTTGTTTTGCCTTCATATTCAAGTGAACTACTTCTTAAAAGGAGGCTTTTCTGAGAGAAATCTTGGGCACAGAAAGCATCCGGAGTGAGCAACGCCCTTGATTGGTATTTTCATCTTTTGCTGGAGGTAGAAGATCTGTAGATAGTGGGATACTCAACAGGTAGCCAAGTCAACAACTAGACCAAAATGACAGCCTTGCATGAGTTACTAACAACCCTCCTAGCCTTTTATCAGAATATCTGGGTATGAACAGGACCAAATTGGCTCGCTCTGGCTGTGTTCTGCACCCTTCACTGGGGCACAATCTCGATGCATTGAAAAGCATTGGTTGGATGTTCATGTAAAGCCTGGTTGTGTCCACTTGGTTCAGATTAATATCTCTCCAGTGATTTCCACAGCTAATGTCCCAGCTGGATGTAAGGTAAGGATAAGGCAAATGTAAATATATCATAGCTGATGCAAGAAAATCATGGTTCTGCTCTAGGAATACATGCTTGATCTCAGGAGGGATTTATAGACCCCTTTCCCACAGGGCAATAGCTATCTTGAAAGGAGGTATATGCACTCACAGTTATAAAAGGGACTGGGGTATTGGTTTTGAATTGGAAGAGGGGAGATTTAGATTAGGTACTAGGAAGAAATTCTTTGCTGTGAGGGTGGTGAGACCCTGGAAGAGGTTGCCCAGAGAAATTGTGGATGCCTCACCCGGGTGACTTGGACAACCTAGTGAAATTAATCTGAACCACTTCAGTTTTTTTCTCCAGGCTGAGATGGGATAATTTGTGGTTGACATCCAGGTTTAGATAGTAGTTAGATGAACTCAGTGCTCCTATCTCCCCTTTTGATGAGGAGGAGTTGATAATGTTGTCTAATGTGTCTAAGAGGGTCCAGTCTCTCAACTGGCATAGGTAACAGCAAGTGCTGTGGGAATCTTATTATCTTATTGTAAATACTAACTCCTATAATGTTACTTTGGAAAGCTCTGTCTTGGTCAAATTAAGTTTCAAATTTTGATCCTTTTTCCTTTTTTTTTATTTGCCTTGTTTCTTGTTTCCTTTTTTTTTTTTTAAAAAAAACTTGTTCCCATTAAGTCTGCCTGAATAGCCCAGTCTTACCAGATATTTATTTTTACATTTCAGACACATTTCCAAAACATTTCCAGGCAAAACAAAAGACTGGGGTTTAATTGCACATCAGTAAATTATCCACCAAAAACTTCCACTAAAGCAAACTAGTGCAAATTCTTCCCAGACTTTGTGTAAAGTCTTCTGGCACTGGCGATAACTACATTTGTTGAGGTGAAGCTACGTGAGCCTTCCTCATTAAATTTGGGGTATACAGCATAAATATTTTTATAAATTAAGAGAAGGAAGGCGTGTCTGAATAAATAACGTTTATAAATGAGCACTTGACTCCAGTGGAGGTCTATGGGTACAGCATTTAATTAACTTACCTGCTGCATCAGTGATTGCAATGGACCTAGTGGAACATCATTGCAGACTGGGTTGCACAGTGGCCCACTCTTCAGCAAGCATTTATTTCTGAGTTTGACCTGGCAATTACTTGGATACCTAAATGATCTGTCCTTAAAGTAGCAAATAGCCTGGAGACTGCTTGGTTTGTGCAAGAAAGAGCTTTAATTAATCTTGAATTGTTAAGGCCTATTCTTCCTTCAATTGTTGGCAACCTGTCCACAAAGCAGGACATGCTGTCACAGAAGGAAATAAAGAGATGGATGAATGTCTTTGAGGAAGGGCCAGATGGTTAAGTGAGACAGCTGGCCACAGACAAACAAAAACTATGGCTAATGGTCAAGCAGGTACCAGCCAGAGTCAACATACTAGCTGATTCCAAATTTAGTGATTCTACTTAGCAGGGCACCCTGATGTGCATGTAAACCTCTTCCTCTCCTTGAAAATGTTTTCCCTTCTCTAATTTCATGCAGCAGACGTGTCCATTTCCAAGAGCAGCATCGGTGACATGTTTCAGACTTTAAATAACAGAAAAAAAAAAGGAGACTATCTCACCTGATTATTACACGGTGCCTGTATGAAGTAATTCCAGAAGTTCAATACTTCTGATGGAATTTCAGCTTCCACCTGTTGTCACTCAAAACCTCCCCCCCTTTTTTTTTGTCTATTGATGGCATCCCTACATCTTTCTGATAAAGGAGCTTGATGCGAACAATCCCGCCTTTCTCACAGACACCCAGTAAAGGATGCTTCTGAACTCATGGTTCATCCTGAGGGCACCCACACTGGAGGAAAAAAAGCTGGTTGCATAAGGAGGAATATTTCTATTTTTGTCGGCAAAATTGTACTTTTGTAATGAAAGAATGTCTCCTTCTCTGTGTCCCAATTTCTTTTTTTTTCTTTTTCTTTAATGATAAAGACCATTACTACATATCATTTTATTCAGAGTCGAGACAGGTTTAGCCACTGCAAATTGTTTGAAGAAAACACTTGGCTCATTTCAATCTGGTTTCCTGGCTCGTTTCAAGCTGAGTTACTTAAGAAAAACCAGTTACTCCCATTTCAAGACCAAAAGCCAAATCCTCTGCCAGCCGGACCCGACTATTGCTTTGGCTTGTAGAATGCCACCCCTTTGCGGTGGTGTGACCTCAAGCGACATTAACACACCTCACATGGGCACAACTTATTCCCAGCTTTAAGGAGATTGATCTTCTTTCCTATTGCACAGTTCCAACCTCTGTCCTCTAACTCTCCCTTTTCCTTCCAAGATTGAAGATTTCTTTGCCAGACCCTTCTCCGTAAGACTTCACATAAAGCACTGGCAACTCAAAGCCACCAGCAAACGAGAGAAGCCCAAGCTTGCCCTTTACCCTGCGAACGCAATACGTTTTCTTTACCAATACCAGGAATCCCAGGGGCTCCCCCCATGCTAATAAAGGTAAGTATGTACATAAACATTGGCAAGGGCAGGGGGGTGATGAGGTGTTAAGTGGAAATTTCTTTACTTAGCAGTGTTGATTTGTGAGTCTTAGGGGAAATATGCTAGGGGCCTCTATGAAGAGCCTCTGGATTGATTTTACTCTTGTCCCCTTGTGTCAGCCCAAGTGGTAATAAATAAATAAAAATGATGATGATAATGATGATAATGATAATAATAATAAAACAAAAACATTTTTGCTCTGTTATAGCGCTATTCACCTAGAGACTCTGGAATCTGTGGAAAGAATTGTTGCTATCTCCAGTTAAAAAAAATTTAGTCTACAGTTTCATAGCAGGCTACTGAGGAGAGAGCTGAGGTCTCTGCATCCTGAAACGCCGAGCTCCGAGCAATGAGGGAGTTATTAAGATGAGGCTGCCTGCATTTAAATAAAACTTATCATGCATACTTTAGCTATTGAAAGCCAGGCTGGCTGGAATGCTGGGGTTAGCCAGATTACATTTCATACATGCACGCCTGACAATTTCACTTACCTAATTCCTACATTCAAAGAAAAAAATAAAAAAAATATGCCAGCGCCTCTTTCGCCCAACAAATGGATCCTATTAACTCGGAATAGCTTTGGTTTTAACTTTATAGTTTCAGGCTTCTTGGTAGTGTATCGTAGGGTTTATACCTCAGTTCTTCATGGTGAAGTAAAAATGTATGGCCAGGTTTTAGCTAGGGCATGCTCTTTCCTTTTTGGGGAAGGAAACGCTGTGCATTTGAAAAAGGTATAAATATTTATGCACACAGTTTCAGTGATTCGAATTGGCTGGCTCTCTGGTAGGTCAGAAGTTCAATTCAGAAATCATCTGAGGTTGAGGCTTTCATGTCTCGGGATCTGTTTGGTCTGAAATGGACTGAATTTTTCCCTGTGCTGGTCCCCACCCATATCCTGGTGAGATTAATCTGCTTCATATGCCTCTGCCTGGGTTCTCAACCCTTGAGAGCGTGCTTTCACGTTTAGAAAAGATTAGCAAGGGGCCAAGAGAACAATAAGACAGGATTGTCCTCTTCAAAGGTACTTTGCCCTCCTGGAACCCAGATCCATGGATGAGTGGAAGATGGAGATGGGTGGAAGTAAATGGAATTTACTCACATGTAATGCCACACAGGTGTTGTTTCTCTAAATATCCCACCACGGAGATATCAAAGATTGGATAACTGTTCTGACTTCTTCAATTTTCATCTCCAAAGCAGGTGAATTGGTCTGCTTTGGAGAACAGACTCACCCTGCGTTCCTGAATCAAAAGACTGTTGGGGATGTGGGGTAAAGACCACTAAAACCCTGAAGCCAGAACAGGGTTTGCCAAGAAATGACGCCTTTCTTGCTTTTGGGATCTTCTCATCTCCCAAGCAACTCTTGCATCCCCTGTTGGTGGTACATGCCCTCAATTTGGGAAACTTTGGTAAATGCTAGGCATTAACTGAGTTGCTGTGACTCCTGCCTTTCACCAAGTGGGAAAGAATCAGGCCCTGAATCTACATAACCATTATTTGATTCTCTTTAACAAAGTGGAAGGTTTGTGAAACGTTAGGATTTGAAGAGACCCCATCTGAGCTACTCCAAAAGGAGCTGATTTTTCAAAATACAGTGACTATCTGCCCTCTGAGAAACAGAATTCTTAAAGTCTCTCCTCATCAGATCCGTGAATGACCTGACAGTCTCAGATTTCTGAGATACATTTTTTTGCCACATGTTTTTTCAAGGTCGCTTACTACACACTGAATTTCCCCTAAAAATATTGTTTCTGTAACACATCCTTTTTACCTTCCCATGGTGGAAAACATCCCCACAACTTTTAATTTCCTTTTTTTTTTTTTTTTTTTTTTCTTAATCAAAGGGCATATGTCAAATAAAAGCAGCTGAAGTTAGTATAATGCATGCCACAAAATTACTTCTCCCTTGTCACCTTCTGCTTTGTTCTTAAATTTCATTGCATGAGATGTTTTCAAGTTTTGTTGCTTTCCTTCTGTGTGGGAATGGAGATGGTTTTGCATAAAGAGATAATTCCAAACAAATGGAAAAATGCTCCTCACCTGCTCTAGCAACTATTGATTTCTTACAAAGTATGGAAAAAGGCTGGAAGGGAGGAGATGGATTGTAAGTCAAAGGCCTGCTAAACAGACTGTGGGATCTCCTCTCTTACTTCATTAAGCTTCACAAAACAATCCTTTCCTGAAAGCCATCAAGAGTAAAAACTCCACCAGTCCCACTGTGGCCAGGCTTCCCCTTTTGATTTCCATGGATCACTCCATTCCTGTGGCTGGTGAGTTCTTCTGAAGAATAACAAATAATGGCTTCATCCGCACTAGTAAACTAAACAGAGCTAAGCTCTGGCTCAAGGATTTCTCTGGCTCTGAAGCCAGCTAAGCATGGTCTGGCCACATTGAAGTTCTTAAATTTCCAGTGTCTACAAAACAGGGTGTCTGCATCTGAATTGTCTGTTGGGAAATGGTCCCTGGACGGTGCTAATTTCTGAAGGATGCTTGCTTGGGAGTGTGCTGGTTGGTCTGGGCCAAAACCATGCTGGGGACTATTTCAGCAATTTACCCGTCTGAGGGATTGAATTCCAGAGCCTGGGAATGCCCTCTGGCGCTGATCTTTCTTTTTAATTTTCCTTGGCGAGATGTATCCAAAGTGTCCTTATGGCACACTTAACGGGCAAGAAATTACTTCTGCACCAGGGTCACGCTGCTGTGTTTTATTCTCTCGTTTCACAGGTGAGCTGTGGATGAACCACACAGTGAAAAAGAAAGCAGAAACCACCCAACTGAGTCCCATGAACAACTCATTTAGCCTCCCATGGCCAACGCCAACTGCTTCAAGCAAGGACAACAAACTTCGTCTGTTGACCAGCTGTCTGTGGGACCATTTTCTCTTGGATGTTGGCTTCTGGGAGCTCTTCTCTGTTGTCCTGTTCCTTGGACTACCCTTTGAGCTTGGGCAAGACATATCCAACCCACTTCTACAGCAAGACAAGTAATTTTTTTTTTTTAATTTATTCTTTTTTTTAAAAAAAAATTATTATTCCCAGAGGAATGTCTGTGTTTTAGTGAGTCTTAGGTGTCAGGGCCAAGATTGGGCTCTGATTTATTGGGCTCTGGAAGACAGGTAAAGCTGCCTAAATAGATGGTGCAAAGGCATGAGAAAGATTGAAGAGCGAAGGGATTTTCATGCCCTCCCCAAAACTCTTTCACATCCACCTAGTTTTCTCTGTCTCTGATTTTAAACCAAAAGGCTGATAGCAGAGCAACACTCGCTTCTCATTCGATCGGAGCAAGAAAACAGAAAAATAAGAAAAAAATCCCCAAAACCTCTCATCCAGCCTGAGGGCTGGCTGGGTGCCAGGGAATGTGGGGAGGACCAGGCTGTGGGGTTGGAGGAATGCAGGCCTTCCTATCTTTTTTTTTCCCAAACATTCCCTTCTGCAGCAGACTAAATATTTTCACATGCTGCTGCTGGAACACCCAAGTTCATGGTCAAACAGGGGCGCAGCGAGCAAGGACAGCTTCGCGCTCCCAGGGCGATGGTCCTCATTACAGCCTGGCCTGGGGCCAACTGCCTGGCACAGGGCTATCACATTGCAGTTTCCCTCCCTTCATGCAGTGTTTTTCAGGCTTTCATCTCCTTTGGGCTTTTTTTTACCATCTCCCTGCTCTATTTTCACTTTGTGTTGCTCAGGAGCAATTGATTTCGGTGGGTTTTGTTGTCCTTGGTGCATCTAGTGAGGAAGGAGCCTCTAGGAAAGTCATTGTGTGACCGTAGAAAAGCCTGTGACAGATGGATGGATGTATCCTTCATCTGTAACATGTGGCTGACCACAGTTATTGCAATTTGAGGAGTTCAAGGCGGGTCCTGGTTTGGGAATGGGCAGAATGAAGTTTGTGTGCTTGCCAAAGACTTCTTGACATGGTCTTGGGCAGCTCACGTGACAACTCTCACTCGCCTTGTGGGATCAGGATGAAAGTGGTTCCCTTACTTTACAGAGGATATTCTAGGCCATATTTATTTATGATTGTGAAGTGCTTCCGTGTTATATGGACAGAGACTGTAGGAAAAGAGATAAATTATTGGTAAGAGAGGTGTTGGGGGAAGGCTGGTTATGGTTTCTCTTTAGGCAAGACATAAGATGAAGAAATGAACAGCAGAGACCCTTGGAGATGATCTTCACTTCCTCACAGGATTCAGTTGGCGTATTCATTCACATAAAGGTAGTTAGTTACACGTGGAATGGGTATCTCTGACCTCATTATAATTAAGGGACATCTAATTAAGAAGGTGAAGCTGTACATCTCTCTCTCTAAAGCAAAGACCTGCATTTTTCCAACAGAATTTGTCTCTGGACTCTGCTGAATAACATTATTTGCTTTCCAACATCCATCTAAGATCGGTAAGGAGCTGCAGTCTCTTAGTGTGAGATTCAGTTGCCCAGACACAGAAGTTTGGGACCATTCACAGTACCCTGGGCTATTCCATCTGGATTCCTGGTCCTTGCCAGAGGGGAGGAGGTTTCCTATAGCTCCTCTGCTGTGTCTGCAAGCATCGTGAAGATGACTTGGCTAAAATAAGGCATTTCAAATTACATTAGGCACCAAAGTATAGGAAACAGAGTTCCATCGCTAAGGCACATGCAGACACTTTCCTGTGGACACATTTAATTGCATTTTACTGTATAGTAACAGCACTGCAGTGTAAATAACAGGAAAAAAGGATGTTCTGGATTTATGGTTTTCTTTGTATTTCTCACAGCTCAGGCACTTGACCTGAAACTCAAGAAACTGCATGTGCCTGGCTAGAAAGGTTGGTATCAAACTGGAAAGGCAAATATTTCTGAACGTTGTAAGCTCTGTCTTTGTGGTGCGAATTTGCATATGTGAAGAGTTTACTTTTATTTTTCTGTGGAAAAGACATCTCGAATAGTAGCATTAAAGGGAAAAAACAGTGTAGTAGGATGTGATCATGAGTGGAAATATTTGGATTCTCTGTTTGTCCTCATCGTAGACCTGTTATGAAATGTTCAGAAAACCTTTAAAGACATGTCTACCCATCAGCTGAAAATGGGTTTGTAACCTGACATAATGAAACTGTATTAGCTAAATCCAGATGGCAGAGGAGGTGGGAGTTATGAGCATACAGTAATTTAAGTTTGTGTGAGAAAACAGGTGACTTCCTCTGGAGGGTCTGTGTTGTTATTGCTAATATTACTGTTAGCTAAAACCTTTACCATCTGCTCAACCTTTATAGTTGTCTGTGGAAACTGATGCCACCAGATTAGAGCCACCATTCCACCATTTGTCAGTCTGACAGAGCTCTGGTGGCTCCATCAAAAGTCACATGGACATACAAGATCAAATTTTCTACAGGGGAGTCTGAAAATCCTTCAAAAAATTGCTAGGGTTCAAAAGTTGTCACACTCTGTTATGTGCAATTCACCCCACACCCATTTTTCATTCTGCATTCACATTTTTTGCATTTTTTCCCCTCTTATTTTCAATCTGTTTGCTATTTTCTCCATGTTCCCATTGTCAGAGCTGAGCTCTGGAAAAGGGGAATATTTCCCACAAGTTCTTCCTGCGCTTGCTCAGGACAGAAGCGTTCTAGCTTTGACTTCTCTTGGGAGGACATTTTATCTTAAGTAAATATTGAATTGCTGGGATTAATATACCAGCTGGTTAGGAAGCAAAACAAGGTAGTTCCAAGAAGCATTTGCTTACTGATAGCAAGCAAGATAGAGCGTGTTGATTGGGTCTTGATGACGTCTAGTTATAGAAGACCAAATTATAAACACTAGTAATCTGCAAATTTGAAATCAGTATTTTAGCTAGTCCCCTAAGTCAATACATCTGTAGCAATTTGCATTAGCAAATGTCCTAGGCTCAGTCTACGGGGTTATTTAGGTACCTTACCCCTGGCCAACTGCATGGACTATCAAGCATGGGAATTCAGGTCGGATAAAGGCCTTAATGTGCCATTAGGTTGAACTTTAATGAAATCCTGATGCAAAGGTAAAATTAGAAGAGTGAGAATAGATGTTCTGTTTATAAAAACCGAGATTTTGTTCCTCATATTGCCACAGAGCTTTCTATAGACTCTAATGTTTCACCTTTTCGAGGATGGTATTTCCCATCCATGTCAAGAAGCAAGAAGTGTCTTCCTGTCTTACATATTCCTGCCACGGATAGACCGATCATGACACCGATCATTGTCATTGAGCAGCTTCTTTTTAAACTAGAAGTCCTACATACACAAAAGAAGTTGTCATGCCATCATGGAGCAATTCTTCTTATTGGCTGAATGACTCTAATTCCTTCCATGAGCTGTAAAGTTACACATATGGCTTTACTGCTTCGGAGTTATTTTAATAAGGATTCCCCTTAGGGCTGTCCAGACAGCAGATGGCATCGTACGTGAAAATTAAACTCCTGAACTGAGGCTCCAAACCTATTATGAGGCTTATAAAATACACCTGGAGGCTTTAGGTGAAGTGGGAAAGCCAAGAGTTTCTCAGTGCAAACAGAGATTGCTGAATGCACAGATAGAAAAGGTCCCTTTTTATTTCCCAGCACTAGCCCAAGGACTGACTTGTCTCTGACTTCTTTTCACGAGTCCCGAGACGGAGCTAAACGCTCTCTCATTTCTTGAGCTGCCGGTGCTTTGGGCCATATAAAGTTCAAGACAAACCACTCATTTTTGTTGTTGTTGTTGTTTTTGTTGCTGCTTCAGCTCTGGTTTAGTTGCTGGAGGGCAGATGTGGAGTCGGTTAATAAACAAACATTCTGTAGTGATATTGAAAGTTTGTCCTTTCACACAAACTCTAAAATATCTAGGAATACGCAAATAAATACTAATCTGCCTGTATGGTTGTAAGCAGAAGAGGGCAGCTAAGAGTTGAGCCCAGCAGCAGCAGAAAGTCCCTACAACATTTTCTCATCCAGAAACGCTTTTCCACCAATCTCTGCATCCTTCCACTTTGTTGCAGCATTCTCAGTTACGGTTTCTCGGGTTTGTCAGGAAGTGTAGTGACAGGACAAGGGATAATGGTTTTAAATTGGAAGAGGGGAGATTTAGATTGGATATTAGGAAGAAATTCTTTGCTGTGAGGGTGGTGAGGCATTGGAAGAGGTTGTCCAGAGAAGCTGTGGATGCGCCATCCCTGGAGGGGTTCAAGGCCAGGCTGGATGGGGCTTGGAGCAACCTGGTGTGGTGGGAGGGGTCCCTACCCATGGCAGGGGGGTTGGAACTGGGTGATCTTCAAGGTCCCTTCCAACTCTAACCGTTCTATGATTCTCTGTGGTATCTACAATTGCATGAACATACATACTTTAGGTTTCTGAGCTCTTCATAAAACCAGTATTTACTTGAGACATTGGCTATCCGTATCCATTGCGTATGTTCTTTGTTTAAACAGAGAGGTAGTTGGTATCATATAAGTGTTCCTCCTGACCTGCACGTTTCTTCACCACAGGGATGAGGACAGCCTATAAACCCTCTGTCAGTCTGCCAGATAGGACATCTCTGCAGGGGTCTTGGAGCTTCTCAAATGGCATTAGGTGGCAGTATTTAGACAGGTGAACCGAGCCTTTGAGTGTGCATAGCTGTTGCTTGCTAGACTCTGTTGGCCGTTTTGCTAGCCCTCCGCTGGCTGTAATGTGAGCCCAGACTCCAGCTCGCTTGCAGACACCTACATGCAAAACCAGTATTTGTCTTGCTCTTTGAAATCAGTCCTATGCCTGGTGTGTCACACTAGTCAGAGCCCCATCCAACCTGGCCTTGAACACCTCTGGGGATGGAGGTGCCTCTCTGGACAACCTGGGCCAGGGTCTCAACACCTTCACAGGAAAGAGTTTCTTCCTAATATCTAATGGAAATGTCCCCTCTTTCAATTTAAAACCTCTTGTGCTATGGTTCCCCTCCCTCATCAAGAGTCCCTTCTCAACTTTCCTGGAGCTCCATTAGGGACAGAAAGGGGCCCGTAAGTCTCCTCAAAGCCTTTTCTTCTCCAGGTTGAACACTCCCAACTCTTTCAGCCTGTCCTTACAGTAGAGGGCCTCCAGCCCTTGGATCATCTTCATGGCCTCCTTTGGACCTGTTGTCTTCTTCTGTTGGGAGCCCCAGAGGTGGATGCAATACTGCAGGTGAGGATTATTTTTTAAAGTACATGCCAAAAAACTAAACAAAACTATCTAAGGTTCTCTTCCTCTCACCTACCTTTGGGTAACTACAACATAGTTATCTACTGTGAAACCAGGCCCTTTGGGCTCCATTTTTAGTCAGCAAAGAGAACGAGCTACTTTTAGACGTGAATCATCAGATCTGTTTTAGACTTCTATTTTAGGAGTGAGTGAATCATAACCTAAACTCTATTGACCAGCTCTTCCTTGAATCCAATGGGAGCATAGTTCAGCTTTGGTGGCTTGTTCAGCTGCAAAAGGCTTTCTCTATATTTGGTTAAATCAGTCTCATCTCTGGCTTGGCCAGATCAGGACACCAGTATAGATACTTTTCCCAACATGCTAAGAAAAATCTTCAGGACAGAGATTTATCCACAGTTTTGGAAATTTTGAAGAGTGTTGCTTTTGTCCAAAAGTGATTTCCCTGCATGTGAGTGCAGGTGGTTTCAGTCAAGGAGTAAACACATAGATGCGTTTACTGTTTCCATAGATAAACTGGGAACTGCAAGAACCACAGGGGGTGTATCATTGCTAAAGTGGACTTGACCCAGTTGGGTGCACCTGAGGAAACTGGAGTTCCATGTGTTTGGCACCAGCTATCCTCACATTAACCTTCTTGGAAAGCTATGTAACGGTTGTGCCCATGTCAAAGAAGATTCACTGTGAATATCAATGAGGGCTTAAGGTCAAGGACATATCTGTCTTTTGGACTGGGACCCATGGGTCTGAGGAAGTGCTGGTACAGGGCGATTACAGTAATAGGACAGAAGGGGATGTCATGTCAGGAATGAGAGATCATTTCTTTTCATGTCTAATGGCTATTTTCAGCAATGCAGTGGTGCTGACCACAGAAAAGAGTTTCACAAAAAAGTGAAACCACAAAAACCCATCTTTTTCTCACCATTCCTTCACTGCACAGGGAAAGTTTTGTTCCCTCTTTTAATTATCTCCAGCGCAGCCGTCCCAAGTGTATGGCAGTGCATTTGGGGATTCTTCAATGAGTAAGCCAAAGTGACACACGCGGAACAGATAGGATAATGAAATTTGAGGGCATAAGGTTACACTGCAGATATTTCAAAGGATGTGGTTTGCACGGGGACATTCACTTTGTTTTCCTTGGCTACTTTGTGCATTAGTCTTCTCCACACTCATTACAGCTCAACTCTTTATCTTTTATCCTTTAAATATGTCCAGACTTGACAAGGTAGAGGAGAGGGCACAACAAAAGTGCAGATTTATATTTAAGCATGTCCTTGGACAGCAAGTCTTGCAGGCAAAACGACTATATCCTCCCCAAAATATACATATTTTTAAATCTATTTTTTTTTCTACCATCATGCTGCTGGGTGAACCAACTGATTGGCTGACAAACTGACACTGATATGAGCAGGTTCATGCTGTGATTCTGAACAGGCTATAGTGATCTTTCATGGTCCAAATGTATAGAAAACTTTAACTGAGGCCAGTCAGTGTCTCCACTGATGTCAATCAAACAGCACATTTAAAAGGCTTATATTTGCCTATGGGCTTAGTGGGGCTGTGGAAATAAGGCCTTATAATGCAAATGAAAGAAAAGTTGGGGTTTTTTTTAAAATTAAGTTCTTTCCCCGTCCTTTCTTTGCCAATGCCAGGAACTTTGGCTTTGACCACATAGAATGGAGTTAAATTGATGCATCACAAATTCTCACTCCTCTCTCCCACTGCAGTTGCTGTTGTGTGGGATTTTTTCCCCTTCTTAAATATGTTATGCCAGAGGTGCTACCACCGTTGCTGATGGGCTTAGTTTTGGCCCGTGGTGGGTCCATCTTGGACCCATGGCTCTATCAGACATGAGGGAAGCTTCTAGCATCTTCTCACAGAGGCCATCCCTGTAGCCCACCCCACTATCAAAACCTTGCTATGCAAACTTAACTCAGCAACCAAGTCATTTGGGAAATCATGGTGTGGGAGAAACTTAAGTACTTTTTTGTAAGCTGGGACCACATTACATCTCAGCTTCCTACAGACAAAGATGAGTTACAAAAAGTCTTCCTACCTTCAGCTTTCTCTGCCCTTAACATACAAAGTCCTAAAGAAGAGACCCGTGCATGATATGGAGCCTCTACCTCTCATAACTGCAGAAGCAGTTTTATGTCTTTCTTTCCTGTCACCATCAGGTGTGTTCTTCATGGTCTACCAGCATGAGTCAACTGGTGAAGACCTCAGTGGTTCAATACCTAGCTCTGATGTGTTGTGATTTTTGATGCTGGGCAGAGTAGATGAGGAGGATTTTTAAAGGTACAAGAAAATTATAATTTAGAAAAAAATAAATATGAGCAAAACATCTATGTAATTAAAAAAATCCAATAATATAGACCTTAATCTTTGCACCTGATTTTCTCTTCTGATATTGGAAGGCTGTTCTAAGTTCTCCCTGGAGACTTCTTTTCTCTAGACTGATCAGTGCCAACTCTCTCAGCTTGTCCTCATAGGAGAGGGGCTCCAGCCCCCTGATCACTGAGTCACAGAAGCACCTTAGACAGACAGAACCTGAATTCCTCTCTTCTGCTGGGTTTTACTGTCACGTGTAAGCTGTACAATTCCGATTCACTGGAGTTATTTGCTCGAGGGAAAATAATGCGAGCATAGTCTATTCCCGCTTTCCACTGGCAGAATTCAGAACAGAGATTTTTCCTTGACACATTTGCAGGACTCGCCAGGAGAAATTCCAATCCCCGGCATACTTTATGCAGCTAAATAAATACCATAACATGAATAAACATAATTAGTAATTGCTGATTGAGTTCAAGCCCCTCCAGTTTGTAGGGGAAATGTTTTATTATAAACTTCTGTGAAGCCTAACCTCAGCCTCGGTGACTGACATGAAAAAACAGAGAATATTTTTTGGCAATCAAAATTGCCAACAAATGAATACTTTTCCATCTTCTTTCCTAAATATACCAAGATTTTACCATTGAAACATGGTTACTGCTGGAGTGAGAAAACAGTAGCAAACCAGTAGCAGCTCTCTGGATTTTTATAGTGCCAACCACCTAATGGACCAACATGTACAGAACATAGTCCTGTGCATTGTTCACCCTCCTGGAAGGATTTTGTCATCTTCTCTGTGCTGCGATGAATTTGCCTGTCCTGCATAAATTTGAGATGACAAAAATATCCCCAGTCTGGTGAAATGAAGGTGTTCTACAGTCTTCTTCTTTAAAAAAGAAAGGATAAAAAAGAAAGTTCTCAATAGGTAGTAGTCCAGTGATTGTGTATGTCATTGAACCATGAAACTTCAAGGCCTTCCTCTGTTTATATTTGTTCAAAAATTGCAACTGTGTCTTCCACATTTCAGATACAGACTCTATCCACTAGACTTCTAGTTGCTTTATAATGTGTCTGTTCCCCTTTGGTTTTGATTGTAAATTCCAGCCCAGAGCAGTATGACCTGGTTCTGGTGAAACTGGTACACTAGAGTCGTAAAGAGCTGATTGGGACTTTATTAAGTGGAGGGAAGTTGCCTTTCCAGAATTTATGAATCCAAATATTAAACCAGTAAGTGGATTTTTTGACTAGTGCAAACATTATGAAAATTGGAAATTAAATTTCCCTCCTATGGGAAATCTAGGTAATTTAATATTTACAGACCTTTAAAACAAGAATGAAAAATCAAAAGGATCAAAGCTTTAATAGAACAAGATTCTAAAAATTTAGGCTGATGATTTTGAGGCCAGACAAGCACACAACCTGTTTTTGAGCATTTCCATGGATGGAGCATCCACAGCTTCTTTGGGAAACCTGTGCCAGTGTCTCACCACTTTCATAGAGAAAAATTTCTTTCTCATATCTAATCTAAATCTACCCTCTTCCAGGTTGAAGCCATTACCCTTTGTCCTATCACTTCCTGGCCTTTTAAAAAGCCTCTCCGCATCTCTCCTGTAGCTCCCCTTCAGATACTGGAAGGCCTCTATAAGGTCTCAGCGGGAACCTTCTCTTTTCCAGGCCCATCAACCCCAGTTTTCCTGTGCTGCCTTCCAAGTTGCTCCATGACCGTTATAAACTTCATGTTCCTTCTCATTGTGCTCCCCCATGGGAGGTTCAGTTCTTCCCAACGTGGAGAGAAGCTTTTCAAAACTAATATAGCGACCGCTTTTCTTGACAGAATTTGCAGGCAGGAGTTGGTGAGCCTGCCAACAGTGGAGTAGCAAACCAGAGCAACGCTCTTACGTGTTCAGAAGAGAATATGATGTGACATCTAGACTTATTTTTCTTCTAGGGATACCATGACAAATTATTCTGCTCTTGTTTATCTCAGCACGCCCTGCAAAGCCATGAAGATTATTCGAGTCACTCTGGATTTGCTGTGGGACAGAGAACACAGGATGTGGCTAGATCCAGCAGGCATATTTTTCAATCAGATTTCCATAAAATCCCCCCACCCCCCACCCCAAACACACACACAGAAAAAATAATCATAACATTGAAATAGAGCTGGTTATGAAACTTCCTTTTGTTCTGTGAGAACTTCAGATTTCAAAAGTTTTCCTGTCAAAACTTGACAATTTTTGCAGTCCAGCAACCTGTGAAAAATTCAGAATGGGTCATATGAGATATTTTTGGTCTTTTAGGTCCCTTTAAAGAGTATAATAAAAATAGAACAACAGGATTGTTAAAGCAAGAGTAATTTCAAATCAAAATTAAAATGTTTTCTTCAAAGAAGCTCACAGCTGTATAGAACAACTTAAAAAAACTTTCTTTTTTTTTTTTCTTTTCTATTTTTAATGACAATTTTTTTAGCAACCTGAAAGAAATGGTTGCAGCTTGGTGAATCGGGGCTCTTTCTAGGAAAAAAGTGTTAGCAGAAAATTCTCAGCCAATTCTAATCCACAAATTCCGTCGTTCCTCATTTCCTGAATATGCAAGTGTGAGAAGGAGGAAAGAGAGAGAAAAAATGCGCCAAGGGTTGCCAATGAAATGAAAAGTGCCAGTTTTAGACTCTTTTTTCTTTTCATCCAGTGACTTAGTCATTTCTTGGGAGCCCCTCGCCCCACTCTCAGCTTCTCTGCAAGGGAAGGGGAGTGGGAACTGCAAAGATGGACACCAAGTGGGATAGAAGCAGGTCTTCTTGGACATCTTATGGGAAAATTGTGGAATGGAGAATTAGTGACTTACCCTGGTCTACAGAATTTAGCAGAGACTTGAACCTCACCTGGCCTCTGTTTTAATGACCAGAGGATGGAGCAGCCATCTTCTTGAGATTCCCGTTCCCTCGCTGATGGTGTTACTGGGATAGCACTATTTATATTGGAAAGTGGTTGCTTCCTTTTCCCCCTCCTTGTTTTTATACATTTGTCCTATTCCTATCCCAATCTATTTAAAATGGAGTAGAAATTTTCTTATTAAGTGTTCTTTGAGAAAATTTGAGACGCTGAAAAATCCAATTTCAGTGAATTTTCTCTAAAATGCAGGTAGGATCTCAGCTATTAACCAGGCCATGTTCCTTGATAAAACTACTCAGTTTCCACTCCTCAGGATCCCATTAAAAGAACGGAAAGTTGAGGGTTTCCAAACTGCTTAGACACACCACAGGAAAGATGGTTAGTTGTATCCTGTGAGCTCAATGATATTGAGTTCTTTTACTCCAGCCCTTGACATTTCTGGACTCTTCTGCAAAATGGAAAGAATTTTCCCCGTTTATTCAAAGGCTCTCTAGGTGTCCAAACTATGTGTTCAGTGCAGAACAAAGCTGTTCATCCCCTGGTGGTACTTCAAGGTGCAGTAGGAAGAATCAGGAAGGAAATTAGGAAATTACTCTGTTGGCAGTGGGAGGGAACCCAACCCACACAGCCACCAACAGAACAAGTTCAATTTTTCCAAATTTCTTTCCCTGGAACCCTGGAAAGCTCAGTTCAGAGGCTATTTGGGAAACAGTCTTGCTTGTGTTCCTTTTTCAGTTTAAAGTGGGATTTTACTGAATGCTGGAAATTTTCTGTGTTGGACTAATGTCATCATAACATTCTCCCTCACCCCACCCCCCCCAAATTTCTGACCAAATCAAAGGAAGGTACAAAGGTTTGAAAGACTTAATTGCACCTGAATTTTTAAAAATATTTTTATCAAATATCCTTGAGAATATTTGAGTACAAACCTAGTGTTTTCCAGTCTCTGCTCCACTGTGGGTGAAGGGTACCCACACCACCGTAAGTTATGTTTGCTGCAACATAACATCTGGAGGTTCTGAATCCAGAAACTGAGAAATTTAAGGTAGAAGTTTACCCCAAGTAAGCTGTTTTGGGATGGCTGATCTCTTCCATCAGATAACTGCAAGATTCTTTAAGGTAATGAAACCCTCAGTGAGAGAAATTCAAGCTGCTCTGCCTTTTCTGTAGAGCAGGAACCCCACAAAGCACTTAGCTCATCCTGAGTCAGGATTTAAGCCTGGAAGGAGGCAAAACTGGTGGGTTGTTAGGATGAGGGAAACTGAAAACAGCCTCTCGCTGTCAGATTTCACTCATTCGTGTTAACCCAAGGTTTCCCCAAAGGCTGCAGAACAAATTCCTTCTGTGCAGGAAGTGCTCAGGCTGCAAAGGAAAGTGCTAATCCAGAAGTTCAAAGCCTGTGTGAGGAAATATAATGCTTCCTCCAGAGACTTTTCAGGGGAGAGTGGTTGACCACAAGAAAATAAAGGCTCCTGCAGCTGATCATAAGCCAGCGTGAGAGGGTTGTTGAGGAGGCACCTAGGAATGACTGCCATGAATCAGCAGGCAGGGAGCAGCCCAGGCCAGGTTTTAGGAGATGCCTGGGCTCTCTGCCACCTCTCAGACCATGGGAGTCCTGCAGAGAAACAAGGAGGAGCCAGAGGAGTCTGGGGGCTGTGGGAATTCAAGGCATTATAGATCGTGATGATGGCTGGATTGACACAAGTGCCATGTAGACACAACGGTGCCTGCTGTGAGCAGAGTCCTGAGCTCTAGTCCAACAGTGCTATGTCATGTAAAGGTAAAGCACTGTGATTTTCTTGTTCTCCTTGGTATATAAAGACAGAATGATCTCACAGGCATGATTTGCCCTCATCTATTTCTGTTTAATGCCAATTTCAGTGAACCTGAATTTCCTCTGGATTTTCCCACAAGAACGGGAAGCCGTATGGATCCAAACCTAGAGCTCATCCCATTCAGAGAACTTCAAGGGATTCCTTCACAGCTCCAGTAACTTCAGAAGGATTTTTCCTAAGCACCACCACCCATCCTAGCACAGACAGAGCTCAGGAATGAGAATTCAAATGTAACTTAAGTTCGTTAAAACAAAAAAAAAAATGAACTCACCTCGATGTGCCCTCTCAGTTTTGGATCTTTTCTGAACTGAGCTTTTTCTTGGGAAACTGGTACCACCTTCAGAGTGCTATTGTGTTTGAAAGCTCTGAGCAATATGTAATGTCAGCACAGAAATGTAACAAAAAATGTCAGGATGAGACTTTAGGAAATAATTTAACTCATAACTTTTTCCTCCTTCCAGAATAGGGTTAATCCTACCTACAATGTGCTGGATGTGTGTTTTCTAACCTGCTAAAACCTTCTGTTTGTAGAAATTGCCCAACAAACTTTGATACACCTACATTGGATAGATGAATCCATGCCTCGCCTGTTTGAGAAGTATGGCAATACTGCTAGGAATGTTTTGACTTCACTTTTGGCCTGGAGAAGGTGGTTATGTTGAAAGGGAATACTTTCTCAGAAATGTAAAGGTCCTGGTGAAGCTTTCCTCAGGGAAGCTTTTTCCAGTTGGATTACAAGATTTCCCCCAATGACAGACATTTCAGGCATCTTGGACACTGTCTGCATAAATTATCCCTGCCCAGGCTCTCCCTCTGCCTAGTTCAGCTGAATTACTTGGATCTCTTGTGACTCGGGTGAATGTTTTATCTACCAACCTGTTGCCTTGTTTTGGTCAGTTCTCCCATGGTGTTTTGCACTGTTTCTTCTCCTGTTTTAACTTTTCTAAATAGTCTTGGTCTGACTGCACACCAAAAGAATGTCCTTCCCTTTCCTAAATAATCTATTTAGCTTTAATACAATACAAACGAGGCTGATAGCATGTGGATTTTGGAACGTGAGTCACAACACCTCCTCCAAAACAATTTGTGATGTCCCCTTTGGGATTATACAGGTTGGTCATGCGTTGGCTTGAAGTCTGGGCTGAAATTGTTTCAGCTCAATTGAAATCAACTTTGCAAATGTATTTACTTAGAGTGAGATCCATGAAGTGCAAACACCCCAGGCCTAATGGTGCATGGAAAATAGAAAGCACAACTCCTACTCGTTTGCTGTGATAAATGATCACCTCCGAATCCTAATGACCACGACAGTCTATCAACGTGTTCAGCTCCTACCCAGCACCAGGTGAATGGTGGTGGTGGGGGAGCGTGGAGCTCAAATTATATTGCTGATCTTGGCAGGGCCTGGATAATTTAACAAGCCTGATTAGATACTAAATAAATATTGGCTTTGCAATATGCTCACCAGTGTTTAACTTGGATAAAAGAGGCCGCAAATACTGTTGCACTGGGTGATCTGGCAATAGGCACAAACACTTTAAAAAGATCCGTTCAGCCTGTGACAAAAGTGTTTGGGAAGGAAATTTTGGTGGAATCATGTTTTGCCCTAATGAAAACCCTCTGTTCTACAGTTACTGACGAAAATCAGTTAGCTCTTCCCCTCATTTCAATTTAACATGTTATGGCAATTTGAAGCTAAACTGGTTTTGTGAAAAAATGAAGTCCCCCAACAGACCCTGGGTGGCAGGTTAACAGCTATGGACGATTTCACAATGATTAAGAGATTTTCATGATCCTACTTAAATCACAGAATGTGCTGGAGCAAGGAAGTGCAAAAATTAAGATACAATCAGAAATTAGGCTTTGTGTGAGTCCCAGCATCCTGCAGATGTGCTCACTTCTTTTAATGCCATATTCATTGACTTAGGTGAAGTTTTCAATGCTGAATTTAAGACTCATCCCAACTGGCTGCATACATATAGCCATTAAATATCATATGAGATGCCTGTAAATTACTCAGATGCAGGAGAAGCAGATCAGATAGAAGACGGAAGGGAGAACCAACACTTTTTGGAGCAGGAAGTCTGGACTTCTCTCAGAAGAAACACATATTCACTAAGATGTTAACATGATTAAAATTTCTATTTAAATCCCCTTTTCCCCATTCTAGATTTGAAATTCATTGCAATGCTTTTTGCACGATTTTTTGAACCATCCCTCCTGCCAGTATAAATCACAATGAGCTGGAGTGGAACTACATCCAGTTAAACCAGCAAAACTTTTAGCACACTACCTTGCCCAATGAATTTGAATTCCAGCTATCCACAGGGGGAATGTCAATCAACAAACCTGTGCATCAACGTTCTTGTTGTTTCAAGCCTCCTCCAAATTTATGTCCCCACAGGGATGTGCAACGTAACACTTTACCCTTGCTCCCAGTAGTGAGAAAACCAGACCCACAGCACCCTGGGTGCTTGTCAGCATCTAACCCTGCCAAACTAAAATCTCACTCTGGTTAATTAGGTGCTGCTCCAGGTGTTTGGTAAGCATTTTCTTAGGCTAACCCCTCTAAGATCAAGAAACAAAGTGGGAGGGTCCTCTCCTCCCTCCCTCATCTCATCTCCAAGCTCTGGTCCACAAGGAGAGAGCAAGCATGAGCTGAAGAGATGTGTGTGCTTCTACTCCCCATGGCACCATAAATTATATGGAGTAAAGCATTACCTAATTCATTTAACTTGTCATGTTTCGCTCCCCTCAGAGGAAAACTCAATGATTTTAAGAGCAAATGTTTGAGGCTGTGATGGTGGAGGCTTTGTGTTAAACTGGGGGAAAAAAATAAGTGGGACTGAAGGGAGAGCTTGCTGTCAGGTAGGTCTCAGAAACTTGAGGTTCAGTATTTTCTGTCTTACCCAGGAGAAGACCTCCATGGGTGTTGTGGTTGACAGTGCCAGATTTACACCAAATGAGGTCACATATAATGTTAATGTTCATATCTCCACTGGCATCTTCTTGTAAGTAACTGTATGTACAACTTTATATCTGCATCCACACCCTCACCCAGGGTTTTGGCATTCTTTAGCTTTCTTTTTCCTTTACTCTTCCAGTAAAAAGTGTTATTTTGTCATATTCACCTTCTGAAGCTGATAAAGCAGCTGAGTTAGCACCTTTCCTATATTGCAGTTGACTTCCTACTTTTGCAAATAAGGGACTGGGTTGCCAGTACCAGTCACAGTGCCCTTCCTCATGCTACAAAGTGTAGGATCTTTACAACAGAAAAAAGAAAATACCTTCTGAAGAAGAGCAGGACTCTCCCAGGGAATATGTGAAGTGTCCTGATGGTCCTGTGGGCTTTTCCGTTGCTTTCTGGGTAACACCTGCCAGCCAAATAGATATTCTGGATACAGAATTTCCTGAATAAAAATGAACATGAGAGATTGGGATGATAGTGATGGAAAAAGTCCTTCCCTGAAAGGTTTTAAGCAGCGAATGAGGGGGAATGCTGGAATGATAATTTAGCTCATGGCAAACGGAACTTCTCTGGGACAGCAGAGCAGGTCTGGCTCCATCCATGAAGAAAAATCTGCCGATACTTTCAGGGAATATGGGATCATTGGCGGGATCTTCAAATTTCTGCTTCATTGTAGGAACTAGGAACTACAAGGCCATAGAGGCCACTGGTTGGCATGCTCCCTGGAGAGATGAATTCATGATTCCACCACTCTTTCTCTTGAGATGGGATGCTTACACCAGTCTTTCCTCCTTCTAGCAGCTGTCCAGGTTTTGTCCAGGTATTTTTGGTTTATACACACTGGTTTCTGTTGAAAGAATGTACTACATGACTGAGTAAAGCACCCTTGACTATTTTACTTGACTATTTTAAGTGCTGTGTTGCTTCAGTTCCAACCAGTCCTCTGAGCAGTTTGAGGACAGCATTGGGTTCAAGCAGCTAAATGAAATGCAACAGCTCAAGTGAAGCTGAGAAGTTTGTTGTTGGTCGTGTCCCAGTGGTGGCTTTAGGCACTTAAGAACGAGCAGAACCATCAGCCATAGGAGCTAAAACTCAAGCATTCTTCAGAGCTGTGTTCATCAGGACTGTAACCAGCCATGCTGGTTTTGGAGCTGGATCTTGGGGGTCAGCTTTTCTAGTCAGAGCCACACACAGTGTCAAAGGTATTATTTTTTCTCCCAGTTAGGCAAGTTGCCCAGGCTGTGCCCTCATCTATCCTCTAATAACCTTGCAACATTAGCAAGTGTCTCCACAGGGATCTGAGGACATTTAGCACCTCTCAGAGAGGACTGAGATTTTGCCAGGCCTGCCCCTAAAGCTTTATTTTTCTACCAGAAACCCTTTTTGCAAACAGTTTGCGGAAGCTGTCAGTAACCCTGATGGGCTGAAGGTTGTTAGCAATTTGGTTTAACAGCTCCTTGTGGTTATTTTTTGGTTTATTATGTTTTCTTCTGCCCCTTAATTGAAGTGGAAAACAGAAATTCCTGTCAGCATGTGTGCATCTGCTGCTGAAACCTGCCAACAACATCACATGGCATTCATCATGTCTTGCAGAGCAGCGGATCCCTGAGATCTTTCCCAGAAGCTCTTTTTGGTAAAGGACGGTACAGGCACTTCCTAACGAGGACCTATAGGAAAGAAATGTGGGAAGAAAGACCTTCCAAGGCCACAGCAGATTTGTAAAGTTGTTTTTGTTTGGTTTTTTTTTTTTTTCCCCCCCAGGCTCAAATAGAGAATTTCCACAAACTCTACAGAACAACTAATGTAACGTCTTGTGGCTGTTGGATAGCTCTCAGGAGGTGTCTCTCTGCCATGAACCTGCTGAATGGTCTTCCGTGATTCATTCTGCATCCCTGGGCCTCCATTTCACCATCTATAAATTAAGGGTAATGTAATGATTTCCTTTCCAGTGTTTTGAGAAGTATTTACAATACAATTCCATACTTAAGAGTTTTGGCAACTTCTGTCATTCTTTCCCCTCTCCAAATGCATAACCGTGTGTGTTTCATTTAATGTGCCTGCACCAAAGTGTGGAAAACAATATGGTCTGTGTAGTGCTTTTTTTTTTCTGAGCGGAAAGAGAGGGAAGAAAAAAGAAAATGAAAGAGAGAGCTCCAAGACATGATATTTGGAATTGACCAGCTGTGTTTCTAAAGTTGTATCTTAGACACTGGTCAGTTTCCAGGGGCAGAAGTTTCTTCCAACCCAATCTGGAAGGGAAATAAGCCACTGTCAATAAACACATTGGGAGCACTTTTCTCTTAATGAATTTTGGAGAGAATCTCTTATTTATTTTTTCGGGGAAGTTTTGAGGCGAGCTGGCTACAGGCTGCAGCTGGGGTCAGGTGTGTGCCTGCCAGATCTCTAGAGGAAAAGTGTTCTCTGAGAGCTTTCTCTAAGCTGGAAGACATACTCTGTACATGGTGTGTAGGCCCATCTACTACGTTCTCTGAGTTAAGAGAGCACAACATGGGTCAAATGATGGGTGAGAGGTTGGCACAAGAGGTTATGTGCTGAAGGAATGGCCACAATCTGAGGTTGCAGAGCTGAGTCATTCCATCTGTGAAGAAGACAACTTCTGCATGAGGGAAACTGTGGCCTAGGTCCATTTTGGTGAACATGCTTGCCAAGTGCTGTGGGTGGTATCCTGAGGAGTGAGAGAAGATGAAGCATGGTACAAGGACATGCAAAGCAAGCTCAACTGGAGAATCTTGAACTGGGGAGTTGATGTGAGTGAGGTTTACACAGGATGCAAATATCAGATTTGGATTATCCAGGTTCATCTGGGATAGTTCAGATCATTTTATGGATGCTCTGATTTATGGACTGTCACTGTAATCTAGAGAATCATCCAAGGGCAACCTTTTAAAAGCAGTGTCATCAGAGCCTTCCTTGGCATTGATTTTAATTTAGGGCTTAGAATTTGGCTGTGCTAAAGCCAATGAGGGATTTTAGTGTTGATTTCAGAGTGGTTTGGCCACAGGACCTCCCCTTCTTCAGGAAGTTTCCAAGCTTGAACACAAAACAGAACAGTAATGCAAAGGAGCTGCTGTTTTCTATAATTGCCTTCATTGCTGACGTTCTATTTTTCTTCAGTCAATCAACTCCTGCCTTAATTACACTTTAGAGAGCCTATGGACACCAGTATTTGCAGGGCTGATTCCCAGAAGCATTTACAAACCTGCCTTGTTTTTAAATGGGCTGAATTGTGTTGCCTGTTAAAATAAATGCACTTGTCAAATCCCTTTCTTCAACAACCTTGCCTTACACCTCGCCTTGACAGTGTAATAATGTCTGTAAAAACAAACTAAAGGCCACTTTCTACCTACAGGCACCCCTCAGTCCTGAAATGAACGGTAAGAAGGGGGTGGGAGAGTGAGAAATAATAAGCCTGCCCTCTGGGGTAGTTTCACAAGGCTCAGACCCTTTAGCATCACTCACAAAGAGAAGAACGGTATGCACTTGTGAAAATGGTGTGGGGGAAAGAAGATAAGAGGAACTGATGGAAATATTCCATGCAGATCACTAAGGGGAGGGAGGGAAGAGGCTGTGTGCTCTGTTCCTGATGTGGGGTTTGTGACTCTGGCATGAATAGCTTCCTTCCTTGGCATCTGGTGGATCTCCTGAATGATGTCCTCTGCCTAGAAGCTGGATATGTCTGTCTGGTCCAGCAGGTGTGGTTTGGTTTCTCAGAAGCTGAGAAGAAATTATTCAGAAAGATAGAGGAACCATCCCTTGAACTGATGTTACAAACTCATTTTGCCAGACACTTACAGCCTCTTGTTGATAATTATCTCCTCTCCTCTCCGCTCTTCCCCCCTCCTCTCCTCTCCTCTCCTCTCCAGCTATCAGCATCTGGATTTAGAATCACAGAATCATAGAATGGTTAGGGTTGGAAGGGACCTTAAAGATCATTGAGTTCCAACTCCCCTGCCCTGAGCAGGGACACCTCCCACTAGATCAGGTTGCTCAGAGCCCCATCCAGCCTGGCCTTAAACACTTCCAGGGATGGAGCATCCACAACTTCTCTGGGCAATTTGAAGCCTTCTCTTGTGCCCCTTCAAGAAAGCAGCCCAAAAGAGTGCCTTTCACACACCTCCTGGTGCAGCCAAAGAGTTAAATCACTTCCCATCACCGAGTAGGATCTAGAAACAACTTTCCTACTGCATCCGCAGCTGCCAACAGAACTCAGTGACAGCTTTATAAATCACACCTGAAGCAAATAAAAATGCTGTGTTCAAAATGAGCCCTTATCTCTTCTTGTTTGCATTTGGCTATTTTGTTTCTAAAGGTCACGGGTGGAAGCAGAAGGAGCCGTCACGGGGTGATGTATGTTGCCTTTGGCAGTGGGTGACTAATTTGCTGTTAGGGCACAGGAACCTGAAAGTGAATGGCAGAAGTGGGGGCCGGGGGAAAGAGGAGAAGAGGTGAGAAAAGTTATGAAGAAAGTAAATGCCTTAAAGAAAAGTGAAAGGGGGAAAAGAAAAAAACTACCTCCAAAAAAACATCAACAACTCCCATGCAGCTGTTGAGTTAAAATGGATGAAAACCAAGGATTTCAGCCAGCTCCTGTCTTCTTTGTTGTTAAATGATGGAGAATTGCTTTCTTCTGTTTCTGGGAGGGAAAGGTTCTCTTTTACCTGGTACCTCTAAGATGCCATCTTAATCTGGTGTGGACATTCACTGCACACTTTATTGGGGGTCATCATAATAAAAAATGCCGTGTTTACTTATGTACTCACTAACTTTTAATGAGTGGGAAGTGGGAGGGGAGCTATTACAGAGCAGCAACCATTGCACTTGCTAATAAGGATGTAAGAGAATTCAGGACAGAGAGTATCCCTCAACATCTATGCAGTGCCTCAAAAAAAATTCTGTCTGGGCTGGGTCATCACATTCAGAAAGTCATTTAACCTTGATTTCAAAGCAAATGAAGTAAAACCCTACTGTCCCGTGGTGAAATTGTTTTAGTGGTTAATTCCTCAGATTCTAAAAAATCAGGGATTTAGTTGAACGTGATTATGGTAGCTCTGCATCACTGGATCTTGTTGTTTCTTCTCCTGTCAAACTATAGCATCTACCTGTGTTTGGACAACAGCAAGACAGGGCAAAAGCTCAGCAACCAACCCCTCCTAACTTGTCTGAAATGGAAATTATGATATTTACAGTTCTTAGTGGTCATTTGACTAAAAGAAGATTTACTTCATGAAAGGTTTACTTCATGTAAGAAAAATAAAAATCAGTGAAAATTAGTTTTGTGCTGGTGCAAGAAACTGTTCCTCTCTGAGCCTGGTGTCTTACAAACACAAGCTCAAGAGAACACATCAGTTGTCCTGAACTGCCAGCAGTGCCTCATAGACAACGTTTGTTTTTTTAGAGTTCTGTGCCCCCTATGACAAAAATTCTTTTTTTCTATTCAAAGGAAAAGCACAAACAATCAATTTGCTTAAGGACCCCTGGCAAACCTTGGTGCTGAAGCAATCAAGCAAGCACAAGCAAGACCGCTCTAATGTATGTCAAATTGGGCACTGCAAACCTTAAGTCACCTGAGAAAATTTAAGGCAATTCTTGTCCAGCTCAGGAACTCAAAGCACTTTGAAAACATGAAGGAATTCAACCCACATGTCCTGTCTGAGGTAGGTGAAGTATTTTTATTCCCATTTTATGGCTGGGTAAACTCAGACAGCGAGAGGTTAAGTGACTTGTTCGGTGTCACAGTTGGTTGGGGAGTGGAAGAGGTGAAGCAACAGGCGGAGGCTGACCTGGGGCAAGCGTGTGTGTGTGCGCGAATGTGTTTTTATGGACACTTGCTCGAGAGTTTCTTTCCCTATAAAGCACATAACTGCTTCACAGAGCGCTAGCTTAAAATACATGCTTTGTGCAGGGGGTGGGAAGGGAGCCTGGGGATGAAAGATTCAAGATGAGGTCAAACAGGAACACAAGGACAAGTTGGCACAATAGGAGCTGGATAAAAGGATTAAGGAGTCGGCTGGGTTGTAGAAACAGGAAACACTGTCTCTTTCTGAAGCGTTTGGAATTAGTTCAAAGTGCCCTGCATGAGATGTAAAAGCCCTGGGCTTTGAGGGGAGCAAGCAGGCCCAGCATACATGTTTAGATGTGACCCAGCAGAGCTAGAAGCAGGATAGATGAGTAGTTCAGGCCAAGACTCTAACACTACAGAGCCAAAATCCAGTTCCTTTCTTCTTTTGATGCCTTCTTGGGTGACTTGAGCAAGCTGAAATCCAGTTCCTTTCTTCTTTTGATACCTTCTTGCATGACTTGACCAAGCAACTGACAACAGGAATCATCTGCTTTCTCTTAGAAGTCTCAAATGGGCGTGAATCAGCTGCCTACCCATGGCCAGAGGTCACTGGAGGTGCCAAAAAGCATGAGACTTTGATAGGGATCTGACAGATGCAACACAAGATTTATAGAGAACCCAACCCGCTGGAGAAGCGGCTGGAGGTCACATTGACACTCTGCATTTTATAGCACTAGATACCTATTTAGGCACCTGAAACTTCCCTTCTAACGTACGAAGAACATACAGGTCAGTGCCTCCATGTGAACTAGAGCTGTCCACACATGTAGGACCAATTGTATTTGAGATGTCTTGGCTTCCAGCTGCTGATCCACGCGGTTGTAGATCCTTTGGCCAGCTCCATGTCAATGTGCTAACTGTTTTTTTCCACATCATGCATCTCTACTTAGACAACAGAATTAAACAGTACAGTCAATGTATCCCAATAATGGTTCAGGTCAACCTACACACCTAGATTTGGTCTATATTGGCTTTTGGCTGACTCTTCAACAACCATATGGAGAATATGGCAACACAGAAGGACCTACATCCAGCTGTGTAAATTTGCATGCTAAATGGTACTTAGAAAATTAGATGAGTTGGTTCCTACTTTTACACCCTTTGATACTCCATTAGCATTTCCAAACTTTGAAAAGGGCTTGTGGTAAGCAACAGCAAAAAATAGAGGTGACTTGTACTTTCCATTCAGTGTCTGAGTAGCTGCAGGTGCTCCAGTATTTTTTTCAAGAAGATGGATTGTCTCAGACAGCAGTTAAAACAAGTCAGTGGAGCAAGGTCGTTGCCTGAGCTTGGGAAGGGAATAAGGAAGGGATGACCATTAGCCTGGACAGATAACCCAGGAGCATAGTTCAGGAGGACAAGAAGAACCTAGTCTGTCTACAATGATTTACTATTTAATGAAAACTCTGAAATGTTGACCAAAAATAAATTGTTCTCATTAAAATACATTCAGTCAGTGGAACAAAAGTTGCATAAATATTTCTTACACCAGAAAGGAAACTAAATTATTAAATGTTTTCAATCAGACAACACAAGTAGAATGAACACATAGTTTAGGAGCAGCGGTGTTGAATAGCCCCTTGTTAACATGTTGGGATAAAACAGTCCATATTGAGGGTGCAGATTTACAAAGGGGGTTGTAGGGAAAGAAGTTCAAAGTTGATGTCTTACATCTTGTTGTTCTCTTCCATCTCTTGTTCCTCCTGTAAACTTTTCTCCCAGTCAACACCACAAGGCCAGAAATAGCACTAGCATCAGGCCAAGAGGGTGCAAAATGGTGTATGTAAGAAGGGACTGAAACTCCTTTTTGTGGCTGTGGGGTCTAGGTTGTCTTTGGAGACAAATGGGATTTGTGCATCTCTAGGTGGCTGGGATGTCCCTGATGTGTCTGGAGCTATGGCAAGGTGTGTGCCCACCTGCCGTGGCTCAAGAGGAGCCATACACCTCATCTTAGGTGGCTTAACATACAGAAAATATCCTCTGTATGTACTCACACACGAATGAAGGGGGAAATCTGAAATATTTTTGGGGGTGTTTTAGATATCAGGCATTTAATTGTTGTGTTTTAAATAATAATTTGACACCTAGTTAAAAACAAAAACAAACACCAAACAAAACACCAAAACCCACCAACTGGCTTAGGTATGGAACAAAATTACTTCCTTCATTTTTGGCCTAAAAATTACTATTAGGGTAGTGGGATTTTTTTTTCCAGCAAGAAAAAAAAGTAACAACTCATTTTTAAGTCAACTTTAAATACTATCACACTCCTTATTGCAATTCCTTTGCCCTAGGTCCCCCCACTCCAGTTCTATAAGCTTTATTTTGAACTTGAAAAAGTACACATGGTGCATATCATAGGATCACAGAATGATCTGGGGTTGGAAGGGACCTCTGGAGATCATCTAGTCCACCCTCCCCCCCCACCAAAGCAGGTCCTCCGAGAGCAGGATGAGCGTACAGGTAACCATTTGACTTATGATTCTTGGTTTTCACTCCTCTCTGCTGTTTGATTGCTTTTCCAAAGCTATCACCCGCATGAACCTGCAAATCCCAAACCTGACTTTCACCATCATCCTCCCACAGTGATGTCAGTTTGCTGCTATGGAGACAGTGACATCCTGAGGATGTCTGGCAGATGAAAAATTTCAGGTGATGAAGAAGCAATGAGGTAAGACACACTTCTCCAAAACACAGATCCTGTTTGATTTTCCATGTGTGTTCTGAACTGAAATTGTGCACTGTAGAAGAAATATCTCATTTTGGATAGAGAGGGAATAGAAGCAGGTTGAGGGAGGTGATTCTGCCCTTCTACTCCACTCTGGTGAGATCTCACCTACAGTGTGGCATCCAGCTTTTGGAGTCCTCAGCACAAGAAGGATGTGAACCTGTTGGACCTGGTCCCGAAGACACCATGAAGATGATCAGAGGGACAGAGCACCTCTTTTATGAAGAGAGACTGATAGAGTTGGGGTTGTGTGACCCTGGTCCAGGTTGCCATTTCCCTGGAAGAACTATTCTTCTGTTTTTTCCACCCAGTGTTAACGGCCTCTGCAGAAGTTTCTTACACTTTTAGGGTAGTTCTTTGTTTTCCCCTCCATCTTTTTACTTCCAGAATAAAAGAATTATTTCCTTCCATCTTTGATAATATAATTCTTCCAAATCTCTGATTATTTCTGCTATTCCCAATTCCAAATTAATCTAAAAAACATGTTAGAAACAAAAAATAATCATAAAAATTACCCCAAAAGGTGGATTAGAGCATCAGAAGAAGGATGTACAATCTAATCACAAGAAGATACAACAACGAGTTTTGTAGATTTGACCTAAACCATACCTGTTGGGCTCTTCCATATGGGCCACCTTCAGAAACAAAAGATTTTGTTTTCCTCAGAAACACATTTAACCCTTGACTTTTTGACAGAGGCTGACAAACAGATGACTGGTAGCTCCAAAAGACCAGTAGTGGTTTGGACGTGACAGACATCCATCTACGAGAGACCACCAGCTTGTCTTTATGGAAGCCAGCAATCCCAGACACCTCCGGGAACCGACCTTCTGAAGCTGTTGGCCTTTGCCACCTTGAACCACTGACCCAGAAGACTGGATGGGACTTAAAACCCATTTGCTAAATATTGGGTTTGTATTGTTTTTGCCTGATCCTCCCCATCGGGATTCCTAATTGAATTACTTGCGCCGTGTGTAGCACCAAGGCAGTAATTACAGATCTTGCGTTCGTCTGTGCTTCTGCTGAGGCTGAGCAAATAGGATTAGAATTCTTCCTCCCAAATCGGCAGTGCAAATTAAATGTTTATTCTTTCATGTAGGGAAAATGTCAGCTGTTTCAAATTACCTGCGAGAAGATCTCAAATGATTGGGAATCACGAAAGATAAAAGTCTGACTTCTGCTTGAAAATGTTCTGTAGGTTTGGGGGTATTTTTCCCACCCTTTTTCTCTGTTTTGATTGAGATAAACTCATTAACTGAATACATTTAGGCTCTTCTTTTTCTCCTTATTATGCCTTTTTTTTTTTTTTAATTTTCAAAGTCAGTAAGGTGCTTTAGTCAGAACCAATCATTTTACTTTTATAGCCTGTAAAATTCCAGGCTTAAAAGGATACTGTCAAGTCACATTTGACTCCAAATTAAGTTTTGGGCTGGGAGTCAAGAGACATGAATTCTAATCCCTGAGACCTGCTGTGTGACCTCCTTCACCTCTTTGTACCTCGGCATGCCTCTAGGTAAAACAGAGATACAATACTCCATTCTGCAATGACCTGTATCTCCCACGATGGTCTCAAACTTCCAGGAACCTTTGCCCCATTAAAGAAAAATTACGTGGAAGGAAAAGTTGCTTAGTGGTCAAAGAAACAGGTTGCAGAGTTGCTTTAACATTATAGGGCCAAAAGCTTTCCCTGTTGCAACTTTGCTGACGCCAAATGGTGCTGAACATAGTCCAACGTGTACACTCTGCTTCCTGAGGGACGTCAGTGGTGAAACACAGCCAGTTAGAAAATGTAACCCAAAGAAAATCATTCTCTGTGCTCCACCTGCCCAGACAAGTTCACTCCTATCTTTATCAGCTCTAGTCCCAGCTCTGACCTCACACAAATTTGGAAGTCACTGGTGAGGCTGCAGGAAGGAAGCCAGCTTTCTGAACCCTGTAAAATTTTACCTAATTTTTCTGTAGAATCCTATGTCCTCTCCTGCTCTCAAGGGTTATTCCAGAAGGGAAGGATGGAGAATATCTCACTGCATGATGATGGCAAAGCAGCAGGTATCTTCTAGAGAAACTCTTTTGTGTTCAGGGCTCTGTCAAATCGAACCCTTCTCCCCTTCTCCCATAAATGATAGAATCAGAATGGTTTGGCTTGGAAGAGACCTTAAATATCATGTAGTTTCAACCTCCCCCCTGCCCTTGACAAGACAACCTCCAACTAAACCAGGCTGCTCAAAGCTCCATACAACCTGTCCTTGAACCCTCCAGGGATGTGGCAGACACAGCTTTTCTGGGAAACCTGGGCCAGGGTCTCACCACCCTCACAGCAGAGAATTTCTTCCTAATCTCTAACCTAAATCTCCCCTCTTTCAGTTTAAACCCATTACTCCTCATCCTATCACTCCCCTCCCTGATAGAATCTCTCTCCACCTTTTGTGTAGGCCCCCTTCAAGTACTCAAAGACTTAAAGCGCAGCCTTTATCCTGCTCTGTGAATCCCTCCCCATTCAGTAAGACCAGATATCAAAACAAGGGAGGATCTCAGCATGGAGCATAGAGAAGAAGAGAGGCCACAGCTCTACCAGGCATTGGTCTCTAGCTGCAGAGATCGTGGGAATCAATAATACATCTGGTCTAAGCTTGACCACTGCCAGGCTTTGTCCCTCTAGCCTGACATCTATATATGAATAGATTCCTGCTCATGAGGTGCATGTCTATCTGTAGACTGAAGAAATTTTGCACCCACCAGTGTTAACCTCACACTTGAATTTGGCTTTCCAAGATAACCCTACCTGGCCAAGGGTGGTAGATGGCATCCTTGGTGGAGGAATGGTAAAAAGAACAAGGCAGAAAGGTCAAAAAAAATATTGCTTTTCTCATCTGCATAGAGACGAAGACTTCATATCCCCCCTTCATGAAGCCATTACCTCTACTCTGTTCCAGATGGAAAAAACAAGCCATTTGTTTTGGGGGTAGAAGAGATGAATGTGACTATTGGGACTTGGGGAGGCAACTTTCTGACAGACAACCTGTTTCAGTGCATTCTTTCATGCTCCTTTTTAATGCAGCCCATGATGATGTTTAACCTTCTGCGACGTCCTACCCATCCAAAACAACTCCGGGCTGCTCACCCAAAGGGGAAATCCACCCAGGCTTGGCATGTAATTGGTGGTCCTTCTGAGCTGTGCTGCACCCCAATGCTCCAAAAACCCTTGACAGATATGGCTTGGGGCCAAGCAACGGCTTGAATGGCAGTGATTTTACAAGCCCTTCCTTGTGTGGAAATTTTCGTGCCCCCTTCCTCACTCTGGGAAACACTAGGGGACAGCCATAAATTTGTGATACATCATCGCTTGCACTCTAGGCTGAATGCAATATTCCCTCAGCGAGGCTTCATTAAGAGGAAATTCATGCCTTAAACACCTTGCAGCCTGCATTTTTGACAAGTCATCACATTCTTGTGTGCCCTGCTTTATTTTAAAGCCCCTCTAGTAATGACATTCCTGAACAGGGGCTGCTTTGCAGCTTTCGAAGGGGGAGCCTTTGTCATCTGGGAGTAGCGGAGAAGGAAAAATTTGATGTAGACTATGTATTTACAATGCAGAGGAACAACCTGTTGTGTAATTTTGTCTTCTTGGACACCTACACTGCTGTTCATTTTAGTCAAGCTGTTCAGGACAGAAAGAAACTTGATGTCTTGAATCATCAAGGAAATTATCACAGGTGAGCAGGCCATGCTGGAACTTGTATTATAGCACAGACTATTACTTTATCTATACAAGACCTTGTGGAGAAACTGTCTTAAACTTCAAAGCCCACCCTGAATTGGCACTTTTTTTATTGCAATGTTGTCCCTGTCCAACCAACTTTGCTCGTACGTACGAGAGGAGAATCCCCCCAGGTCTTGCACTCTTTAGGATCACCTGGGAGAGCTTTCCAGGACTGCTGTGATATAATTTTTTGGGGGGTCTATTTGAAAATGTGTGTTTCCCAGACCTTGGCCCACAGCAAAGTTGTGGCACAGAGTCATTAATAGCTTTCACCATGGACAGAAAATCGACTTGAGAGATTCTCCCTAGAATTGAACCAGTACAAATCAGGACAGAATAAGATACCTTTTAAAAGAATTAATTTTCTTTGAAAAATCAAGTAGACAGGGCAATGCTTTCCAGCTTGGATGACTAAGGAGATTTGCCCAAACCACTTTGTAGATATCAGACCAGAATGATCTATCACTGTGGAGATCCTGGGGATCTTCACTGACTGTTGGGTTGATAAATTGTAGGTAAGTGATTTCGATTTTGGATTTACCTCTATAAACTCTCACAAAAATAAAAATGAAACAAATTAAAGGCCCTCTAGCCCCCTAAGAGCCACCATCCCCTACTAAAGCCTTTACCCAATGCATCAGCAAGACTCCAGAGAAAAGAGTCTGCTTTGAGGAGCTGAAACTCCTACCATATCTGGAATCAGAGAAATCTGTTGTGTTCTGGAGACTTAGATGAGTGTAAAGTTGTAAAGATTTAAGATGACCATTTCTATCCAATGCATTTAACCAATATATCTCTTAGGGTGATAACCTGATGGATTTTCTGAGTATAAAGTCAAGTAGAGTTGCTTAAACTAGTTTCATTAGTAACTTAAACTGATCTTATTGATGCCTGACTCAAGAAAAACAAGATATGCTGGTAACTCCTGATGTAGCTGTGCTATGAGTGAGGAACCAAGAGCTGGAGAGGTCTGATGAACACCTACAGACTGTCACCTCTGCAGCTGTAACTGCTAACTTCAGACATCACCTGGCTAACACCCTCAGGCTGCATGTGCCCCTCTCCTTCCTGTTGTATTCCATCTGTAAAATCATTTAATAACAAGACAATTGTCTGGTACGTTGTGAAATCTGTCATGCCAGTGCTTAGATCAACCAAGTTGAGGTGAATCTTCACCTCCAGTCCACCTTCTGGCTGATTTGAGCAAAAGAGAGCTATGAACCAGGGTAACCAGGATGTACTCAGCACACAGAACATCACAAGTTGAGAAAAAGTACTTTTCATTGCCACAGATTATCCCTGAGGAGCTCACTACTACACAGAGTGGATTCACCTAGATCTAAGTTCACGGGCTCTATGACATTCCCACTGTGTAAGAGGTTTAATGTCCTTCAGGTTGAAATCAGTAGATGGGCTTGTGGCCAGATAAGACTGACATATCCTGAACCCAGCTTGGGCCTGAGGAAATGGCAGGGAGTGCACAGAAATTAAAAGAACCAAAGCTGAAACCTGTGAGTCTTAAATAGGACTATAGATGGCCTCAGTAACCTACTGTCTACTAACTATTTACTTTTTGCAAGCTGCCTGTTTCACAGAGGCAACAGATTCTATCCAAAAACCAAGAAATTACTTCTTTTGCGACCTGTGCTGAGAATGGACATCGCCGGAAAGTCTCAGTGGGTCACTTCTAACTCTTTGGTTTGTACCACCAGAGAAGATCCTGCAACTGGGACCATGTTAATGAAGTGCAAGAAGGATTTAGTTGTGTTCCCGTAGAATAGAAAAGGGTGAGACAAGTGCACTAGAAGTCTGACTTCTAGACCTTTTGACTCCTCAAGTGGTGCCCAAGTTGATAACTCATGTCCCTTTCCACCTTGCCTCGCTTTTATGTGAAGACCTGTTTGGGGGGAAATACCTAAAGGCTGCTTGAAATAGCTTGTCTTCCTTTTGAAGACATATTAATGTTTGTTTTTCTTCCATTCCATGGATTTCTTCATTTTCTGTGCCTTCTCTTTGCCTTCGGTCAAGAGGATGGAATAAATTAGCAAGCAGCATGTGAACCTCTACTCTTGTTAGTTACACCTAAATACTACTAAGCCTATTAAGTTTATTCCTGGAACTGTCCTGTGCTACCACCCCCAATAACTTTTCTGTTCAGTAGATTTCATTTCCTTTGTTCTTACTTAATTTACTTGCAGCCAGGGGCTCCAGCAACCCAGCCATTAGCTTGCTGCTAATTAGCTGGCACTAACAGCCTCTCATTATTCGGGAGGCTTGGAGAATGTTTGCTCGGAGTCACATGGTGGGACAGCCTTTTAATAACAGCCATTCTGTTTAATTCTGCTTTTCCCCTGGCTCCTCATGTAGGTATCCAAGCTGAGTCCTTTGGCAGTGCCAGGGGGTATTTTTATACCAGATGGAGAAGGAGAGGAAGGTATTTTGTGACACCCTTTTTCTCTGGAGATTGTTCTTCCTCTGGTGTGTCCACAAAGGGTTAGGACAATGTGAGAACCTGTCAATGAAGAAGGAGAGGAGAAGCAATTGCCTCCCTCCCACCTGCTCCTGCAATAGGAGGTCCCTGATGTCTCCCACGTTCAGCATAAAACTCATCCTGTTATCTGCCACCATATGCTCCTCACCCAGGTCCTTGATTTGGGTATTAGCATCACGGTGCTCCTGTCTTCTCCTCTGGGATGGTAACTGTAATTGCCAGAAGGTTGGCAGATGGGAGTCGCGGTACTGGGGAGAACGCACCTACGGCTGGCGGGTTTCCCATTCTTCACCTCCTCCTACCGCTGTGAGGGGTCCAGGTTGCCACCCCACCCCATGGCGTGCCAGATGTCTTCCTATCACACAATCTGGAGCATGAACCTTGGATAGCAGGCTTCCAGGAACTGTAGAGGTTATGACACGTGTCAGCAGGTTGCAATGAGCTGCAAAGGTCCAAGCATCTGCCCCACTTGCTGGTAAATCAGGTAGTGTTTTTCCTGGCAAGTGGAGAAGTCTGGTGATCCAGGGAACCCATTAACCCTCCTCACACCCTCCACCAAACCCCAAAGATGCAACTTTTGACACTTGTTGGTCACCAGGTGCCTCTCTTCCCTTGGCAGCAAAACAGGAAATGAGTCAAGCAGGGAAACACACTCTTACATGAGGGATTGCCCTTGTAAGGCTCGAGAAGAGACTGCCTTAGAGGTGTTTGTTATTCCTGAGCAAGGAGGATACATCTGGACACCATTCCCTGAGGTGACATGGCTGTGGGCTGTCAGCAAAGGGTGGGGACAGGTGGTAAAAGCTGGTGTCTTCTGACACCTTGTTTACTCAAACCTTTCTGTCTCATGATGGTTCCTCTGAATCCATTTCTCAATCATCTGGAGTCAACGTCAGTGCCTGGGATGCTCTGCACTTCTAGAGACCTGAAAGAAGCTGACAGAAGTGTAGCACTGGCACTTCTTCTGTGAGGTGCCAGGGGCTCTCTAGGAGACACTAGTTTCTCTCCAAGGAGGAATAAGACTATGTTTTAAAGTCAGTTCTTCGGTGCAACACACACAGAGAGGTAGCACTCCTGGACTCTGGCTGCCACCACACCAGTGTCCCCCTTGCACCATGACTTAGCTTTTCTGCATGTGTTCCACAGCTCCCTCTCTGCTGGAAACCTCTGGAAAGGCAAGATGCGCTCAGAGGGAGGAATGACATCTACTGCAGCATCTCCTTAGGCCTGCCATGAAATTCAGTCCACAATCAGTCAGCCTTGTAAACCCTACACCCGTGGGCTGAGGGACTTCTACAGCCTTCAGAAGGGGAGAAGCAGCATGTTTTGTGCCTGAAAAAGCCCCGTAAGCCATGGGTGTTTGAGGGTTGCACCAGTGATGAGAGCAGGAAACCAATGGTGTGAGCTTCTGAACATACCCTGCCTCTCTCACCTTCACGTCCTTCTCCTTATGGAGAAGTTAAAGCATCTTGTTATGTTCCTGGCTCTGCCCCAGCCCCTCTGCAGGATCCAAACCAAAGTGGGAGGCTGCTCAATGTGCCTATTTATCATCTCACTGACGGCCGCACCCCCCCAGCTTCCAAGAAAGGAGGAAAAGGCAAAGCGTGGCTGTGTTTCCTGCGATACAGCTATTATCATCTCCCTGTGACCTCGACCAGGAAAGCATAAGAAAGGAGGAGGAACACAGATGCAGGAGAGCAATGTAAGGTTTGCTGCCTGGCAGATCCTGTGCTGTTCCATCTGCTGCAGGAGGAACCAGCCCAGGAGCCCCTGCGATGGGCAGCAGCCCACTGAGTCTCCTTGTGCTGCCAAAGGCAATGCAGAGGGGACTATTATCCAAAAACTCCTTTGCTGACTTACATTGAGCATTGCTGGCTCCCAGTGAGCATCACAAGAGCAGAGCAGCCCAACAGGAGGGCACCCTGTCCAGTCAACATTGCGTTAAAGCCCAGGAGGGGTCACTTTGGCACTGTATGATCCTGTTCATTAAAGACACCTGCTACTCTGTGTCATATAGGCAGGCTCAGTTCCAAATCCTCTTCCTCCCTCATTGTGACTTTTCATCCACAATTTGGCTTTTTTATTATTTAACAGATTAACAGATCATTCCCTCCCCACCTCTCCTTTCTTGCAGGATAAAAATATTGTTTAGTCATACCCAGACTGAACTAATGCTTCAAAGAACGTTCATGGCTGAGATTTATTTATTAGAAAAAGCCTAAGAGTTGTTGTCAACATGCGTGTGTGCATTTATATGTTTGTATACATATACATATCTTATATATATGTGTCTGTGTGTACATATACTGTTTTATGTGTGCCCAGTTCCCGTATAATATTTTGTAATTGAATTTATATTGAATATGTATCTAATTAGGTATGGATATATAAGATGGAATATGTGTATGTGTGTGTGTGTGTAAATAAATGAACAGTATCTGATAAGTATGTGCTGCATCCTATAACTTATATTCATCTTCAGTATAGCACCTGGAATGCTCAGGAGAGGACTCTGCATCTCTTCTTCAAGACCTACCACAATAAACTCTCTAAACCACACAAGCTAGGATCTTTCATGAGGGCTATATTTCAATGCAAGCCTGAAAAGGACAGACAACTTTCTACGAATGACAATCCACTTTGAACTGGGTTCCTGAGTCCATGTTAAGAGGAAAAAAAAGCAACCTGATTTCCATCTGAGCTGAAATCAACACAAGCTGCTGAGCTGTTTCTGCACTGGCATCAAACCTCGGTTGTTATTCCATCGCCTGAATGTGGATTTAGGACATCACACATGAGAGGTATTTTTGTTTCTTATTTTTTTTAACAGATGGCAAGATAGACTAAAATTAATAAAATAAAAAAAAAAAAAAAGAGCAAAAGATTGCTTTAGAAATGGTATCACAGGTATTTCAGAGTGTGTTAGGGTTGGTAACATGATGGGAAATAACTGCAGCATGTTGGGACATGAGAAGAGAGGGAGACTAAGAATAAAAGCTGGGGAAGGTGCAAGGCAGCTGCAGCCTGATATTTGCTCTGTGACTCCATGAACTCGGTCTGGATGACTGAGTCCATGGCCATGCATGAGTGTGGCCACCTGAATCTGGCTGTGGGGAAGCACAAGGGGATGATGTCTGCCAAATATATTTAAAACTGGACCAATATTTCAAGACCACTTATGCAGTTGGGTCTTAGAGCACTTATCTGTGTTCAGAAAACACTGCTGCTGATAGACTGCACATTTAACTCTTCCATGGTCCCTTTTTCCTTTCTAGTGAAATGGGATTAATGCTAATTCTTGTGCTGGAGAAGCATGAAGATGGTGGAGACAACTCCTCTTAGGAGGAGTCAGCAGGAGCGGGAAACTTCACCCTGAACTACAGGCAGGGCAGGGTTTCCAGCTTGTAACTGATAGACAGGAGTCCAGATGAGGATGTTTGTCCAAGAACTAACATTTGTAAATCTCCTCAACCCCTGTTTATCTGCCCTTTTCGCTCAAAGCAACGTGTTCCTTCCTGCTTGTCTGACAGTCCGATTGCTGAAGCCTGGAGACCACTGAGATCTGACAGATGAGTCTCACGCAGACATCTAGAGCAGGAGTGGAACGCCCACAAGTGCCAGCTGAATCTATACCATGCAGGTACATATTTAGCCTGCTTTTCTCCAATCCAGAAGGTGAAACAGCAGATGCAGATTTGAAAAGGAAATATTTTATTTGCATGAATTCCAAAACTTTAATCAACCATGAGTGCTTTCCTGCAATGCTCTATAATTTGCATTTTTGGCTTATTTGTGGGGTCTTTTGTCACTGTCTGACAGCAGTGCAACCTCAACCACCACTGCCTGGAAACATCTATGGTGGCTTTTACTTGAATTTTAAACTTCTTAACCCAAGCCAATCACCCTGGGTTACCTTCATGATTGAAGGACAGAAGAAGGCATATTAAGGAAGAATCTTCCCTCCTTCTTTAGGAGGAGATGAGGACAACAGGTCCCAGAGGAAACATACTTATGGTTAAGTCCTATAGAGAGAAGGGAATGTATCATTAAAATGTGAACTCCTCACTACGGGATATTTTGGATGCTCAAAGTTGACAGAGGTGAACTGGATGAGCTCATGGAAGTAGCATCCATGAGGAGTTATGAAGCAGAAAGACAGCCCCTGTATTTCAGGAAGTACTTGAGCTGTAAATTCTTGGAGGTTGGGGGAATATTTGGGGAATTATCACTATGTGCTTTGTCTATCCTTGCACTCTTTCCGGACCAGCTACATTTGGAAATGGTATTGGCCATGTATGGAAACAGGATACTGGGCTGGATGGGTCTGTGGTTTGAACCTGTACAGTCATTCTTATGTCCCTGGTCACTGGCAACAGATAGGCTTATGGAAAGGAAGGACAGGTTGCTGTTTAAATAAATAAGTCTGTGACAAATTCAGAATCTGTAAGGGGAGTGAGTTTAACATTAAGCAAGTTCAAAAGAACTCAGATGAGTAAAAGATGGAACTGTTAACTTTTGAGGGATTTCGTTTGTTTCCCCCCCCCTCCCCCCCTTACCNCCCCCCCTTACCAGCTTTACACCAGAGTGTTGCTTCCAAATGTTGGATGTTTCCCAAAGCAAGAGGGTCACACCCCTCCTTTGCGTGTGAGAATGATGAGTGAGGAGTGTAAAAGCATATCTTGAATAATCCTAGAATAACGAAAAATCATGAAGGTAGGGCTTGGAGTATCTTCTGCCAGTTTAGGAAAGACTACAAGGTGAGCTGAGCCGTCATTAGCCACACATTACCTCCCCAAGGCTTTGCCAGTTTCTCTGCTGNAATGCTCTATAATTTGCATTTTTGGCTTATTTGTGGGGTCTTTTGTCACTGTCTGACAGCAGTGCAACCTCAACCACCACTGCCTGGAAACATCTATGGTGGCTTTTACTTGAATTTTAAACTTCTTAACCCAAGCCAATCACCCTGGGTTACCTTCATGATTGAAGGACAGAAGAAGGCATATTAAAGAATAATCTTCCCTCCTTCTTTAGGAGGAGATGAGGACAACAGGTCCCAGAGGAAACATACTTATGGTTAAGTCCTATAGAGAGAAGGGAATGTATCATTAAAATGTGAACTCCTCACTACGGGATATTTTGGATGCTCAAAGTTGACAGAGGTGAACTGGATGAGCTCATGGAAGTAGCATCCATGAGGAGTTATGAAGCAGAAAGACAGCCCCTGTATTTCAGGAAGTACTTGAGCTGTAAATTCTTGGAGGTTGGGGGAATATTTGGGGAATTATCACTATGTGCTTTGTCTATCCTTGCACTCTTTCCGGACCAGCTACATTTGGAAATGGTATTGGCCATGTATGGAAACAGGATACTGGGCTGGATGGGTCTGTGGTTTGAACCTGTACAGTCATTCTTATGTCCCTGGTCACTGGCAACAGATAGGCTTATGGAAAGGAAGGACAGGTTGCTGTTTAAATAAATAAGTCTGTGACAAATTCAGAATCTGTAAGGGGAGTGAGTTTAACATTAAGCAAGTTCAAAAGAACTCAGATGAGTAAAAGATGGAACTGTTAACTTTTGAGGGATTTCGTTTGTTTCCCCCCCCCTCCCCCCCTNCATTACCTCCCCAAGGCTTTGCCAGTTTCTCTGCTGAAAACTCCTCGTCAACCCTTGAAGTTCTTCTGCTGTGGGATTTTCCAGACAGACTGAAGACTTTACATTCATAAAAATGACGTTTTGGTTTCTCAGCTGAGTAAGTTGGATAGGGGTGTGTGTGTAAGATGGACTCAAAGGGTTCCTAGATGCATTTTTTCAAGACAGATGTTCAGCCCATCAATAAATAGGTGAAGCTGCATTGCTGTTATCCCTTTGATGCAATGGCAGTTTGACTGAGAGACCAGATTGCTCCTGCCCTTCTCTTCACACTGCAGGTTAAGGCAGAAGGAGCAGGTACTTAGTTACCCTATATAGTCTTATTAATGACTTTACTACTTGGGTGTGAGAACATGCAGAGGTGGGATGGAGATATCATTTACACACGGTTCCTAAAACTCATCTGTCTTTCCACATTTATCCCCAAATGCTCTTCCTCCATGTTTAAACCTAAAGAAGGCTGATTTCTCTTCAAAAATTGGCCGTGGTTCAGCAGGCACTCCCGCATAGAATGAATTGCTTTACTTCCTGTGAACAGCTTGTGTTACACAGTCCATATGCCTCAGATTCTCAGTTCGGATACTCTCTTTGACTTTCCCATCACCTTGCTCTGCGAAGCAAGAATACGTCTCAGAAGCGGCTCAGATTGTTCAGTAGCAGAGAAATACAGCATTAACAATTGGGCTTATAATTATGATCACTTCTCTTACCCGGAAGAAAGAACTGAGCTGCATTTTTAATTACAGCCGTGATCAAGGTACATCCACTGATTCTTATATTCAACAAAAATTGTAGACACGTATGAAATGGATATTGTGTTCAATAGAGAAATGACCCATAGGTAGAGAGGTTGAGAATCAATATATTTTATCCAAAGAGAGTAAATCTTATACTTTTTACCCTACCTATCTCTGTGTACCATGAAGTACAGCAAAAATGTCTAGTTCATTTTTAGTTATCTATATTATAGCCCTTTGAACTTAGAAAGACCATATTCCAGCCTTGAACTTAGCCGTTACAACCACTTCTCATTCCTGTATCCTGGAGGAGCTGATTTCTTGCATTATAGTCTAAGAAAATGTTAGGACTTCACATTCCTCTTTAAATCTTTCCATGATCTCCATGGGCATGGTGATCCAGTGGTTTAAGCTATCTGCTAGCTGTGTGCTTCAATTGGTAAGTGACTGAACCTTCTGCAAAATGTAATGGACTTCCAAATGCAAACCATTACTTTCTGGGGAAAGTGACAGATACGGAGAGAGAAACAAAACCTAGCATCATTCCCCAGTCAAGAATAAGGAATAAGGAATAATTCTTTCTACATGCCTCAGTTTTTATGATGCGTGCATTGTGTGTGCTCATGTCTTTGCCAATTCAAATGGACAGAGCTAGGCAACATTTCAATGGGTTTTCAAAGCTGGGCTTAAGTCATATTTTGTTAAACTCCTGCAACAAGCTTTGACCTTTCCAAGAATACCTTGGATGGCTGTCTACAGCTCATAATTTCAAGGAGGCAGCAGGAAAAGACACAAATCCTATCATTTACCAACTACTTCAACATAAGGTAGGAACAGTCTTCATTAGATGGTTTCAAGAAAGGTTTGTCACGTATCTGGCCCATGTTTATTCAATATACTAGAGGTTGAACTGACACACAAAACTATGGCCAATGAATGAAAATATCATTTTAGTAGAAGTTCATGCCATATTCTGGCTGTCTAATTAAAAAAAAAGCTCTATCCTCAATGGACTTACGTGCTTAGCAAATCACAGATGTACTCCCATTGAGCAGGTCATATTATCAATTCAAGTCTTTTTCCATGTCCTACCAAAATGTTTTCTTCACATGACTCAGATGTATCTGAAGACCTATGAGAGACCAATAACTGGACCAGGACTTAACAGTCATTTAAGCAAGAAACCAACATTGTCTGGCATGACTTGTGGTCATAGGGCTCCTTGTTTCATAGGTGGTTACAAATGCTGGAGTATATCAATGCCAGCAGCTTCCTAGGTCACCTACTTTTGGAAAGGACTTCATACCTGGATTGTCATGGACTTAATAGGCAATTATTATTTGAGGAAAGACAGGAGGCAGGCTTGAGCTTTCTTTGGGAAATAATTTGTGCCAGCACCAGTTAGACACTGGTCCCAAACTGTGGAAAAGTGCCAGGAGAAAATCAGTCTCAGTGACCGTGTGTAGGCCAGGGAAATTTATTTTATTAGGTAAGATGATAGCCAAGCTCCCTAGGAGCTATCTCAAAAGCATTTCCTCCGATTGTTTAGTCCTTTGCTTTTAGCATCACACATTCTCCCTTCTCCTCCTACCAGAGTGTTTGCTGGGAACCGTCCAAAGGCTGGAGGCATTTGTCATGGAAGTGGCACATAAAGGGCAGCATGCTGTAGTATCCACTGCATGTCAACAGATCTCTCTTCCAAACATTTTGTAAACAGCTTGCCTTGCTGGCTTCCAGGTCACTGGGGGTTTTTGTTGTTGTTGTTGTTTTTTCCAAGTATTTAGTATCTTGTCCATTTCCTTTTCCATGTCTCATGATGCTTCACAGCACTTTGACATTTACTAGCTGTGAGTAGCACACTTTGGAGGAATCATTTAATCATTTCTGACCTCTTCTCCTTCCTCTCTGGGGTATATCTTGCACACCTACTGCTCTTCGTTGCTGTCTGTAGTCATGCTAGACTCCTGCCCAGATTCCACTTGTTGCTCAGCTCTGTTTCTCTTCAGAAGAGACCCACGTACTCATTTGCAAGACAATCTCAGCTGAGAATCAGGGCACTATAAGACACATGGTGAGAGTGAATCCACACACTGAAAGATGTGGTATTCAAACAAGCTAAAGGTGTGTTTTCACAGTTACTGAGTGAAGATAAGAGGTAAATTTTTAAATGGTGTTATCAATTTAACTGCCACAATCATAGAAATAGACTTGGTGTGTGCTCTTAGTCTCTTTCTCTGGTGGTGGCTTATGGTAAACATGTGGTACTTGACAAAGCCATTGGACTGAAAATGCAGTGCTGGGACTCAGCTGGTGAAAACAAACTTACTAAGTTGAATTCGCTAGATGATTTGATCCTCTGGCCATTTTCACAATTCAGGAAGCAGTTCACCAACTTCCACCTGCCAAAAGTTACACTTGTATCTGAAAAGTCAGTAGGGGAAGCATAACCATACATGGCAAAGCTCATCATTTCTTAACTGCTTTAGGTGTCCATTGAAGAGTAAGGTGAATTACACCCTATTTGTTGACTACACAGAGCTTGAGTGGGGTTGCATGGATGAAGACATCAGGGAGCAGTATTATGAGGAGCAGCTGAAGGAGCTGGGGTTGTTCAGCCTGGAGAAAAGGAAGCTGAGGAGAGACCTGGCTGTCTACAACTTCTTGAAAGGTGGATGTAGAGAGGTGGGTGTCAGTATCTTCTCCCAAGGAACAGGCAATAGGACAAGAGGAAACAGCCTCAAGTTGCACCAGAGGACGTTTAGATTGGATATTAGGAAAAACTGGATACTAGGAAAACCCTTCACAGAAAGGGTTATCAAAATTGAAACAGGCTGCCCAGGGAAGTGGTGGGATCTCCTTCCCTGGAGGTATTTAAAAGATGAGCAGATGTGGTGCTGAGGGACATGGTTTAGTGATGGTTTTTGTCAGTGTCAGGTTAATGGTTGGACTCGGTGATCTTCTCCAAAGCAGGGCTTCTCCATTAGGGCAGAGCAAACCAGGATTTGAGGACAGCCACAGCCCAGGCTGGGCTGTGCTCTCACTGGACTTAAACAGAGCTCCTGAACCAGTAAGCAGAGGGTTGGGGGTCCCAGGTGAGACTGGCTTGTGCAATTCAGACCTGTTAGTATACTCAGAGCCCTGACAGAGGAGGACACTTTAGATACACAAGGTCTCCCACCGTATATGACATGTCATGTTGGAAAATGCTGGTAAAACTGAGGCTAGATCTGCAGTTTATCGTGAAATCTCAGCTCTGTCAAGCATGATACCTGCTGAATTGCTTGTACAAAGGTTCTTTGGTTTCAGTTCTAATCCAAAAATTTAGTGGTCACTATGTTTATTTGTTATCTTGAAAAGTGACACCACCCTAATGGATATCATTAAATAAAAAATAGCCTGGGAACAGAGTTTCCTTTTCACCCAGTTTAATATATTTAGAACTGCTATGCACTAAACCACCAGTGGAATCCAAGGAGAGATACAGTACAATGTTTTACCGCCTACTCAGGCTAAGTCACAATTATGACTGCATTTTTCTTTCCAAGATACTATCCATTTTCCAGAGAAATGCTGATAAATCAGAGATATTTTAATGTAGAGCTCAGTGCCTTTACTTTCTCGGGAGAAAATAAAAAGGTAAGGTGGTTACAGTTTTTAACCACATACAAATACCTGAAAATAAGTCAGCGTGATTAGACACTTTGCGTATTTAGAAGGTGTAAGTCATCATGGTCAGTACTGTTGATGGAATAAAAGCAAAGGTCACCTCTTCTTAACACAAATATCTAAATCAAGTCAGACAAATCACTATCTAGAACAGCTCCCGTTTATTTTTTCCCTTCAACCATAATAGGGGAAATTAAAGCTTGGGCTGGAGTGCTGATTAGTTGTATCCTATATAACTATATTCCTATTTAAGAAGTGTACCCTTACAATAACGATGCTGTTACTGAACTAGAAATCAAGGAGCAAAGGTAGTTTGTTAATCAAAGGAAAGCAGCACTTTTACAAGGCAAAACGTTGCTGGGAGTTTACCATCCCTTTCAGATTTCCACACTCTTAACCTAGCAAAACAAGGTAAATCACATGCTCAAAATGTCATAAGAGTAAAATTCAGCATACCATATGCTGGATTTATGTATTCATTGACAGCAGTTAAGAGACATCTATCTTGCAATACCTATTTTCATTAGCTGAACACCAACTCATATGTATTTACATCACCATTTAGGTTACTATGACCTTAAAAACCATCAAAATTCTCGTTGTCAAAACAGACATGGCTCAGAAATTACTCAGGAGGTTTTCTACACTGCACAATGCCAGAACATCCTCAGTACCCCAGCCCAACACATGCCAGTCCAACAAATTAGCACATCCGATAGCTTTCTTGCCTTGTTACCCAATTAACGAAAAACAGATGCCTTCTCCTGTGTCAAATGCAAATTGTTTCCCACATCCCATTATGCCAAGAAGCATCACTTCCAACCCTTTCGGCTCCCAGGAGTCCAATTCCTTTCATTTGTACCGGTACAGCTGCCCAAAGCCTTAAAGGGGTTACTTCATACTCTGGTCCTGAAGAAGATGGTGAGGTTGACCCTGGCTGTCCCAGTGAACAGAGCCATGGTGCCATCATAATATTTTCTTCCTTATCAACCAGGGAGATTTGCTGTACCTTAGTTTCAGGGCCCAAAAAACCCAAGATAAAACAAAATTAAGGGAAAATCCAGACCTCTTGGCTATGTTACAGCATCTGACTCATTCACTTGGTTAGCTCTTCCCTTAAAATCCGATTCCTGTGAAGATTTTTTATCCAGTTGCTTTCAGAAAAAGACTTGAGGCTCTTTTGAGCAGCAGGGCCTACTGTTTCTGTCCTAATTAGTGTTTCTTGAAAGTTTTCTATGAGGATTATTTTACACATTAAAAAAAATAAATTAAAAATAAAAAGAGAATAATAGAATTGCTTAAGTTGGAAAAGACCTTTAAGATCATCACATCCAACCCTTAACCTAGCACTGCCAAGTCCATCACTAGACCATGTCCCTAAGCACTACATCTACCCGTCTTTTAAATACCTTCAGGGATGGCGACTCTGTCACTCTCTGGGCAGCCTGTTCCAATGCTTGACAATCCTTGTGGTGAAGCAATTTTCCCCACTATCCAACCTAACCCTCCCCTGGCACATCTTGAGGCTGCTTCCTCTTGTCCTATTGCTTGTTACTACCTGTATTTTAAATATCTCTTTAAGAAAGCCTGATTATGGCTGCACATTTTTATATTTTTTATGTTTTTCTCCAAACACTTTCCTTACACAAACTCCATGTAAAATGCAAAACTACTACTAGTTGTGTTTAAGAAGTAATTAGCAGGAGCCAGAACTTTCAGTGAAGTGGAAAAAAAAAGTGACTATTTTCATGGCGTGGGTGTATTTAAGATTGTGGATACGCATTTTTAGTTAAAAGACACCTTTGGGATATATCGGTCTAAACAGAAAAAATAACAATACCAGGAGAGTCAGCAAAAAGTCAAATGAATGCAGACCAGCAATCTGGAAGACATTTCAAAGAATCCCAGAAAAGGAGGACTGGAAAGAAACTCAGGAAGTCATCTAGTTTAAGACTGGATTAAGCATTCCTGGTGTAGGGTTTTTTCAGAGTTCTACAACCACCAATAATAAATACTCTTCCCTTCTCCACTGCCAGTCGAATTTGATTCTTCTGTTGCTTAACCACGAAGATAATGAGCTTTGTATCTCACCTGAGTTTTCAGAGATGCCTTCCAAGCCCATGACCTCTATTTTCCCTACAAAGCAGAGAAATTTTCCCTTTTCCTTCTATAAGAGCACCTGCCGTCATTGCAGACTGTTGTCATCATTCCTTTTTTTTTTTCTTCTTTCCCCTAGATTATTTCTTCAGGTCGTGTTAACTAGACCATTAACTTTTCAGGAATACAGTGAGCAGAGACAGATACAGTGCTCCATACCAATGCTCAATGGTGCCTTGAAGACTACTCAGGTTTGCTTCTGAGCTTTATTCCTTTCTGCCACAGGTACGTTATTTAATATCTAAAAATCGAAGGGTGAGATACTCATAATACCCTGGTTTTAAAACTCTTTTGGGGCACAAATTAGGACTATCCGGACAAAGTCACAGGGTAACTGCTAAAAAACTTAATAGAAATTGCTGAGAATTAGATGTCTCGGTCTGAGCTAGACGCCGATGGCTCACTGTCTATAGTTATCCAAGAGGAACAGGAGGTCAAATTGACGCATATGATATATTTTAGATATCTGCTTTAGGATGATACTAATTTACCTCCAGATTTTCCTTCAAAAACCCTGAAGCCCACTTTATACATCTAAGAATTCATCATCTGATATTCTTTTCTTTTGCCTTTAGTTTTACTTTTTGGAATTAAGTTTTTGGGCTACAATTGTCTGTTATTTTAGCAGAACATAGTCCTAATTTTGCTTGACTGTGCCAGGACTGCAAGTCAGTTGCAGCTGGAGGCTGGATCTAATTATTGTTCCAGCATCCACTGGCTAAGAACCCTTCATTAGATAATAACGCTGCCGTTGGTTGGAACTAATAGATTCACATAGGACTGCAAACTGCAAGGTTAGGACTCAAGCTCTGAGTCCTCTTCTCAGGTTGGACACGAGCCTTGGGTTTGGAGGGGTGTTGTCTCTGTTTCTCTAGCGGAAGGGATATCTTGCCTGGGATAATATGCGTATATTTCTCTTAACTTAAGAAATTTAACAGGTTTGGACACATAAGTCAGTTCAAATTTTGGTTTCTATTATCCTTTCAGGTACTTTATTGTACTCCACCTAGCTCCCAACTCCTGGTCCTCTTGTACAGTGTGTGTCCTCTCCGCCAGCTCTATCTGGGTGCCACAAATACTATGGGGTATCTCAGTTTTCAGTAGACCTTACATTTAATACTGAATCCCACCTAATATGTCTTAAAATGCAAGCTGAATCATGCCCTGTCAAAAATATCAGTGTCTGTGTGCAATCCAGGCTTCGAGCTCCCAATACATCTTGTGGAGATCTCATCAGCTGGTGGAGTTTAGAGGGTGATTTATCTTACCCTGCTGCAGACAGCCACTGGCTTAGCTCTATGTCTCTGTAGGCTTAATTTCTATGCTGGCTGGTTTCCCAAAAATCCTTTCCCAAGGCATTGGTTTTATCTTACCCAATATTAAACATCTCCAGTACAGGTGGCTATGTACAAATGATGAACCCTGTCTTCCTTCACAGCCAAAAGAGAGAAATGGGCATTTTTTCACAGAATCATGGAATGATATGTGGTTGGAAGGCACCTCTGGAGATCATCTAGTCCAACCCCCCTGCCAGAGCAGGTCCACCTAGAACAGGTTGCATGAGAACATATCCAGGTAGATTTTGAATGTCTTCAGAGAGGGAGACTCCACCACCTTTCTGGGCAGCCTTTTCCAATGCTTAGCCACTCTCATGTGACATATGATAAGCACAGTGTCTTACTCATGGCTAAAAGCATTAAGGTCTAACCTTGACTTGTGCTCCAGTGTAATAGAGATAAATTGGTAGGATGCAGAGCTTTTTTAAGGACACCTGAAGTTTCCAAGTCTGCCTGACCTCCTGCAGGTGATGAAGACAACTAAAAGGAAAGCTGAGGTTCCTGATCCCCTCTTCCTCTGCTCTTTGAGCCTAGAGCAAGCTGATGAGCAAAGCAGAAGGGAAAATGATAAATGATCGGGTGCTAGTGCATGGTGAGGCCTGAACTGTGAAGGAAGACCATGTCAGGCTCCCTTGCCCGGAAAGACATTTATCTTCTGCTTGCTCCTCCAGCCTGCTTTCACTGCAGTTGAAAGCCGGAGATCATGAATATGCAGGAGGACAAACTGTCGTGCTAAACAGATTCCCACAGTGCGTGACAGGATTTTGCCTGTGAGGAGAATAGACGGCTGAATCAGTGGCAAGAGATAAACTTGTCAACTTTGACGCTGATGTGCAAGAAGGTCACCTCACCCAAGGGAAGTTTAAATAAACAAGCGGTGTCCAGGGCTACAGCAAGATCAACAGTTACTCATATACTGTTCTTGCAAAAGGAACATCATAAAAGCAGGTTCATCTAAGAGAGTAAAAACTAAGAGTTCCCTTCAGATGTGTGAAGTCTCACAGGTTTTGTAGGAGAGTCTCCATAAAGGGTTTCTCCACCTTCTGCAGTTAGAGGGCAGCCACCCTTCTGGTGAAAGCATCCCTGACTTTGACCGACAGACTGACAACAGCCAGGACACCTGCTTGGCAGCTGGGGAAGGGTGAGAGCACTATGCTGTAATAATAAGAAGTAGGAAGATGTCCTTGGAGACCTCCTGCTCAGGAAAGCCCTCTGACTCACACACTCCAGCCTCCTAACAGTCTTGCTGCCCCATTGGATGAGCTGATGTGGTCCCTCTTCCATCACATCACCCAAAATGCAATTTATCAGGTGTTTTTCCGTATCCTGGGAAAAGATAGTGATGTGGCTGATTGGTTCTCTTGCTGCGAGCCCAGCACAGGAGCACAGGGAAACAAGTCGTCTAGAGCAGTGTCACTGAGCAATGGAAAATAAAACCTGTCAAGTCCTGTCAACTGAAGGTAGGACAGTTGACATTGATGGTAAAGGGGTATGAACTCATCTTGGAATTGGGAAAAAAAAATAATCTGAGAAACTCATAGGTTAATGAGACTTTCTTGCCTTTTTGGTTTTTTTT
>VXBW01007085.1:455167-536345 GCA_013400375.1 Thinocorus orbignyianus
TTTTTTTTTTTTTTTTTTTTTTTTAAAGCACCTGGAAATGGTGAATCTCTATGTCGAGTATTTGAAAACTACGTCTGAACACATAAACTTAACCATGACTGAGGATCTCCCTTGGTACAAAAACATGGCCCTGGCAGACTGTGGGGAGTCAGTGTGACTCAGGGACCACTTGTAGGAGGTAGTTGACATGTGGTTGCTCTGTGTTGGGAGACACGTTGGTCCATGTCAAGTGATTTCTGGGCCACAAAATAGTCACAATAACATTTGCCCAAACCTGTGCTAGAGGGAAGTTCTCAGTACTCTTGCTTCCATCTCAGTACAGCATAAGAAACCTTGATCATGGCAAAGAAACAGGAGATATTAGCTGTAAGAGGGCTCCAGCCACTGTTTTGCATGTTGTAGAAGGAAGAGAGGAAAATAGGACCCAGCTAAAACTAGGATAAAATTATATTTGAAGGTAGCTACTAAGGGTTTACTGCTGAAACGGAAGGATACATCGAGCTGGGGCATGTTGATATCTGTGCTGGCTCTAGAGGTATTCACACTTCCATTCAGGACAGGGGTGGTGGAAAAGGGAAGGATCTTCTTATATTTGTGGATGATACAAAACTGTTCTGGACTTCAAGGTATGTTCCAAAACAGGATTAAAATTCAGCTGACCCTGGTACATTGCCTGTAGAAACAAACAAACAAACAAACAAACAAACAACAACAAACCACAAACAAAATAATAAAAAATAAAGACCTCATTGTCTGTAATTCAGGGAGCCTTTTTTTTTCCTTTTCAGATCTATTTGAAGCATATTATTCATTGAAAAATGCAGAAATTTAAATGCAGGTGGCAAGTTCAAAACTAACAAAAGAAGAACGTGGTTTGTCATATGTGGGTCTGAATAGGGGCTCACTATGTGGGTAATGAACTCCCTGGCACTAGTTGTTTTAGACTCAGAAAGTTTTCATGAGTTCATGGGGAAGCTAAACAAATCAGTGGCAGAGAAAACCATTAAAATGTATGAAACGCACAGAAATCATGTCCAGCTTAAGAAGTCCCAAAGGTAGAAATTCTTGTAGACAATGAGAGTATTTGCTGGAAGCGTTGCCATACGCTCGCTGCATTCTTGCACTCATTTGGTATTCGTAACTTTATGAAATAGGATCTTGCGTTAGGTGGATGTTTGGTCTGACCCTTTTGGCTGTTTTTATGTCCTAAAGCCTCAACAGGCTCTGGGTCTTGGAGCAAGATCTTCAGCCTGTCAGCTAATTTAGTCTAGCTCACCTGCAGCCCACAGCACACAGCAGGAGACAGGTCCATTCGTAAGCTGACAAGTTTCAAACAGGAATTCTTTAGCAGCTGTTAACTCAAATGGTAGAGGCAGCTCAGGCAAATGATTTTAGCACTGACTGCTGACTGGACAAAACTTTTGTGAAGAACCTGGAGGTCATCTGCATCTGTTTCTCCCTCTTTTCCTCTGGCAGCTCAGCACCTTGTCTCCAACGCAGGACGTTTGACTGGTAGGTTTGGTGCAGCCCTTACTTGGGTGTATTAGAAGCACAACATTTTATGTTCTTCCACATCTAGTTGTGTGGAAATAGTGTGTAAACCCCCACAACAGATAATTACCATCCTACACTTCAAGTTCTCCAAGAGAAGGACAACCAAATATTGAGGAAAATCAAAACTGAGTGCAGTGCTCCTGCCACCATTGTCCAGCAGATGTTTCTGGCCTTATAGAGGGAGGACAAAAAACATTTGCCAGAGTCCTTTTTCAGAGTACAAATCCTGAATTTAATGCACTAAGCCAAGGACAGGACAATCCTTTTTTTTGATCATCCTCTGCTGCAGGGATGGGCAGGACTGTGCAGGCATCATAAACTAGCACAAGAAGAGTAATGAGATAAATACAGATTGTGCCCTCTTAGGATGGAAATTGTATTCTCCTTCTCCATGGGTAGAGCACCCAGCAACGATCTCTCCTCCCAAAGATGAAGTCGAATGACCTGCCCTTTCACATGCTTGCAGTGCCAGAAGAAGCACCTGGCCCTCCTAGAGATGTTGTGTTGTGCAGCTACAGATCTGTAAGTAAAAATTTACCCTTGTCCCATTTCCTCTACTTTTCTTATGCTCTGCACCTTCTGGCGTTTCTCTCCCTCTTCCGAGGAGGAGCATCATCTCAAGAGGAAGTACTTTGAGAAATCAAAATAAAAGGCAATCAAGCCTACTTAGACACGCTTGACCAGAAAGCAGAGGCTTCCCTGCCCTTTCAGCAGGCCTTCTACTGACTTAATTTTCAGGATTAGCTTTGGCAGCTGCAATGTTTTTGTTCTTCATAAATCAGATAGAGAGCTATCGGAGACCTTGGCTGGCCACTGAATCCAGTAAGCACCACTGGGAGCACAAATACTGGCCTTCAGATGCCGTTGATAGCTGATCAGGGAACAAAAAAAAAGCAAAAAGGGAGATGTACCGGGAGAAAAACCATTTTATTATCACTTCTTCTGGGTTGTGCAATGTTGCACGGGAGCTGAAATCAACAGCTCACCACCAGTTCGTGTCAGATGGGGATCCAACCATACCAAACAGGCCTTGCCTATTATGTCTGGCCTGAGGCTCAGATGGAGATCCTGCAGTTGCTCCAGGAGAGTGGGAAAGAAACTTTGAACCCTCCTACCCTCAGAGGCAGGCTGAGATTTTTGGTGGTGTTAATCTCAGCTGGCAATGAATCTGTCAGTAGCACATAACTCACCGGTGGTGTAAAATAGCGACAGCGTGAGCCAAGAGGGCTGAGAGGAGCTGGGTGTCAGCTCCTCTGGGTTTGCTTTTCTTTCTCTCGTCGCCTTTTAGGCAGTTGATTCTAGGGATGATGTGTCCATGTGTCTTAGCACGATACGACATCTTTGTAATAATGGCTGTAATAAATAATAATGCCAGGGAAAGTATTAGCATGTGAAGTCTTTAAGAAGGGGATTCCACTAAGACCTCTGGAGTGAATCAGAGATGAACTGAGCCTTCAGGATCTAAATTAAGAGCTCCCTCATGATATGACTTGGCCATGATCTTCTCTATCTCCTACCTCTTTGTGTCAGTTCCAACTGTTAAACTTAAGACTCCACATTGCTCCCTGAACTTGGCCATGTATTTGAAGTGGTTAAAAAGAACATCCTCATTTTCTTCTAAATATTCTGGGGATGAAAGAGTATGACTAAATGCCACGATTATAAGTAATAAATATCACATGGAGTATAACTGTGTTACTTCGTTGATTTTTATATGGGAGAAGAAGGAAAAACCCCCAAATTAGGCTTTCTTTCTCTATCTAATAGTTTGTAAGAAACCAATAAGCACCATCTTGAATTTCAGAGCTGGAGGCCAAGGACCCAGGCATGATGCAGTTTGCCCAGCAGAAGGGGCTCTAGACCACCAGAAGGGCAACTGGAGCTCCAGCAGCATGGAATGAGCTATTCCACCAGGCACTGACGTTTCAACTTTCTGTTCCCTGCCCACAGCAGGAGCAGCTTTCAGACCCATTGGGTTGCTGCTACCAAAGAGGGCATGTGTACTTGTGGAAAGCATAGGTTGCTTTCTCAGGTGCTCAGGTCATTATATCCTGTCAGATGTGGGTGGAAAGAGAGAAGATTAACTAAAAATAAAAGAGCAACAGTGGGTTCAAGGCCAGGTTGGACCAGGCTTTGAGCAACCTGGTCTAGTGGAAAGTGTCCCTTCCCATGGTAGGGGAATTGGAACCAGATAATCTCTAAGGTATCTTCCAATACAAATCGTTCCATGATTCTATGACTGATTCTATGATTCTATAATTGAGACTACCGTCTTCTTAGGATGTGAAATATGCCCCATACTCCAGAGAGTATTTTGCTCTGGGGTGGCAAATGGTGGCCTGTAGACCTTCAATTCAAACTCTTGATGCCTGTTTCACCAGAGCCTGAAAAAATGTCTCACACGTTTTTCCATATCCTAAATGAAAGGAGTGCTGCCGACATCCAGGACCTAAAAGAACTAAAATCCAGTGTGATGTGTGCAGAGGAGAGAGTAGAAGAGACTGGAGGCATTATCTATGCCTGAGGGTCCTTCTGTAAGCAGCAGTTTGCTACCTAGAAGGTCCAAGATACACTCAAGAGATTCCTACCAGGGAGGAGCACAGCTAAAGGTGACTGAGGACCTGTAAAAGTCAGAGGGAAGCTGATGTGAAATAGGAGATGTTATGTGGTTTCTACAAGTGTGAGAAAAATGATGTGAGAGAAACCATGAAAAAAACCCACAGGTTCTGAATTTCCACCTGTAATCAATTCCTCACAAAAGTCTTGTTCCCTTTGCAGTGATTTTTATATGTCCCACCAATTTAGAGTCCTATTGCTCTAGATGCTCTATGAGCATAATTTAAAAGCATGATTTTTATCCCAAATATCATTTTTTTTTTTCTGTGCAAAGTGACATAGACTTTCTTTGTACTGTTTCATGTATGCAGGCTGTATACAGGGGAGGGCTCTCTTTCTCTGAAATGATAAGAGAAACAGAGATATTAAAACAGTAAAATCACTAAAAAAAATTAATGTTGCCCATCTCCTTAGTTCTCTACAGCCATAAATTTCCTACTCTGCTTCTTATCAGACAGTAGAAAGCCACTTGCATAAAAGCAGCAAAAGAGCCAGAATTAATTCTTGCTGGGATCCTATTCTAGCATCCTTTAAACAAATATTTTGACTTGATGCAGGGGTGGGTTGCAAATCTGCCTTTACAAGGGCTCTGTTGCTCCAGCTTTAGTTTTATGATGTTGAAGTAGAAGCTGAAGGTATAACATGGCCAAAACATGTTCCTCTAGATTGGTCATTACAATGCTGTAAGAATTAAAATCCCCCGAGGAGCACATACTTCATCTGTGATGTATGCCAGAGAGAAATTTCAGGAGCCCTCTGTGGCTTGAACTTGAGTAAATTAAATTCATAGGGTACCTTTGCCCTTAGGAGACAAGAAGTTGCTTTTTTAAAGCTTAGTGTGGTAGACTAGGCAGGGAATCATTTCATCTCTCCCTGAAACACAGCCACATCTGCAGTAGAAGTCCTCATATCTGCTACCTGCGTTACAAAGTCTCTTAGCTATGAATGAAAGATATGACCGTGCTTGCTGGCTAGATGTTCATTTGAAAAGTTTGCATAGTCCGACTTTGCCAAAATTTGAGGAGGAAAAACATGGTGAAATTTCTGCAGCAAATAGTCTGATGAAATTCTTCCCAAAGCAGATCATGCTTGCCTTTCAGTTCCCAAAGGAGTTAAACCCAACCCAATCAGTAAGCCAGGACTGAAAACCCCTGACCCCAACCATTAATTTAGAAAACTCCATAGAGAGACAGTCAACAATCTGTAATAATTAGCAAACTTCTCATCCGGTCTAGAAGATTTGGGATTTTGACTTTGTAATATCTATCATTCTCATTTTGGAAACTGGGATGCTGAATAATGCTGCCTTAAACACAGTTCTGGATCTGAGCCGTGGGCTTTGAGCCTTTTTTGGATAGTGCTAACTTCTTGTTTTGTCTGCACAGCACCCTAAAAGATTCATGACTGAGGCTCTGAAGAAATAATGCAGTATATATATTTTTCTTTTTACTTTTATGTGCATTATTGGCATTATTATTGGGCTGAACTCATTCTTGTTTGAAGAAGCCTTTGAAAACCTCTGATGAAACGTTCCTCCGGGACCTGCTGACATTCGAGTGTTTTGCGTCAAATTGCAAAATGGCAAAGAGTTGTTACGAGCTGAAAGGGAGAGAGGGAATCTCCAAAGGAGCCTGCAGACCCCGCCGACTCTCTGAATCTACGTAAGTCAGGGAATTGAGTGATAAAACAAACATCCCAGGTTATGGGGGTGTGAAGTTTGCTGAATGGAACAAAGACAGTAGCAACCCCAGGCGAGGGGGTAATGCCTGCAAGGTGTTTTCCAAGCAAGGGAATACTCAGGAGATACGGGAGCTGGCAGGCAACTGGCTGATAGATGTGGGCTGCCCTCTGATTTCCCTTTCTCCTGGGCCAACTCTTTCCTGGATGACTGCAGGACGTCTTGCCGCAATCCCTTTTTTTTCTTTTTCTGTCTGGCATAAGTTATACAAGGCAAATCTGAATGAGAAGTTTCATTGGAGACCTCCAAGGAACACCTATCTGCTGGAAGAAACTGTTCTGGTGATGCAAGAAGTGGCAAATTTCCCTCTGAGTCAGAGCTGGATTGGTCCAGTTGGCCAGGAGGAAGGAGGTAGGAGCTACAGAGCAGATAGCAACAGAGACACTAGGGCATTTCCTATCCAACCAGGTTTCAGATTCAAGAAGAGGTGCCAATGGCCTGGCCAACCCATATCCCAAAATGTGCATGTGATGTCAGTGTAGCCCGACTATTGCCACATGAGTCTTCTGCTGTGTCATCTCAGCAGGGAGGTGTATATATAAAACCCAGAGTAATTTCACCCCAAGTTACTGGTAGGACTGAATATTTAAGGTCAGATTCTTCTCACCTAACTTCAGACTCTTAATTAAGGTAGTTAATTGCTCTCGCCCTAGAAATGGGGGAAAAGAAGGGGAAAAAGAACTCCAAATTGCAATGCTACTCTGAGATTTTCATTGACTATAGGAACCTGTACAGTGCTGTTTGATAACTTTCTCTATTCCAAGGCTGAGACATGACTTAAGACACTTAAATCCATACATAATTTCAATTCCGTGATTGATTGACCCTATTGATTGGGAGAAAGCTCTTTTATTTAACGTAAATCATATTGTCCTCTGTTGTTTTCTGGGAAACCATAGTTTGATTGTATGCCTTTTGTCTTAAGTCACATTTTTTTTGGAGGGTGCAAGAAATGATAGTGTTTGAGGCCGTCAACACTGGATAATCTCTATATCCTGGATTAAACTGTGCCATTGTTATGTGTGATAGCAGGAGACCGAGGCAGAAAACCCACTGGAGTCACATATAGGGTATCAAAACCCTAAGAACAGTAAGAAGGTTCCCCAAAGGATGTTGAAAAGCAACTATATCTCAGACAATCTCACCTGCACAGTCATGTTCTTATCCAACCCTAACAAAGACTGGGGACCTGGTTCCCATGGAATTGTGTTAAATATTTCTGGGGAGCAATGATCAGTGTCCCCTGATAACACCAGATTAATCAGGAGTCTCTTGTTCACTGTTGGATTATTTATACAACAATGCACAATTTTCTCTGCAAGTTTGGGGGACCATTCCTTTGGACCAAGACATCACTTGTCTCCAAAACTCTTGTAGTCCAAGAGTTTCCAAGCTACCAAGTCAAGGTGGGTCCCTCCTGGAGAGGAGGACCAGTAAAATTTGTGCAGTTCCCAAGTTTTCTTGTGTGTAACAGGGACCCTACAGGCTCAAAAGCTCTGGGGAACATTAACTCAGAAACTTACCCAAGAGACTGGTAGAACCAAGGCCATCTCCCATTCCCATTGCCTTTGTTTAGCTCTGTTATTGCATCCCAGAATAAGATGTGAGCAAGCGTGTGTGGCAAGCATTGCAAAACGAGAACTCAATTTGGCATCCATTTCCTTGAGGAACTCTTAATTTCCCAAGTTAGGGGGGGAATAACTGCTTTAAAACACAAGGGATTCTCAGTCTGGAGAAAGGGGAAGAGAAACATCAGAACGTGGGTAAGGCAGGTTANGTTGATGTCTGTTTTCCAGTTTGGTATCGACCAGGGGGGAAAAAAAGCCACCACCCAGACCCTTTTTATGATTAATAAGAATGTGATGGAAATTTCATATGTTGTCTCAGCTCCTAAACACTTCTCAGCCACATCTGGAACTGCAAGCTCCTTCCACCCTGTTTATGTTCACAGTGAGAACATTTTTTCCAGCCCTGTCAACAATTATTGTTTCCCCTATGGAGAGGTCAGAGGTTGTCCCTCACTTTGGTCATTAAAAAAGCCTTGGCTTTGAAGTGCCTCCCTGGTCATCATTTGTTGGTGCGTGGTTGAGCTGCGGAACAGAATGAGGACAAATGCGGAGGAGACCTGGACCTTGATTGTTTCTCCCATCTTGTAGCAGATGAGAAGAGGTGGTGGATGGAAAAAGGGCACTGCTATGACAGGGCAAAGCCAAATGTTCCCTGAGGGTAAAAGGGAGGGTGGATGAACATCTCACCTCAGGGGGCCACGGTGGCTCGTGGCCCTCCTGGCAATGTGGAGGGTGCAGCAGAAATGAGTCAGTGCCTTTGAATCTGAGATTTTGGCTCCCCTTCACTCCTCCCTTTGATGTCAGGGTTTGTTTGCTGAGAGGAGGCGTTTTTATGGGCTCTCGTTGAACTTGTACAACTTCCCATTGGAGGCCAAGGAGTGAGGGGCAAGGGGGGAGAACAAAACCCAACCAAACCCCTGAGGCCCAAGGTCCAAACCGCCAAGAACTGCAGGTGAGCCAGATAGCATGTTCTCAGAAACCAAAGGGAAATCAGTCACATTCTTTCTTGGTGCAATAAAAGGCAGTTTTAACAGCAGACCCAGCCCCTGTCCAAGCTCCCTCCAACTTTATGGGGGCAGGCAGCAACCTCAGGAACTGCGTGTTCCCCTGATTTGACATACTGTTGCTGGTGAAGTCCTGCAGCCCTAAGCAAGGTGGAGTTTTGGGTACATGAGCAACACGTTTAGTTCACCATCTCTTCCCCTGTGACAAAGAGCTCTCAACCCGGATGGGTTAGGTTGCCCCAGTTATAGATAGGAAAGCATCAAGGTGAAGCTAAACAGCCAAGACTGCAAAGCAAATCAGTATCAAAGCCAAGAAACTCACCTGATTCCCTAGGATTTCAGAATCAACACTGTCTGGTCCAAATACAGCTGCTCCTAAGGAGAAGAAATGGCCTTTTTCAGGTCTCCAGCTATTCCTCATTTTTATGTCTCATCCAGAGGCATTTGGAATGGAAGAGGATCAGGGAAAGTTGGCAAGAGGGAGCTCTGCCCCTGACCCCATAGGAGGACTTGACCACATTACTTCTGCAACACTCTGCCTCAGTTTTCCACATATATAAGAATGGACATAACACCATCCTGTATCAAAGCGCTGTCAAATAAGCACAAGCAAATTAAAGAAAGAAGTAATCAGGTAATTCTTGATGCAAGGGGCTTGTTCTGAGCTTACATATCACCAGAAAGCTAAGGTTGGAGGAGGCCTCTGGAGACTATTTACTTCAACCCCCTTCTCAAAAAGAGTGAGCTGGAGGAGCTTGCTCAAGGTCTTGTCCAGCCAAAATTTGAATGTCTCCAAGGATAGAGACTCCATAACCTCTCTGTCTCTTCCAGTGTTTGGCCATGCTGAGAGTTAAAACCTTTTATTTCTTATGTTTAAATGGAATTTCATGTATTTCAGTTTGTGCCCATTGTCTCTTGTACTGGACCAAATCAAACTTCAAGAAAACTTTCTGTTTATGTTAAAAACAGGTGATTTCTTTCTCAGAATTCACTTTGAAATCTATATTTTCCAGTCTCTTATGTTTCTTATGAATTTGATTTCAAAGTGCATTTATGTATTGTTGGGGAGATGAAATCTAAAATTTTTTACAACCAAAATTCAGATAAAATATTTTCATGTTCCTCAATATATCACACATTTAAAAAAAATCCACTAAAGTACCCCTTGTGTACCTTAGCCTTAAGTGTCCACTCTGCAAAACACAAGGGCTCTTTAACTTATTTAGAAATGCTCTTCACAAACTGAAAACCCACCCTCTTCCTTCCTAAGCTTTCTGCCTTCAAGAATGTGCTCACACTAGGTTCACTCTCTGTGCTTTGTGTCCTTGCAGAATGAAAAAAATAATAGATCTTCGTTGTTGCTGTGGCCACTAACACTTTATTCGGATTTTTTCTTTCTTAAGAGTAGTTCCATAGAGGGAACTGAGAGATTAGGGTGGGAACTCCTGTTTCAGAGTAAGTTTGAGGAGACAGAAAGGTTGTTCTTCTCTTTTATGACCTTTTTCCTTCCTGCCTACAAGCCAGCCATGCACCCATCCAAGGAGGGAACCCTTCCTGTGTGACAATTTCACACACAGAGAGAGCTCTGCCACAATCCTTTCTGAAGTCTGCCACATGACAGAAGAAATAATATAAAATATATAAATACGTTAAAAAAAAAGATCTTTCTTTTCAATAACCAGACAAGAGCGCATCATCCTTTATGGTTGGAAGAGCCACGTCCTCATATCCTGATTGATACTGAAAGATATCCTTCTGCTGACTCTTTTGCAGATCTGACCTCTTCAACAGTGGGAAAACATCACGGTGCAGACGTAAGCAACAGTTAAACCCACATGCTCTGCCAGCCTTAGCCAGATGAAGATGCTCTGGTTCCTAGAAGAGAGCTGGAAGTCCCTTATCAGAGTTGTACCTGGCTGCACAGAGAGGAGGGTGTGAGAGCGAATTCCATCAGCTGGGAAGGAAAAAGGGCTCAAGTTCCTTGACAGTGCCCAGGAGACGAGTGGGGAAAGGGAGCCAAAGCTAACTTGACCTGCGAGTCTGCAAAGGCATGAAAACAAATGCAGATTTGGCACCAGGCAAAATTGCCCAGTCATGTCTCTTGGAGGGCACAGCCATGCATTGGAAGTTAGCACCAAGGGAAGCTTTTTTCCAGAGGTCAGCACTTTGTTGGTTCTCTTCTTATCTTTGGTAGCTGCTCAAAGAAAGCCCTATTTGCTCTCCTTCCTTTCTTCTCTCCGAGTTATCCATGCACACAGCAGGTATTCCTCAGTAAGAAAAGTAAAATCAGTTACAGGTTATTCCAATTTTTAAATTAACATGATGGCCAGCCCAGGTTATTGTGAAGATTATGGTGACTGTTTATTCAGGTGAGGTATTTTGATTTTCAGTGCTCAGACTTCTACTGGATTAAATGAGCTGGGTATTTTTAGGTTTATTCAGGTGAGGTATTTTGATTTTCAGTGCTCAGGTGCTCAGACTTCCACTAGATTAAATGAGCTGGGTATTTTTAGGGCTTTGCAGAGGTTCTCACTGCATTGCCTGCCCTTAAATCCCTGAGTGGGAAGAGATTGTAAATTTTCAATTTTTTTTTTAATTTAACTTTATTTTTTGTGGAGAAGGAAAGGAATCTGTGGACCAGCAGGACGTTCATGATAAGTTTCTATTTTATAGAGAACAGGCAGGGAATGAGAATTTAATTAGAGCTCTCTCCATCCTGTTCCCACCTCCAGGTAGCCCAGCAACCTTGGCAACTCTTTACCTTCCTATATTTAGAGTAGGTAGGAGCACGGATGTTATCAGTCTGCGAAATGATACTCTGGTGATAATACTCTCTGTTTACTTACCTGCCTGTTGGCCTACCTACACACTTACTCTTCCACCCCCTGGATGTCTCACAGTGATTAATGCTTTTCCATGGCTCTATTTTTAACTGCATCACTGGCTGTGCCTGTTTTGCTAATTAAATAGGAGCCAGTGGGGCAAAGTTTGGCCATGACACCAGGAGGCACAGGTTGGCCATGTCTACATTACATAGTGCTTGGTCATTGTGGCCCTAAATTTCAGAAGATGGGCATGCAGTATTGCATTATAATCTGATCCAGTTGGAAGACTTCTTTTAGGCCCAAAATAGAGGAGGTTGCTTCTCCCTAAACCCCTGGCTAGACCTGCCATTAACCATAAGTGTTAGGCAGAGTCAAAACTCCCTCAAGGAGCCTTTTCTTTTTGCAACACAAGATCCTTTTAACTCATCAATAACAGACAAAGAAAGCATATTCTTTTGCTTAACACTGAAGATGCTGAGCTTTGACAGCTCTTTAATTTAAGTGCCTAAAGTGTCTCCGAGCACTCTCCTCCTCTCTGTGCTCCTCTGATCTCTCACAGCCTTCTGGGAGCAAACGGTCTCAAGCAAATGCTTGAGTCTTTGCAGCCTGCGTTGCTCCCAGTTTGAGCAGCAGCCAGGACAGCTGGTTCCTAACCTCTGCCCTTCAAGCAGGTGTTTACTTCCACACAGTTAAAGCTGATTCACAGCTAAGGGAGTAAAGAGGAGTTTGTTTATCACCTTCAGCCACAAGATAAACTAACCCCTTTTTCCCCTGGGATTGAACAGGGTCCTATTTCATTCTTGGTGCTTGTGTGAGGAGTACTTGCACAGATCACTGTTTAATCATAGATGGAATTGGCTTACACAACACGGGATATGGGGAAGTTAATATATTTGTCTGTCTAGGCTGCATGTCATGGTTTTTTTGGCTCACTGGAGGAGGAAGAGCAGCAAATGACTTGTTGATATCATCCTTGCACTCTACCTCATAGTTTACATTACCTGTCATATTCTATCCTAAAGCCATCTTCATTTCAGCCCAGAGGAAAAAAATTCATCCCAGAAAATCTTGTTTTTTCGTTGTAGGTTGCTAGTAGGTGAAATCAAGGAGGCAACATCATTCTTCAGAAGCTGAAAGAGTTTCAACCCCCTTTTGTCCCAGATATAGATGTGGAGAAAGGAAAGGGGAAAGGGGCTTTGCAGAAGAGGATGATCCCTTTAATGTGCTAGTTTTGTCCTTAGCCACTTTATTCACTGAAAATCCTTGACAGCAGACAGGTGGGAAATAAGAAGACAGGGAGAAACTAATGGAATCTGCCTTCGTTGGATTTTATATAACGTGCTACTCCAATTAGCAGAGATAGGAATTAAAGTGATTATTTGATAAGATCACGTCATTGGGCTCTGGTGGAATTTTCTGCCTTATCTGACATGTAATCTTATCTAGTTTGATTTTAGCAAGAGATCAGGAATTAGGAAACATAATGAGATTGTATAGTCTAGACTAAACAGGCCAGAGACCATGGGCAGAGGCAAGGCAGAGGAGAAGGGATTGGGTCAAGGAATGTTCATCTCAACTTGCTGGATCTGCAACCTGGTATCACAGCAAGGTTCTCATAACCCAGTCCACATAGAATCATATGGTTTGGGCTGGAAGGGACTTTAAAGATCACTGAGTTCCAACCCCTCTGCCATGGGCAGGGACACCTCCCACTAGACTAGGTTGCTGAAAGCCCCATCCAGCCTGGTCTTGAACACCGCCAAGGATGGGGCTTCCACAACTTCCCTGGGCAACTTGTTCTGGTGTCTCACCACCCTCACAGTGAAGAATTTCTTCCTGATATCTAATCTAAATCTTCTGTCTTCAGTTTAGAACCATTCAAGTCCTGGAGCTGCAGACTTTAGCCTTCTCAGGTAGAGGACTGGGATAAGTTAGTTTCCCCTCTGCCATTATCTAAAGTCAGTAATGCCAGTGATGTCAAAGCTATTGGGTAGTGAAACACCAGATGAGCCTTGCCTCATGGATAATATAAGAGAGAAGGTGAGGGTTTGAAGGTAACTCACTGACCACCAACATCCCCCCAAGAAGCCTCCACATAAGATCCCACCTACAAAGACAGAATGCCCCATTGTCCAGCTAGCTAAGTGCTTGGATATTCTGTCCTGTATCTCTTACCAACTCCTTTTTTCCATGTCAGAATTGTCATATTACTTTTGTAACTCATCTAGTTCTTTGAAATGCAGCCATATTTCTCCTTGCTGCTTTTACTTCGCTAGGCTGAATAAGCCAAAGCCCCACAAGTTTTCTTTGGGAAGAGGAGCTCTCCAATCTCTCGATTACAGCAGGAACTATTCTCTCCTGCCATTCCTGCCATAACTTGGCTTTACCAAGTATGAACTGAACCATTCAGTAAATCGTCTGCAGTCCCAAAATTATTCCAGAGCTACTGCAGTTTCAAAATAAGAATTGGTCATTACTCTTGACAGGGAACTTCCACAGGGACCCTGAAGACTAATTCTTCTTCCTGGGACAAGATGCTCGTGAAAGGACTCATTCTCAGTTAATTATGCCAGCATAACAAGCTTAGCCGAGTTGGCCAAGGTCAGACTATGAATCACTGGCAAGGTCAGTAATGGAACATAAGAGTCCTGATTTGCTGTTATTATTCTGGGGGGGTGGTTGTTTGTTGTTTTTTTACTATTATTATTTTATTTTTACTTTTTTGTTTAGTTTTGTTTTGTTTTCCCATCAGTCTTTTACATGCTTTTATGGCTCATCGACACCGTGCTTGGAGCCATTCCGAATCCCCAAGGGATTGCTTGTCCAGTCAAAACATGCAATTCCTCTGCCCATGTTCCAGACCAGTTGGCCATGAACTCAGGTCTATCCACAGGATCTGTGCTAAAAAGCCAGAGGATAATTAATAAAACCTTCGACACAGTTGCAGAGTCTACACAGTCAGTCTACACAGGGTCTGGAAGTGGAACAGACCCTGTTCACACCTGTTTTCAAAACACCGTGCCAGCATAGGTTATATTGGCACTTGCAACCAAAATATAACTGAATCCCCAATATTTGTCACTGGTCTCCTTTCTTGGGTGTTAGAAATTAAATTGGACCTGTTCCTATGCAAGCCTCTGATCTTTCTCTCTATGTCTTTTCTTTTCTTTTTTTCCTGATACTTAATGAATAATTTTTACCCTGCTGAGTACATGATGAAATTAGTATTTCATAGGAAACCAAATTGTTTTCTGTTCCCATTTGTGAATAGACATCTAAAGGCTTTCTGGAGTTCACAGTATCTGGTATATGAGAAATAAGGAGGGTTTTTCCCCCCCATACTTGCTTCCCCCCTAAACCTCTTTCTTCTCATCTTGGCAAAACTGTGAAATCTGGGGAAAATAAGAAGGTCCATCAGGAGGAAGTTCTGCCAGCAGCTGGCCTTACTTCAAAGAAACCTTGAATGTTGAAGGAATTAAGGAGGAATCAAAATATTTGGTGGTAGATTTATGGAATCATCATCTCCCTGACCCAAAGAGACAAGGAGCTGCAGCTCATCCACCCCAGTGAGCTGATCCCAAGGACATTTTTATGGGTTCTTATTGGGAGACATTGTGAAGAACACTTTTCCTCACCTCTTTGAAATTGTTGTCTGGGCAAATATCTTGCCCTTTCTTTCAATAAGAAATATTTGTATCTCTTGTTATTCTCATGCCTGTTTCTTGCAGCCATCGAGGTCCAAGTTTTTCACAATAATATCTGAGAACTATTGGGTAAAGGTGAATGACCTGAAACTTTGGGACTAATTTGATTTCTTAATGTGAGAACATACATCTCTCTCTATATATATAAACACTCACGGAGAGGTCCATCTGCAAGGCTACCTTCTGACATTGCTCCAGACAACTCAGAAATTGCTTCTTTTCTGCCCAAGAAAGGAAACTAGGAGTGAGAAGAAGTGTGAACATAAGGGGCAAGAAGAAATTTTAGGTGGCTTCTCAGAATAGCCACCTACATGCCTCCACTCTTCTCCTGACCGCTCAGCAGAAATAGAAAGACTAAAGAGGTGTCCTGTCCTGCAGACATTGGCAGCGGGATAAAATCCTCTGCTCAGGAGCAAAACTCATGTGTCCAGATTCCCCCAACTCCATTCAATTCACAACAGAACTTTAGCTCCGTGTTAAGGAAGAAAAAAAGAAAAGAAAGGCCTTTTTTTTAATGATAATGAAGATTGCTTTCTTTTGGGCAATATCTTCAGTACACGTATAAACATGAGAGGAAAGGAATGATAAGACACCAGCACAAGCTTTGATCTAGACCTCCCAAAGGCTTTGGCCATACACTTCCTATCTGACCTTAAGCAAGTCATTTAATCTCCACACACTAACTTCTCACAGCAGAATATTGCTCTAAAATGATTTTCCACTCCTCCTCTTCCTTGTTGTGTCTAATTTGGTTGGGGTGGGTGAAAATTATTCATCCCAGGAAAGCCAAAATATTTCACTAATTCCAGATCCACTGCCAAATTATCGTTTGTTCAAGAACCAACAGTTTGGAGGTTTTTTAGAATATTTTCAGCACACATCTGTCATGCTTGATTTAATTTCAGTGGATGTCCTCTCTATCAGAAAGACTGGCTGCCGTCTCCTTAGGACACTTCTAACCCTCTCCAAACCAAATGGATGTTTTTGGAACTGGTTGAAATGTTTCCGTAAGGTGACATATGAGTGAAAGTTTCCACTATTTCATAGATATTGTTTAATTTTGAAATTTTCTTCCTTTTTATCATACAGCTCATTGTAGAGATAAAAGCATGAATTTCAAGAGAGAGAATAAGAAGAAACTCCTGGGGTATAATCTGGATGGTGTTGTTTTGACTTTTGATCTTGTTAGAGTCAAATGTATTTGTATCCATCAAAATCTTTTCTGCTGCAGCTTTATGAAATTCATAACAGAGTAAAAGACTTGTCACTTTTCACCTGCCTCTTATAAAGGCAATCCAGTGCAATATAAGAAAAATCTGAATCCAGCATCTGGCTGTTAATATATGATGGCTACAGCCTTTCTGAAGAGAGTCCATAGATACCTTTTCAACCATTTCTCTTTGCTGAGAGTACTGCAGGATTTGGGGAGGACAGATCTGAAATATTTCAGATGACGAATTATTGCTCTTAGAATATGTTGGGTTTTTTTTTCCCCTCAAATCTTTTAATTTTCATATATAAGAAAAGCTAATATCTATTTTCTTTGACAGATACTTACTGATGTATATCACCCCCCCTGGAAACATTTTCTGTCATCAATACATAAGTTTAAATTTCAAATATTTACTGTAGATTTAATTCAAACTTTCATGTCATTCAAAGAAAGGAGAATTTTTATTTTTAGAATATTTTGAAGTAAAATATGAAAAAAAAAAACAGAAGTATTTATTAAGCTATTAGTACTATTCTTCTTGCTGATGCTGTTAGCTTATTATTTATTCGTTTATTTCCAATACAGATCATCTCTGAAATAAGGATTTAAGTTTTATTTTTAACAGCGTGACAAAATGAGAACAGCATCTTATGGAACATATCGTAACTACTCAAGCAAAACTCATATGTCAGAATTTTAGAAGTGCAGAGCTGCCCCAAATTGTATGCAATAATATTTGTACTTCTTGTCCAGGCAGGTGGTAAGCAATATATCTTTTGGGATATGCCTGCCTTCAGCTATCATCACATAGTGCATTAGTTGCCTTAAATCATGTATAATTTGGCAGAAGCTATTGATATGTGTCAGCAAGCAATTCATTTTGCTTCAGTCTTGCCTGATTAGGAAAGATGCTTTCCTTGAGCTAAAAGACTACGCTTTTCGAGGGGTGGAGGTTACCATCCCCTCAGACCTGAGAGCAACGTGTCTGGAAAATTTAATAGACAAATTGTTGTTCCTAATTGCTTCTTTAAGAGCATGTCCCTTGCACAGGAGAGCGTCCAGATGAGTTGAAATTTTGCTTAGTTCCTAATTTATTCCAGTTTGAAATGCTTGGTATGAAGTAGACATCACAGGAATTGTTGCAGATTGTGAACACCTTGGCAAGGAGAGGCTGTCACTGAAATATGTGACTTTGTCAGGCTTGGAATTAAAAAGAATAAATCATAGAATAAATATAAAATAATACATAGGTGAGAGTGCCTCATAACCCAGCTCTGAAGGCACAGGAATACTGCAAGATGGTCATTGCTGGGGTATGAAAGGTGTCACGCAGGGAACAGCAGCTGCAGAAATGGTTGTTAACCTAACTCCTTAGTGCAATGTAAGACCTAAGCATGACCAAATCCTACATTTTTTATGACCTGTCTCATATGAAAATCCTTCTTGCCCATAGGTTACATAGAGTTTAATTTTATTTTTTTTTTATTTTTTTTTTAAATCTGGGAACATAAAGACCTACACAGATCTCAGAATAGATGCTCTCATGAGTGTAAGGGTACTTTGGAAACCTATGTCACAAGGTCACCTTATGAAATGAATGCTGACCTAATGAAAACTCAAGTTTATCCTATTATTAAAATATTCTTTATTGTATTTGTCACAGCCTGAAGGTCCTGGCTGTGATGAAAATGTCAGTCTGCTGAGTGCAGGCAACAGCTTATTTGTGCTGTTAGGCATTAACAGTTTGAAGATCCAGAGGAGATAGGAGACAAGGAATCAAGAACCACCTGCTTCAGAGAAAATAATGTTAAAAAAATTCCTCTTGACATTAAGGACAGAGAGGAGAGGCAACAATTCACTGATGCTTACTGGAAGTTGACTTCCATTTCTTTTTCACTGCCCCTTAAAGTTGCCATGAGTGGGGTTAATTTTTCACTGACACCTTCTTTTTTTTTTTACCTCAGTCCTCTTGTTTTCCCTGTGAAAAGTCATGTTTGGGTGTGCTACAAAGTCAAGTCAGGAAAGACAATGAGAACCCAGTGGGAAAACTGGGCAACCCCTTGGGTGCCTGAAGACTACAGCCAGTTATGACTGTATTTCAGTTGCTGAGATTCCTCTCATCACAGCTTGGCTACCTGCAGACGCTAGTGGATCTGTTCTCTGTATTACAAGAAGGCAAACCAGACTACGGCAGCTTGGGGTAATTCTTCCTAAGGGATGAAGTTTCACAGGGAAGAGGGAGTACTCAGATGCTTGTCGCTGATCGTTAAGGCTCTCTGCAAACTCTGGCAGTCGACGGATTTGCCTTTCAAGCCATTCGCTGAACCTGTAAAGGTGAGGAGGATAGGGTTTTTTCCTCTCTTTCTCTTAAATAACAGTCGAGAATTGAGCCTGCCCTCTGTTTTGGAGAGCAAGGACTCCAAGCACGGGTTCAGGTTGCCTTAATCTGACCCTTTAATATGGAGAAAATTCTCCGCTTCCAGCTGAGCACAAGTTCCCAGCTGAACAGACTTCTCCTGCCTGTACATCTGCACGGAGGGAAATGACAAAATGTTCCAATTTTTCTAAAATGTCAACTTAAAAAAACACGCGCACGCAAGCCCAAATAGAAAACAGATGCACTGTGGCAGTCTGGGAGATATAAATTTAAAGCTTGGAGCTGTCTTCACAACCCTCACTACCACTTTTATGGTCCTGCTTTCACTGCAGCACACCTGAGGCCTCCTGGCAAGACACGTTTTTTGAGTGCGAGTGACTCCCCAGTTGAAAACAAGCCATGAAAAACCCTACTATGTCTGAGGAGAAAAAAAAATACAAACGACCAAGGTAAACACAGAAAGAGACATCCCTGGCACTGAATCAGATCCTGCCAATGTTATTCCACTTCGTCTCATGTTCACCCATGGAAGGTCTGACCCGTTATCTTTAGAAGTGAGAGTGCATAGAAAACATCTCCCCTGTAGGTTCTGGTTGTACCTCTGTTCAATCTTCCCACTCCCTAACAGGAAGAACGGATTAGGCATGGACAACTCCAAGTGTCCTACTAGCACAGACTCATCTGTTATCCTCACTGTTGTTTATGACAGTCTATTCTTATCCGTCCTCACTTTATTTTCTTTCCATGTCTTTTCTTTCCCATTACATACTTCCTCACAGATTAAAGGCAAAACTCACCGGTAAAAAAGAACTTAAGTTCAGGTCAACATATCCGGTGCAAGAATTCTTAAGAATTGACCTTTTGGTAATATTTTTCAATATTTATTACCCTGCGTCAAAACTGAAGTCTCTGATATAAGACCTACCATGTACCTGTAAGTTCTTGAGGCAAGGAATTTTGTTTCAGTTCTACTGATGGATTTTAAAAAAGTAAGCAGAAGCATTAAAAAAAACAACCAAAAAACATCAAGAGAAAGGAAAATGGAGAAAGAAACTAAACACTAATAGGATTTGGGATACCTAAATAGAGGTAGGGCGCCAAAGTACTTCCTAGAGACATCCCATGTGCCTAGAAGCACTGCATGTCTAAGTTTCCAGATCTCAAAGTCCCCACACACGTCGCACATCAAACCAGCAAAGCCCCAAGACCTGGTCATCAATAACCCTCTCAGTAATCCCACCAAGAGGGAGAAAGCCTGAGAAGGGTAACACTGGAGCCTCTGGCAGACTGCTCAGCGGTTTTGGAATCTGAGTGTGGTCTCCACCAAAAGCACTACGAGAATAAGCCTTTACTCACCTTCCACCACTGCCTTCGGAAACTCATCGTCAAAGAGGAACGTTGGGATGGGGAGCCTATCAGGACTCAGAAAGGGACTGGAAAGTTTGTCTTGGCAATAAAGTTCTCCTGAGCTCTGATAAACAGGGCTCATAAATACTACAAGGGTTTAAAAAATAAATCAGTACGAACTATAAATACATTATATCAGTCAGTCTTTCCATGCACTTCATTTGTGATCCGTGAAGGGAAAGGGCAGGTTAAAATACTGCTTTTTCTCTCAGCTCCAGTTTCCTAATATATCCTTTACCATAAAGCGTGGGGTATTAAGTGTAAACTGAAAGATGGTGAATGTTTATGACTTCAGTCCTCTTTCCCTTTATTTTGGGGTTGTTTGTGTTTGTGTTTTTTGTTTTCCCCCCCCATTACTCTTTCTCTCTACAACTTTCTCTCCCTTAATCCCATCCTGGCTGCCCTTTTACCAGCCTCTCATTTCTCTGATAAAACACTTATTGGGATTACTAGAGATATTTTTCACTGCCTTCTAGTAACTGAGACTCACGTTAAATGTTCATGGCCCTTCTCTCAGGTGCATGGCATGTTGCCACGGATTTCGGGAAACCAACTACTGAGCTCACATACGCTTGGTGATAACATGCTGGAAAGGCCAAGAGCAGTGAAAGCTGGAGATCTGTACAGCTTGTGCTACGTGTCAGCTGCCCAGATAGCACAGGAAAAACAAATGGCAGGTCATGACAGGGCTCTGGCTCCATCCAAGCTGCAAGTCGAGCATCCGACCCTCAGAATTAAAGCTCTCTTAATTCAAATATTCAATCATTCACAATACATGGATAGCGCTTTCCTGAAAATGTTTTTTTCATCTTTTTTTTCCCCCATCCACTTAAGATTCTCACCATCTGCTGGAAGAGCAAAGCTGAGACACTCCTGATGTCCCACTTTGTACCTTTCAGTTCCTCGTCATCTTCATTTCACCTCATGCACGAATCTCAAATTTATGTTGAAAACTGTGTGTTACCTGTTGAAAGTCACACAGAATTTCCCAAATAAATAGATCTTCAGCGTTCTCCTTTAAATAAAGCAGATAAAACTGTCCCATGGGAGGCATTAATATTTACCAAAAATCAGTACACCTGAAACAACTGAATAGAGAAGGCAAATATAGATTTTTTTTTTCCTCTGAAATGTCAGCTAATTTCAGTTTGCTTTTCTACGACAAGAACTAAGAAAAACCCACTGTCCTTAAAATGAAATATTCGTAGCAAAATGAATGATTTGTGGATAAAAGATAGAAATTACCAGAGAAGTGCCAAAAAGGACCAAATTTGTATGTAAGGGAGGGGTGTCCTGGGGGATGCATCAGTCCATGTGTGACCCATTTTTTATACTGTTTCCTAAACAATTCCCTGCATCTCACTGATAGGAACAAGACAACAGGTTACAAGAGTTTGGTCAGATTCAGAATAGTCACTTTTGGTATTCATGATACAAGCTGGATTTCTTTTTCTAGATGTTTAACATGCACTTCATTTTAATTTTGACTTTCTATCTTGATTTATCATGAGCATCTGTGTTAAATAGCTCATATTTTTCCATGTCTGAGTTAAATAAGCTTCCCACCCCTGCACACTTCCATAGAAGTAACAGAGGCATGGCAGGAACCATCATGATGATCTTTCACCTGGTCTTTATACCTGCAGAGAACCCAGTGACCTGCAACCAAGTTTCTCTCTCCGTTGTCCTTCCAGGCAGTCTGACCTAACTGGGACCAACTGGGCACGTTCATCTGGAAATTCCACAAGATGTAGTGCCTGTGTATTTCCCAAAATATAGAGCGAGATTGTCATGTTCAGCAAACTTCCACCCATGAAAATCAGCTCAGAGTCATGGCAGGACATCATCTCTGGTTCCGTCTGGGACCCATTGAAACATCCATAATGGGGCAAACCAGTACTTCTTTATAAAGAGAAAGAAACCCCATATTCCCCGTGTGTCTCGATAAATCTCAAGCTATTTACACACTGTTTGGTTTCAGCATGGAAAAATAAAGGTTAATTTTATAGAAGGCTTTTGTGGCCTTATAAAATGAAATAACAATGTTATAGAAGTCGTTGCATCTGGATTGCTGGGTATATTATGGCTGCCATCTGTTCTTTTAACACTGTTTGGTTTTTTTTTTTTTTCATGCCTGGCAGATTTCTATACAAAAGGAACTGGAAAGTTTAATGCTCTTATTATTATCTTAGCTTAAAATTTTTCATTTCTTCATCTCTGACGCCCAGCATGCTCTCAGGCTTCTACAAAAGTGTTGCGGCACAGGTTAGTGAGAGGAAAAATAGATATTAAAATGAACAAAAGAAAGGGTGGTCAGCAATATCTAGATTAGCTCTCAGGATGAATATCGCATTCCACCTGTCTCTATTAACTGTGCAGCATTCCTTTAGGCATTTTTATTAACTGACATTTCTGTCAATAAACAGAAAGGACTTTACCAGGTCCGCAAGAAACAAAATGCCTTGCGGAAGGAGAGCTTCTAAGAGGTAGAATATCGCTCTATGCTGCTTGGAAATGGCACTGAAATGCTCCTCACCCAAGCTCTAAGAACAACTAAAAGAGGAAAATGAAACTTAACGTTGAGGTGGAGTTCCTCAGAGCTGGTGGTGAGTGCAGTCACGGAAAGCACATCTATTCCTGCAACCTTCCTGACTCCCTTCTCCCTCAAACTGGAGCTCTTTTTTTAAAAAAATAATCCCCAGTATCTGAGTGCTTGAAAAGCTTCCCTTCCTGCTCTAAGTAGATAATTTCATTTGTTGGTTGTCTCTCTTGACCTATGCATAATCATTCCCATCTTGTGCTTTTTTTCCTGGCCTGGCATGATTCCTTAGGTAATTTTTCTTAGTTTCTGGGTCTGTCTCAGTCCACTTCTTGGAAAAATCTTTCCTTTTTGTCTCTGTACAGTTCCTTTTTCTCCAGCTCATCCAAAAACAGAAGCAGAGAAAGGCAGTGGTGGAAGGTGAAATTTGCTCTCAGTGCATATTTTCACTATTCCCTTCCAGAAAAAAGTCTCATCCTTAATTCTTCTGCAGTGGGATGCTTCTGTATATTCAGATTTAAGTCTCTGATACTATTACAGTTACAGTTCAGCTAGCAGAACCAGGACTGTCTGGTGCTAAAAACTTTATCTAAGGGATTTTAATAAATTCCAGAACTTGAACAACTAGAAAGACTCTCAGAACCAGTATATAGACCGGATGAGACTCCCTTAATTGAGATGCAATTTCTTCTTAGGAGTATTAGTGGATGTAAATTCTTCTTGGGAGCATTAATGGAGTACACTGATGGAAACCACTAAATCTTCTAAACACTGCACAGAGGAGAATTTTGGCTCTATTGGTGCAGATGGCTTGAGATACCCGTTTATGACCTGTCTGTTTAGTTTACCTCCAATTAATTTCCTTATCCTTCTGGACTATCTCTGCTCCACTACATGAACTGATTCTCCACTATACGTTCTTGTCTTTTATGTCTTCTGCTCAGTTTTCTGATCTGTTGATCATTCAGTGGAGGTGCCCTTTATGTCAACAAAGCACTGTACACCTGACTAGAGTTCTTGTAGTTTACAAGAGTTATGAAAAAAGAAGTGAGGACTACAGAGAATAGTTTATTCACTTATAGCCTAATCTACTATATGAAAGGAGATTGACAACTGACTTGATTATATCATCTGTGTACTTTTACAGTCACACAGCTTTGGAGAATGATGCGTTCTACGCTCTAGTCACAAAGAAAACCATTTGTAGAAGCTGAAGTCAGGCAAGTTCAAATGGGAAACAAACTGCACGTTTTCAAGGGAAGATTGCCAACACAGAAACCCCCCCAAAGATGGGGTAAATTATCCAGCATTTCTCATTTTGTGATTCAAATTGCTGATTAAAGCACACTGAGGTGTCTGTCGGTATGTGGCCTATATCTATATGTGGGTCTAAATTCCCACAGTAGTGATTTGAAATATTTGGTGAGATTCAATAACTTATACATAGATAATTAATGTAATTTTAGGGGCTGTGAGGTTTTCTACCTGCTTGAGAAAGGCATTCATGTCCTGAACATCCAGAGTCAGAGCTGCCAGCTGTTATAGGTCTCTGTGATACTCAGGGATTTCTTGTATGGCATTAGACAGCAATTACAGCCAAAAAGTCCTTGCTCTGGACAAATCATTCTCCTGTAGGTGAGAAGATATGCTTTCTGAACTCCAATAATTGTATTGCTTCGGGCCCTGAGTCATTTGTACCTTGTCCCACCTGAGATACTCTATGATAACCCTCCTGTGGCTCTGTTAGGTTACCTCAAATGGGATAAAGCATCTGTGTTTAAGCAATAAATTACATCTGTAACCAGTGCAGGCAGTTGAGCCTGGAGAGCTATTCACCCAACCCACTTGTGACCCACTCCTTTCTGGAGCAGCATCTGGAAACCAGGCAAGATACCCCACGGTGACTAAAATAAAACTAGACACCTCTATTTATTTTCCTACAGTTGCAGGAAGTTGTGGGATGGGAACGGTGGCCTTTAACTGAGGGAGCTCTGAAAAAGTTCACCTGATTGAAATACATGCAGGCTTCTTTTCAAGGTTTTGCAGGAAAGGGCCCGAGAAAAGAATTATTCAAGTATCAAAAAATTCCAAGTGAAAGAATAAATTCCTGGGATGTGAGGAAGCTGTAACAGTTTACACCTGTAGGTGGTCTTAATTTCAAGTCCCAAAGGTGGCATTAGATCATTTTGTCTCTCTCAGGTCATCAGGTTTCACCCAGTCACCCCATAACAAGCCCAGAGGGTAAAGGATTTCAGTCCGCAGCAAACAAAGCCACATTTCAAGGCAGGGACAGGAAAGTTCAGAGGGCTACAGGGAACTGGTAGGTGGGTTAATCACAGTTATGCCAGCAGGTAAAATGTGGTTCATATAGCAAAGAAAGGTGAAATCAATCTGAAAAAGGAGAAAATAATTTCCAGAGCAAGGTAAACAGTGTGGTTGTGAACACAGTGATACACAATGTAAATGCAGAACATTTTCTCTGGTTTCTAGAGAAAAAAATCCGTTATTGATTAATAAAGAAAAAAAGGGGCAAAATACAGCTTGGTACTGATGAGATTTGGCAGTGACTGTCGGTCAAAATGGCAAGAATTATGCTACTTTCATCCATTACTGCTCTCAGTCCACCATTCAAGTCTTCTGTTTCCCATTGTTCAGCAGGAAAACCAACTGATACCAATCACAATGATGTGGAACTTTGAAATCTGACCTTCATTTGCTATCTATTATATCTTTTTTTTCTTTGTTACCAGCAAGAAACTATAGAAGTTACTTTTAATCTGGTGACAATTGTGTTGCTGTGGATTCTTTGCAATTAACGGCAAGACAAATTGTTCTAGAAAAGAAATCACATCAAGAGCTGCACTAATGTCTGTTGAAATTAGTCCCACTAAGCAACTGTCAGGAGCAGCAAGTCTCTCTGGCTGCAGAAGGAGCCTAGAGACAGTAATTCCAGCTGTGAAGTTAACAATCCCTGGTGAGAAGGACTTGGCTTTATGTCAACCCTGTGCTACTTGTTTAAGAGCTGGCCCCTTTTCCAGTGGGAACTTCAGGTAGAAAAAGCACATGAATTCCCGTAAAAGGCTATGGCCTAGTGCCCAAATCTCAAGTTCCCCCAATAGGCAGAGGAGAAAAGAGGTGGACTTCTTCCCACCTGACTTTAACCATGTAAGAGTTAGGCATCCACTCTGTGCAAACCATCAAGGTTCCTTCTACAATCAGTGGATAGTGAAGGATACTTCCAGGTTATGAGTCATCCTGTCCTGGCAGAGGTGTCCAAAATAGCTGGAATGAGATGTTTCTCTCTCACTTCATTGACTATTAAGGAAACCTAGATGACTACTTTGGACCACAGGCACACATTTCTGGTGGTTAAAGTTACACAGGGTAGATCCAGCTCTCACTTCAAAACTTTCAATAAATATGTCTTTCTTTTCATCACATTAGAGAACCAATTAGGAACTTCTCCACAAAATTTGGCTTATAACTTTCATTTAAAAGCACCACCTGACATGTAACAAACAAGCAAGAAATGAGCGAGAGGCTCTCTGTAGCTCTGAAGATGTCTGAAAAAGCATGAAGAAGGAATAAGATGTGAAGGTTTTTTTTGTTTGTTTGTTTTGTTACATTTTTCTTAAGCATTGCATTACATTGTGACCTTCTGAATTTGTAAATCATAGAATCGTAGAATGGTTAGAGTTGGAAGGGACCTTAAAGCCCCTCAAATTCCACCCCCCCTGCCATGGGCAGGGACACCTCCAACCACACCAGGTTGCTCCAAGCCCCATCCAGCCTGGCCTTAAACGCTTTCAGGGATGGGGCAACCACAACTTCCCTGGGCAACCTGTTCCAGTACCTCACCACCCTCACAGGAAAGAATTTCTTCCTAGTATCTAATCTAAATCTCCCATTTTTCAATTTAAACCATTACCACTTGTCCTGTCACTCCACTTCCTGACAAAAGAGTCCCTTCCCTGTTCAGTCTGGTGCTTTGCGTTAGATATTTCAGAGGTACTATATTGCAAACACATAGTTATGCAGAAAGGTTACTTCCATTTTGTTTATAAATTGGTTTGGTTATTGATTTCTTCTCATCTTTCTCCACCTGGAACTGAAAGAATCAAATGTATAGATGATGGTAGCAAATTGCCCCTTCAGAAGATTTTGTCCTTTCAGTAAAACACCCAATTGTTTTCCAAACATTACATGAGATATTCAATGTTTTAGGGAAGTCCAATATGAAAACTGAAAGCAAACCAGAGTCCATATCTCATTCTCCTGCTACCAGCGTCCAAATATTGCATCACGCATCCCTTCAAGTAAGTTCATAGACCTGTGTAAGAGCTCTTAGTCATGGAAACTAATCTTCCTGCCAGTTTATGTGCTTGGGCTGATGTAGCAGCCTTTTGTGACACAAGTGTTTCATAATTAAGTTAATCAATCCTTTCTTCATCTTTGGATTTCTTCTGAGGGTGATGGCCACGGTGAATCAAGAGTCAGAAGTGGCCCGGAAATGAGGTTGTAACCTGATGACTGATTGAAAACATTTAATGAATATGTTGTGAGGAACCTAGATCAGGTGTGAAATCATAAAGCTTAAATAAAGAAAGAGCTTCTATATATTACCCACAACCCACTGCAAAATAAATTTGCATAATATTCCACCTAAACGCAATTTCTGCTTCCACCCACTAGATGGAAGCAAACCTTAATTTATATGATGATGCCAGCTGTGTGCAATATATTTGATGTCTGAACGCCAACGTGTGTGGTCTTGTGGGTTTGACTTACCTTCTTAGTACTGGTTAATGAGGGAAATGCATAACTTTGAGCAAATCAATTCTCGGACATCATAAAAGGAGTAGATTGGCTAAAGACCAAGAAATCACTTTAGTACAAAGAGGAAAGGAGTGGAAACCTGCAGTATCTTTTCGTATAGACTAAGTCAAGTGTGCACGTTTTTTCATAGGGTGTTTTATTTTTAAACCTTGACTAAGCATCTAACGTTTTCTGAATCTGCAGTGAAAATATTTGGAAGCTGGATCTCTTGATGTTCACTCACTAACGCCCTGCCTTCACTTTCGGACCAGTAGGCCAAGAATAAAATCACGTGTCATGGAAGGCTGCGCCATTAAAGAGAAATAATTTCCAGAGTTCTTTTGGGTATATACATGTCAGCTTTCCAAGAACTGTCTGTTAAACGAAATACATTTTCTGTTGCAGCAGGAAGAAATAGAAATCTTACTAGTCAATGTTTACTGGAAACGGTCAATAAATGAAACTGTCAAGACAGTGGCTCCTGAGTCACTACAGCTTGCAAGAAATTCAAGCAGAACTCCCTTGTGGGCCACGTATCAGGTGGTAGATAATGAGGTGATGCATGCATAAGGGTTTCTTCATAATCCGAATGCCCAATGTGGGGAGGGAGTTGATGGGCAGAAGCAACTGAAACCCTAAAGGAGACGTTTTCCTAGAACCCAGCTCCTCAGACAATCCAGCCCCATCCTCTAGTGGATCTCCAGTAAATCTTTGGTGTTTGTCACTCTGATCAACTTTTTTGGTCTCCCTCCCTCAGCTCTCAGGAGCACATAACATGTAATAACTCTGCTGGCTTCAGACTTTCCAGGTGCCTTAGAGAGTACTGCTAAATCCCTGTGGAAGGACATCTCCTGCTAGTTGTAAAGTAGTCTTGGATGACTAAGTTTAGATGTAGGCTTTTCAGTTTTAGGTATGTATCAGGGGATATTTGTGCTACAGCTATTCACTGACTGTTAAGCAATATGGAGGAGGCAAAATCCACCTAGTAATTCTAGGAGATTATCTTGGAACCCTGCAGCCAAATGTTCTAGGTGGTGTTCACTTACGCTGGACTCTGTGGTGCATCTTTGCATGTGTTTCTAATGTTTATCATTGAATTGTAGTTTTTCATGAGGTCAACAAATGTTCGGCGCTAAAATTCACATGACAGTGGGAAATTAATTTATTTTTTTTAATTAAAAAATAAAATTCATAGACCTCATGATTCACAGTAAAGACTGCTAAGGTGATATCAATGCAGCAAGGAGCAGATCTAACAGGGAAATGAGAAGAAACTTTCTCGTGTATGGTAACGATCCAACATTCACAGCATCCATGTTACATCAGATACTGATCAGGTGACATGAAAGCAGCTCTCCAACCACATAGTTCTCCCCTCTTATTCACACATCAGCCCAAAACAAGTCCTAAAAGCACAAGGAGCTGAAAGGTGTAGTACCATCACCTTGACTTTACAGTTTAGAATCTCAATATTGTTACAGTCTTCTTGTCAGTGACAATGACTTTCAACAACGTCATAAAAAAAAAAGAAAAAAGAAAAAAAGATAAAAAGAAGAAAAGAAAAGAAGAAATAAAAGGAAAAAAAAAAAGGAAAAAAGAAGAAAAGAAAAAAAAAAGGAAAAAAGAATAAAAGAAAAAAAAAAATCCCAAATTTCTTTAGTGCAGGCGCCTCTTATTTTAATGAGAAGAGCAACGCAAAGGACACCAAACATAAACCAGAGAAACAAGACCACTTCGTTTTAATTAGAGCTCCACAAACCCCAGAGCAACTTTGCCCAGGGCACAGAAGTGACAGCAGAAAGTGGTCATTAGTCCTGACAAAAGAACTGCCAGGAAGCACACAGACCCCTAAATGAGAGTGCTTTAGCTTGTCACAGTGAAAGCACATTTATTACAGCTAACGAATCTTGGCCAGGGTCTATAAAACAGTGATATCTGACTGAAGAAGCCCCGACCGCCTTCTGCAGCAGTAACCTTGTCATGTGCATTGACAGAGGCCAGAACAGTTCTGTGGGACTCTCAGGGGGTTACAGGGTCTCTAGGCTGCTCCTTTAATTAGCCCTCAGATAGCTGAGGAGAATTTCCTGCTGCAGTTCACAGTGGGACAGGGCAAAGGCCTCTGAAACAGCCCTGCGAAGAGGAGGCGATGTTTATGCAAAAAGTTGACCCCCATAATCACTCTGTTGACTTCAGGACACGGGCTGGAAGTCCAAAAGGAGCACAACCGTGTCCAAGGCTATTTATAAGTGAGAACTGGGGGTGGGAAAATGGTTGAGAGGGGATGGGGGAAGCGATGCCACAAGCATGGAAACAGAGCATGTGCTGTCGTGTGAATGGTAGAGATTCGTTTTCCTCTTGGTGCTTGCTTCAGAATGCACAGGAATGGCTGAATGTGCCTTGCTCAGGGTGACCCGCATTTGTCCCATCATCCCCTTCCAGCCTGCACCTTGCTTAGCTGCACTGCAGCCCATCTGCACATCCCTCACTGCTGTTGCCCCCTTGCTATTCCTGCCAAAGGGGGTTGAAGTGCTATAAGATGTGATGAGCTGTTCCTTCTCACCACACTTCAGAAAGCCCAGCAATGACTTTGGCTTCTGCTGGAGACTGCAAAAACTACAGAATGACCAAGAGATCCAAGAGGAGTAAATTTAGATTGAAAGACTTTAATTTGTTTATTTCTCCACAGAAGCTGTGCTCAACTTTACATAGTCTCGGAGGAAGCAAGAATGGCCCTTCATAGAATCATGGAATGATTAGAGTTGGAAGGGACCTTAAAGATGATCGAATTTACTGGGTTATCAATGCTAAGGTCTTGCGGTGCTCAAGCAGATGAGACAGACACAGGAGGTATATATAGACCCTTTTTTTAACAGACATTAACAGAAAACCCAGATGAGATGAACAGATCTATCAAAATCATGCCTAGAGTCTATCACAGATCTGCGAACATAGTTCCTGGTAACTTGGCAAAGTAGAGTATTCATTGGACAATCATGAACTTTATTAGCTCTGTGGGTCATCTTAAGTGCTCTCCTGCCAAGTAAAGAGGATTTAAAATTTCAAGAAGAGAGGTGATATTTGTTTTATGTTTACATTTTCAAATGAGAAAACCTTTACAGCTGCTTGCTACAGAATATATGCATTTCAAATTACTAAAAAAATTGATAGAAGTCCTCTCTTATGTAGAAGGATTAACAAAATGAGTAAGATGTTACATGCTTTGAGAGGTTGCATAGGGCAGCATCAAATGACAGATAAATAGGACCAGTTTGAGGGTGAAATGGGTGGGTTGTATCCTCTATGAGTCTGAAAATGCTCTTCATCCTCTGGGAAGTGAGAGCTACATGAAAAAAGGATTTACATTAATTTGTTTTCCGTGGCATCTGCACTGTTCTGGAAACGTATCCCTGTGGCAGGACCTCAGAATTCCTAAAGTCTTCTACCTTGATCATTTGCAATGACTTACCACAACCTTTGTGTGTGCTGGTCTCCATCTCCACTGACCTACTGAGATTAAGGGGTTCTCTTTCCCCAGAAGCTGAGAAAAGGGAGAAAAGATCATTGCCCTCTTGATAGATAGGATGCTGGGCTGGATTGACCTTTCCTCTGACCCAGGACAGCTCTCCCGGTGTTCATTAACAGTTTCTGTAGAAGCTACTGGTTTTAGCTCTGGAGGTTTCCAGTGTGATTTTCTGCGATTTGAGATGACAAGTCCCAGCCTGTGTTGGGATCCATTTAAGTTCAAGAGTACCCTTCAGGTATCTTTAAAGACAAAGCAACGATTTAATTATATTTCATTTCAATGATTTCAGATATCAGTAAAAGATAAATCAATGACTTGGCAAGAATTCTTGCCCATCTAAAAAATTAACTGGATAATTCAGGGTTTGATGAAGATTCCTGTGTATAAATGGTGAACTGGAACTGGGTTGTTTTCTGGTTTTTTTGGCAGATCTTGAAAAACTACACCTCAACTCCTGGGCTAATGAGATTATATTTTATAATCTATAAGGGAAATTTGTTCTTAATAGCATTTTATAATGTTTCATTCTTGGAAGAAAAGGATGAGAAAAGAAAATATTTTTTGTGGTTCTCATTTAGTTGCCATTGCAGTGTGATGCCTCAGACTCGCTCCAGTGACTTCATTTGTAACTAGACAACCTCAAAGAAGATATTTACAGACTCATTGTGGAAATCCATCAAGGATTGTTCATGGTTTCCAGTGGGCTACTGTTCACTTCTATTCTGGTGTCTACCCTCTATAGTTATCTGGGGCAAGACGCATCTCAGGATTTCAGGAGTGTTATAGCACTTTTCCACCTCTTCCTCAAATCTTTTGGATAATCTTAGGTTGACTACCTTTCTTTACACCCACATCTGAGAATCAACATTAAGCAATGCAGATGGGCAAGGTTTATATCTTTCTCTCCCCATCTCAATGAACACTGAGTCCTCTCCACATTCCCCTTGTTTTCACATGGCTGGAGGCTCTTTGTGGCTGGGATTACATTTTTACGATGTGCAAAATGCCATAAAGTAAAACCCATTGCTTTCTTGATGATGAAAACATTTAAGCATCAGTAGAAAAAGTGATAGCTCCATTATATCAGGCAAATCTTTCCACCATGAGAGTGTACAGCTCTCTGTGTGTGTGTAGGTGTGCAATGTGGGTATCTGCATGTGTACATGTCCCTTCTTGGTTCATGTGTGCCTGGTTCCATTGACTTCACGCACATAACAAAAGTCTGCAAATCTCCTCCTTGACATATTATTCCCAGGTTTCATGAGCAAGCGCAATCTGTGTGGTCTAACTATAGCACAAAACAATACCTTGAGGGAACAATAACGATGCTGCTGATGTCAGAGCGCTGAATTGTTCTGCACAGGGATTTCTCAGGCCACATCCCTGTGATCCAAAGGTGAAAAATCAGGGTTAATGCTTTTAGAGGACCACTGTGTTTTGGTAAAGCAGAATGTGGGCTGTGACACATAAAAACACCACTTCATTAGTTCTTTCATTTTAAAAACTCAGATCCCATTTTCATGTCTTCGGGTTTATATCGACATACTATTGAATTTGGAATTCCCCAGACCCATTTTAAAGGCTTGCTTTGCCTCTATAAACCCACATCTGTTTTGGCTGGAAGTTCTCTGGTCTTGGCATGGGTTTCAATTACCAACTTGCCACCTATATAGTCTGAACATATAAAGCTTTGAGGTTGTTGCTGCTGGAGGGAGGGTTTATCTCTTTATTTTCATGGGGTATCCCAGCATTCTCTTAACTCTTTCCTTTTTCCCTTCTTTGCCATCTCTCAAAACACCGCAGCCCTCCCCAGTGATCTGGCTTGCCCCTAATCCCTTTTCAGGTTGGTTGTGCTGCTGTTGCTGCATTAACAAAACTAGAATTTCCTCTCTCAGACCTTCTAGTTTACAACAGCAGTTATAATAATTTCCAACTGATTTCAAGCTCCAGTTGACAGCCAACAACTGGTTTATGTTGCCAGTAATGCATGTCAATCAGAAGGAAGTAAATTAATTTGCTTGGGCAGAGAACCTCTGGTGACTACTAGACTAACCCTTCGATATTTCATATGGACTTCCAGTTGTTTTGTTTTCTCTTGTAATGATTACACTTATGAGAATTACAATTGTTATGAACAATTATGAGAAAGAGCGAAGCTCTCCAAATTTTTTTTTGATGGGCTAGAACAAGAAGCCAAGAGCAATGGGGTTTCACTAAAGGCGAGCAACTACACGGAGGAAGGAGCAAAATGCACTCACTCTGATTTGTATGAGGGGGGTGATGTTCACAACATCCAGTAAATAACTACATAATTCAACTGATCATGAAGCAACATAGTGAGTGCATATGTGTTTGTCTCCTGAATTTCTCCTACTGTCACTCCAGTAAAAAATTGCCTCCTGCCAGTGCATGGGAACATCACTTTTAGCAACATGCATCCCTGATCTTTCAAACATTTAAGTCCATGGATGGTTTTATAAATACGATATAGTACCTTACATTTTGTGGAACTGTTCAGTCTTCACATGCATGGAAAGGTAGTAATATTTGAGCTTTTTATCTGCCAGGTGGTTGAAACCCAAGGTAGACTAGGTTTAGTCACTAATGTAATTTTTAGGTATTCCAAGATATAATATGCATGGGGTTTATTTTGTTTTCCCTCATCTACATCAAATATAGCTGGTTGAAACTGGGTGGATGTCAGTGTTTCCCATCAAATCCTTCACACACTGATTCACCAAAGCAAATTCCTTCTCTGAGATAACATCACGTCCATTCAAGTGTCCTCAGGTTGCCATGTAGTGACTGAATGGACTATCACTAATGGACTAATTGACATGGATTTCTCCTATGATGCCTCTTATTTCATCCCTTTGTTGTGGGCTGGGGTCTGGGAGCATATAGCCATCTAGGCAGGAGAGGAATCCTACAGTATCAGCTGTCTGAATTTCTAACAGTTCAAGCATGGAAAAGGGTAGATGTATTTAAGGTCCTGGTTTGCACCATGCAGCTAGAAGAAATTCAAGGAGGGCCTTTTCTTGGTTAGAAGTGGATTTATGGTGGACTGGTGGAGAAGATAGGGCTCATAGCATTGAAGTCCTGTTTTGGGTGGGTGTACTGAACATCGTGGGATAAAAACCCTACTTCAAAAGGTGGTCTGGGAGGGAGAAGGGGAAAGGAGGTGAGAGAAGTGAGAAGATGAGATCTGGCCAGACAGGGACTGGGCCCAGCAAGAGTTAACTACGCAACCAGTCCCTGGTACATTTGGTGCCTCGCTGCCCCTCCTCTCAGCTCGCTGCCTTCCACACTCTACAAACTCCAGTCTGTGTCTTCGTTATCAGCCCCTGGTGATGACAGTTTGCACGGCAATGTTTTCCACTGCAGGACCATGTAGTTTGAGGTGTATCAGCGGTGCTGCTTCCCTTCACAAGGGCTCCTATCTTCCTGCTGTTTCTCAGAAGCTCTCCAGTAGGGCAAGGGCAAGGCCCAGGCAACAAGGCTTTCAGCTTGGTTTGGAAAACAAAACACACAAGGCACGCAACATGAAAAACATGACCCACCCATTTTTCACAAGCCTATTGCTTTGCAGGTGTTGCCAAAAAAAAATCCAAGAAAGATTTGTTTGCTGTAATTAGAAGCATAACCATCACAAGACAACTTGTGCATTTATGTGTGTATTTATATATAAAGCAATCCAAAATCTAGGCAATTAAGTGGGACGTTATTACTTTTGCTTTTTGTTAAAGAAAACTCTGCTAGCAGGAAAAAAGGTGGCTGTGAATGCTGTTTCTCCCTGAAACTGGAGTGCTTGGAGAGATCCACTGGCTGGACATCAGTGGCTACAGCTCAGACCCACCTTATTTCCACCTGCTAAGAGTTGACTTCAGACCTCTGGACTTCCCTCACCGTAGCAACTGATGACCTGGTTGGTACGTACAGTGAGTCAATACTCCTCCCGGCTCTGCATGAGGTGTGAGTGATGCCACGGGGCTGTGGGAGAACATAGGCCACGACAGCGAGCTTAAGCCTTAGCAACTGGAGTATTGTGCTTAACAGAGAAAATTGAAGCAAAATGAAAGGATAAAAAAAAAACCCAACAACAAAACCTCAAACCAAACAAACCCACATTGTGCCTTTTTCCTCTTTACAGCCCTGGGATTTTGAAGCATGAAGGCAGGAGTGATGTATGGGTTCCTAGGGAAAAAAAAAAGGTGGACATTTTTTCCTACAGTTTTTACCCTCAAGAAACAGATGCATCTTGTGTTGGAGACATTCCAAAAAACCCACAATCTCTTTCAGAAGTGCTCACTGGCATCCAGAAAACAAGGTTAGGGAGCTAATGTGGTGTCTGATTTGCAATTAGGGAACAGTGCTACATATCAAAGCCCACATCTGCCAAGATCTCTATACATCTACCTCCTGTTATCATATTAAATATTTGCAAGGTTGTGGACTTCATATGGTTTAAAGACATATGTTGAGTATGCAACAGAGATAAACTTTTTAGTGTTTAGGAAGGGAAAATCAACCATTGCTGTACTTGGTGTAGTTGTGGGCCTCCTAGATCGCTGATCATAGGTGCTCTTAGTAAGAAACATCTAAATATGCTGCTACCTTGCCCCTTGCTTTGGGCTGAGGTGTTCTTGGTAGGGGATACAGTGACTATTTTCTGCTGCCAAGGCTTCTTCTAATTTAGATGGGTTGGCTGTTGTCACACATGGAAGATGAAATATCATGGAATGTCTCAAAAGGCACAATGAAGTGTCCATACTCTGTGAAATGATGGGCAGGACCCGCAGCAAGTGTAAGTCAAGATAGGTGAACCAAAAGGGTAGGAGTCACTTCTGTTGTGTATGCCAGCATGGACAGAGGAAACTCAGCTTCTCATCAGGGATAAATCTTTACAACTCCATTGCAATAAAAAAGGCAGATGATCACCTAAGGAAATATGTAGAGCTTTGTTAAATAGAATACAGTGGTTTTTCTGGCAATGTAACCCAGCAGCAGTAAGGGTCAGCTGTCCAGGTTCCCAGTTGTGATAGATTGGCACTGCTCAGCTGATGCTTGGATCTGCCCAGTCACCCTAGATGTTGATTTGACTCTGTGTCATGGTTATTTTTGCACTCTTATTAACTGAAGAAAATAATAATCTTTGCTATTTAGATCCCCGTCATCACAAGACCCCAAAGTGATAAACCACAAGCTCTTCCCCATCCGGCTCTAACACCATCCTTCCTTCATGGTCGTGAGGCCATTGCCTTCTTGCAGATCTTCCACAGCTGTTTCTCCTGTGCCCTTGACCACTGACACTGGCTGCTGTAGTGCATGCCCAGACGTTTATTTGCTCTTTGCTTCCTCCCGTGATCACATCTGAGGCCCTTGTCCCCCTGCTCATTCCCACCACCACCCCATAGGAAGCCCAACCATCTTCTGTGTGTGTGTTGACAGACCTACCTTCATGCATGGCATCAGTTCTTCAGGTCAATTAGCTGTCAGCTGGAAAAGAAACAGTGTCTCGTAGAACTTCTGCTAGTCCTTGGCATATTCCCTCTGTTTGACACAAAGAAAACCTGTAGCATTAAAAAAATACATTCAACACAGTCTTTTTCATAGCCCATTCTCTCTCCAACCCTGTGGTTGACCATTGCTTCAGACACTACTTAGTGCTGCAAGTGTTGGATACTTTCAGGGTTCACTATTACAAATCTTTGGAGCTCCAGAGAGCCAAGGTCTGCTGGCTAGATTTATGAGGTAAAGACAAGAAAACATTTCAGCAAAAAAATGGTAGATTGACTATGTCTTCACTCCTAACTGAAATGTAAGCATCTGAGTGGCTTTAAGCACACCAAGCCTCTTGACCTGCATGCTGACTCTCAGCCCAGATATATCTTGGACTCAGAGGAGCATCTAAAATATATAGGATTGTCTGTACAGCACTCCCAAGGGCCTTCTTAAGGTCACATGCCTTGATCCACCACACAGACTAACCCCTGCAGGGCCTTCCAAGAAGTCCAAAGATCGCCCGTGTTGCTGTGCTGGACTGTTTAAGTACGTCTACAGAAAACAGACCTCAGAAGTGCCATCCCAGCCAGGTCAGAGTTACTCTGTTCAGTCAGTGTCCTGAATCTGCCAAGACAAATGTTCTCCTAAACCCTCCCTGAGGTGTTCATCAGACCACAGGCTGAGCCTGTATCTTTCCACACCTGTCTTTGTACGGACCACTGGGTGGAAGGGACTCATTACTCTTAGAGGTCAAGACGGGAAGATGAAATCTCTGGATCAAGGAAAAGTTCAGCAGATTCCTATAGTTACAAGTCTTCTTACATTCCTATTCCTATTCCTAAGGTGAAGTTGCTGAGAAGATGACACCAAGCTCCTTACCATGGCACAGAGCAGAAGAATTGGAGAAGATAGTTATGAACTGAAACAATGAAGGTTATGGTTCAGTATAAGGGAGGGAAATAAAAGCCAACCAAGTTCTAATGATAATGAAGGATTCTCTGGCCGAAGATATGCAGGCAGTTGGATGTGTGACCACAATTGCCCCTTCCAATTCTAGTAAAATAAACAACAACTAATGATAACACTTAAGGAAGTCTTAAGAAAAGGAAATTGAATCAAAGGATTTTTTTTCTCTTTTTTTCTTTTTTTTTCCTCTTTCTTTTTTTTTTTTTTTCATTTCCTTAACCCCAAATTGGTAATGAGAGAGCAGCAGCTGAGGAGCACACATTATGTTCATTGCAAACAGAAGTTAGAAAAAAGGCACTAATCAACTCCGGATAGGAAGCCAACCACTTCAGAGGGCTTCTTCAGCCACCTTCTACAGATGATGGGGACTGCTCTGTTTCTCATTCAGCAAATTGCAGCTTTGACACTGCAATGGGTTTATGCTTGAGGTTCTTTCTAAAGCTTTTATAACCTCTTTAGCTTGCTACTCTAAATTTCTTGAGGAGGAAATGTGGGGAGATGAATAGATTTCATTTTCAGTACCCCAGTTTTGCCCTCATTGAAATCAGTAACTCAAGTCCCCAGTAATTTAAACAAATCATGGGCAGAACTCAAGACTTTCTAAAGAATCAAGGCTGGATTCTTTTCAGCAAGGAATCTAAAATGACAAGATGTTAATGCAAAGCAACCTTTTTTGACAGATCTAGTAATTTCCAAGGCTAAAAACAAATGGCACTGCACCTTGAGTTTATGCTTCTAAAGCAGAATATAAAACTCAACTGCTTGGTACGTCAGCACAGAGACCTGTAACACGCTCACGGTAAATGTGGAGAAAGTTCATTGATCATAGTACCAAAGGCTGAGCCCCATGTTCTTAAACTGAGTGCAAGAGTCAACAGAAATGGAACAATTTTTCTTGATAGCTTGAGTGTCACTAACCCGGTTATTATTAGACTAAAAATCCAGTTGTTTAAGCCAGGGTCATTAGTACTGGAAATGAAAGCGTGAAATTCAGAGGTCAGAAACCTCACCAGACAGGACATTGACAGCAAAAGTATGCAGAATGGTTTGGTATGACAAGATGCTAGTAAGGTTTTTGGGGTTTTTTTTGAGAAATGGCGACCCGATCCAAAAATATTTGCTCAGCTGAACTCAAGATTATGTGGTTGTGCAGGATCTGGGCACTCTTGGCTCTTCCCCCAGCAAACGGGAGGAGCTGGATGTCACCATGCTGCTAGAAAACCTAGTTGCTGTTACTGAAGCTCAGTGAGATATGTCCCATGACTGGAGTTCAGCTATTGATGGCTACAGGCTGTTCAGAAGGGACAGGCAAGGCAGGAGAGATGGAGGTGTTGTCCTCTGCATCAAGAAATAGATAGAGTTTGAAGATCTGTTTTGAGAAGAGTACAGGGTTACTGCCTGGTTCTGTAGGGATGGAGTCAGGAAGGCCAAGATATAGGCGGAGTTGGACTTGGCAAGGGATGCAAAGAATCATAAAAAGGGCTTCTCCAGGTATGTCAAACAGAAAAGGAAGGTCGACCAAAGTATAAGCCCCGTTGACAAACTAATGACAGAGGAGGAGAAGGTTGAGGTACTCAACGACATTTCTGTCTCGGTCTTCACTGGCAACCTCTCTCCTCACATCTCTCCAGTGAATGGAGGGTAGTTAACATTGACCTTGGTTTGCAGTCCCTGGTTTTCAAAATTGACTTAAATGCCCCAATACCTAAAAATAAGTAGATAAATCATAAAAACACTGGTTACAATAACATTCTTTTTACTTAACTTTTGATTTTAGAGCCTTTAGGAAATCAAGTGAACACTTCAAGTGTTTCTTCACAAAGAACAAGGAAGAAATACAGTCTTTGAAGAAAGTATCAGTTTGAGAGTCTTATGCAATCACATGACTCCTTTAGCTGGGAATTCAAGAAATAAAACACTAAATATTGGAACTTGTACCAAAAGAACCACAGGAGTCACCACATCCACTGGACTCACACTGGCATGTCTGTTGTGATAGCAGAGTATTTTACAACTCCTAACCAGAGGAATAAGCAGAACACCAAAAAAAAAATCAAAAAAAATTTTATTTTTTTTTTTGGACAGTTCTGGTTCACTAAAAGGTAGCACTTTAGTTAACCTCTTTGATTTAAAAAGAACAGTTATCTCCCTTGTATGCCTATGAAAACGCCTTTTACTTGCAACCCAAGGAGCGAGATACCGTTTTCACATAACCTTCGCCCTGTAATTTACAGCAAAAACCTTGGTTGGCTGCCAGTCTAATAATCTCAGACCCTGCAGAATGAAATGAAGACATTAATATTATTTTTATTAAGCTGGTAATAAGGCAGACTGAAGCAGAGTTTAAAGCAAATGCAGGTGGAGGAGATTTTATGCCAAAGCGTTAAGTACATTACTTGAGAATGGCCAATCCCAACCCCAGGCAAGACACTTGGGAGGTGCAAGCAAAATTCCTTCCTTTTAGGTGTTAGTTTTGAGATATACACGGCCCTTCCTTTTTCACTGCCGTCAACGGAGTTGGATCCAGCTGCACCTTGGAAAGATAAGTTTTTGTGAATCTTTTTACCTATAAGCTCCCGCCCTGCTCTTTGCTGTTTTGGAGGAAACTCCCTGAATTTTGACACCTTTGACTTCATGATGCTCATCAGAAAAAAGCCAGCATAGACAGAAATGGCATAACAAATTTGCATGACCCTGGTGGTTAGACATTATGTTTGGAGACAGCCTAGGTGTCCACCTGTGTTTCACCTGAACTTACAGAGCTGTCCTGCTTGCTTGGTCTTGTGTTATATATGTAATTTCTTTGCAAACATCTTTAATACACAGTGGCAACTCAAAACTTAACCAGATTATTTCTCTGGACACCTGCACTCCACTTCTGCTTTGTTGTGTGGGCATGAACTGGTATGGAACTCATCTCACCTAAAGTTATGTGTTTGGATTCAGACCAAGACAACTTGATTTAAATGCCCAGGTGTAGGAGGTCTTAGACACATAACTTGGGGAGCAGTCCAGCACATGAATACAGCTAGCACCATCTGAGATGACAAAGCATGGATGTCTCCCAGATCCCACACCAAGTGTGCCAGACCCATGTGGATGTATAAGATATTCCTCCAATGGCACCTTGTACCTGGTTTTGTGCAAATGAATCCTGGCGCTATCTCTACTTCTCATCCCTATGATGAGAGAATTCATCTCACCCTAAAACTGATACCTGCAGTTGGGTGATTGAGTACTTCTCTTGTGATTTCAGAGACATTTAGACAGTTGCACAACAGGATGTGGCACAGGAGCTATAGAGATGCATACCTCTTCAAAAACATCACCTGGAGACCAGGTAGGATACCCTGCTTTGCCTGAAAGGGATCCCACTAATTATAATATGAGCTCAAACACACAGAGAACAGAGACAGACTCATACAAGTGCCCAAATAGGGTTCTGAGACCTATTTCTAAAACTGCTGGTGAAGAATGTCTCACATCATGTGTCTAAATCCTTCACATATTAAGACAAAGAGCAGGAGTCATTGTAAATGTCTTCTCCTAGACCAGTCAACCATGCTCCTTCCTGTAGTCAGGGCAGATATACCTGCTATGGACAACTGCGTCTCCAGCATGATTTACCTCATCCAAGAGTATGTTAAAACCGGTCAGATGAAGCCAGTTTCTCAAAAGTGTCCCCATTTCTTCTAGTTCAAAATAAAGGGAACCCAGGCTGTCCAGTTCAGCTCAGGAGGTCTTCATTGCATAAAGCTATTGAGGGAATTTGATCTAGAGATAACAGTCTAGAGTTCTATGGGAGCTCTGCAACAGCAGCAAAGTTTAAAGGGCTCATTTAGGACAGTTTAAAGGCTTTCTGATATACTACATGGCAAGTGAGACCATAAGCAACGTGCACCTCTTCTTTCATGTGTAATTAACATATTTTTCATTGCATTGATATAACCCCTCTCTGTCTCCTAGAAGATCCCATAAGCCTTGATTCACTTTTCAATGCCCTCCTTCTGGTTTGGGGAGCACAGGGGCTTAGGATGGCAGAGTGGTTGCCTGAGCTGCCCCATAGAGCTCTTTGGTGTACTTGCTTTGAACATCAAATGCTCCCCTATCTGGGCATGCCCTGACATGCTGACGCCTCCTTTTGGGTTATCTGTAGGTCATGGGAACCATAACGTATATTTAAAACCCAGCAGGTCTGCTGAAAAGCTCAGGGTAAGGAGTTAGCCAAGGGAAATTGTCACAGTCCCCTAATCTCCACTTACAATGTTGATTTGAGCTACTATTTCCACTGCTCCAGAAGTGCAATTGTCAGTGTGGTACCAGGTCATGGTATTTATATCACATGCCACACACTTCATGTGTCATGGAAACAGGCTACAACATCTACTCACCAGCCCTTCTTCCTTTTTTTAAATTTATTTTTTTTCTTCTCCCCCCTCCTTCTCCTTCTGGTTTCCCTCGACTCCTTTTAGCTCAGAAGGTTTTTAAATAGAAACACCCTCAGCAGAGCACATTGCCTTGACATGATAAACTGTTTCAGAGGTTCAGAGAAAGAGCTTGCCAAATCACTGGCCATTTCTTTTTGCAGGGAATACTTCAAGCCAAAGCGGGACGTCTATGTCTGTGAGCAAACTGACCATACTAAATTCAAGACATTCATTCTAGGAAGCATGGAGAGGTGGGGAGGGACTCTTGATCAAGGAGTGGAGTGATAGGATGAGGGGAAATGGTTTTAATCTGAAATACAGGAGATTTAGATCAGATAAGAAAGAAATTCTTTGCTGTGAGAGTGGTGAGGCACTGGAACAGGTTGCCCAGAGAAGATGTGGATACTCCATCCCTGGAGGGGTTCAAGGTCAAGCTGGATGGGGCTTGGAGCAACCTGGTCTGGTGGGAGGTGTCCCTGCCCAGGGCAGGGGGATTGGAACTCAATAATCTTTAATATCCCTTTCAACCCAAACTATTCTATCATTCTATAGGGTACAGCACCATTGGGCAGGCACTAGTTGCAAGCCACAAGAGAAGGCTGTAACCTCTCAAATTGAGGGATTACATACCCATGGTTACTTCTTTCTAGCTCAATGCAACCAACGGTCCACCGTGCTTAGTGGACAAGAGAAGGTATACCCTGAGCTACAAAGCAAGAAGTGAAGAACCAAGAGACTCACTTACACAGGCAATGAGATTTTCTTGAAACCTCACTTTTTACACAAAACCCCCCAACTTTGCAACTATTTTAGCACACACTTTGGCCAATTAATTATTAAATGCAGTAGGAATAACGGAGAGGTAGAAAGCTTATTGCAAAAGTAAAATAACCTGCAAGGTATTGCAAAAAGGGAATGAGAAAGGTAGGAAGGGTTCTAGAAAGGCAGGAAGGGGAGTTTTCAGCTGGAAAAAACTCTGATCTTACTCTGCGGACTCAAGTTCTAGCTGGAGGCATCGTATCCAAATGTTGGGGGTTTTTTTCTTTCCTATGTAGAACTCTTTGCTTTGAAGTAGATCACCCAAAATGCTTGCTCAGCAGGCTGAATAAGATTGGAAATAGTGAGCTTACAAACAGATTTGTAGAAAAAATACAAAATACAAAGAGAAAGAAAGTCCAAGCTATGTTTGAATTAATTTAGTTTATCTTCTTCCTCTTTCTGCTTCTGTGTTTTCCTTCTTTATGCCTATTAGCTGTGGTCTGTTTGTATTCCAGACTTTGCATGATGTTACCATGATTTGTAAGCTTTCTGTGTTGTGTTTTCTGAGGCAACTGGGTTCAAACTAAAATAATTAAATTCCTTACGTGCTTGACTGTGGGCTGGATTTGATATAGCACGATACAAAAAGCATCCTCTCCTCCTACTTGGTAGTGAGGAGATAGGAGGCTTCTACTGGTGCATTTAAATCAGATTTTGGTTTGTCCCAGGAAGAATAAAGACCCTTTGCTAACCTTGAGGACAAGCAAGTTGAAATTAAATACCTCAGAGCCTGAATCGATGCCACATGTCATGTACTGATCTCTTTGTCCCTAGCATTCTCCTTCATGGCTTTCCTTCTCTCTAGGTAATACCAGTTCCTTGAACATCCTAAGATCAAGCTACGCAGTTTTGTGTTGTGGTTCTTGAGGGGTAAGAGATAGAAAATTAAACCTAAGAAGAGATGCAGATATAAACAGACCATGGTCCCCAGCAGAATACCAGGAACAAATCTGGATTTACCATAAGCAACTTTCAGCTGTAAACTTAGTGATAGTCAAAGAGCAAGAAAGCATCAGAAATGGCCTCACTCTCCTGAAATTTGAAAATATAGGAAACCAAGGAGAACATTAACGAAAATTCTCCCTTTTGAGAGTGATTTTCTTTGTCTTTAACCAAGGAAAACCCAAATTTACAACTCTCTGGGTGTAGGTCTTGTACTAAAGCTACCATGAAGCTGTAGCTAACTCTGCAGTATCAGAGGCAACACTGGGTTTGGATAGCTTGGATAACATTCCAGCAAACTGGACATGAATTCATTGGTCCAGAGTCAGGTAAGGTGTCCTGTCACTGATGTTCTTATGATCCTGCGAGGGTATATCAGTTCAGGAATATCCTTGTGGAAGGCAGTGTATGTCCAGACCAGTCTTGTCTACAGTTTTCCTGCATCTTTGAATTTTGTCACACAAATCCAGTGCAAATTCCTGTGCCGCAGTACACGGGGCCAGATCAGGGACCCAATCTGGGTCAATGCTATTATATCATTTTTTTCCTCAGGGTTAGTTTCAGCCTCTTCTCTCATTCCACCTCAGAGATACATAAATGTTTGGGCTGGCAGAAGGGAGCAGGAAGAGACAGAATCGCTTCTTTCTGCAATAAAGTGCCAACTTGCAGTGGGTTACAGAGCATGTAAAGCTATATTCTGTGTGAAAAAAAAACCTTGCCAAAGCTGAGCTGGCCTGCTTAGGGCCAGTCAGGTGTTTCTGTAGCCAGGGTATGGCTTGTTCATAAAAAATGTGGAGGCTTGAGTGTATACTTAAAACCTTTCTCCAAACATCCGGCATTAGAAAAGTATGTACGAGTCCTGCCCACAGCGATTCAGCAAACCATATTTTCCACAAATGCATTTGATCGCAAATATGAGAAAAGTATGGGGATCTGATGCTTCTATTTTCCTGGTAGGGGGTGGGGGAGAAAAAAAAAAAAAGCACAGAACACATATATCAAATAATCGGAATAATTGCAAAATAAATACAAAACAGCCAGTTGGCAAGCGCAGTCATTCGAGAGATATTTCCATCTAATACTGTCCAGGACCACTAGCTTAATGTTGTGCATTAAAAAGAAGCAGAAAAAAAAAAAAGAAAAGCACAAGCACTCATGTGACCTGCTGTGGTTGTCTTGCTGAAGAGAATGGCTTCACATTTGCTTTGAATTATTCTGTGCGTGGTCTGAAAGGTCGTTTCTTATTTTTTCTGTTTTCCCCTCTATTTTTTTTTTTTGTTTTTATTCTATGTGTTTCATATTGGTTTATGTTTCTCTCTCAGAGTGCTTAATCCTTCTCTGTATCCTCCAGTCCTGTTATGGCATTACAGTAATAGGCTGCTGAATGTAGCTCTTTTTATTCAATTTATGGCTAGTCAACAAATGTTTCTCTCCACCTCACTTATGATAAAGCAGCATGTTCTGTAGAGGGAATAATGGATGAAATCCAGTGTTATATGCCTCACAGCTGAAGGGGGCACACCCTGTCTGCAGAGACTTTTGCTCCTCGACATCTCTCACATCTTCTCATTTAAATTTCATCTAAGAGGCAGTTAATAAAACGCAGTAACTTTTGTTATAGGCTTTATATACATCAATAAAACTTCAATATTACACAGCCTGAACAGCTGCTTGCAGACTTTCACATAAAGATGCCATTAGCTGCAGCGTGCTGGATTTCAGACCCACATCTCTTTACTCGATTCCCTTAACTAAGGGAATGTTCCTGCTGCTCTCTAGATGTTAAAGATGATGGGATTTGGGTACTTCATGGAACTGACTTAGTTTGTACCACTCATGGCTTGCAAACCTCCAAGGACATGTATGCCAGATCTTCTCTGGGTAGCCTGATCCAGTATTAGTCTATATTGAAATTGGTTTATTCTTAATGTCCAGACTAAACATAGAATCATAGAATTGGCTAGGATGGAAGGGGCTTTTCAGATCATCAAGTCCAAGTGTTGACCTAACACTGACAAAAACCACCACTAAACCATATCTCTAAGCACTAGGTCTACCCTCTTTTAAATACCTGCAGGGATGGTGCCTCAACCACTTCCCTGTGCAGTCTGTTCCAATGCTTGATAACCCTTTCAGTGTAAAAAATTTTCCTGATATCCAACCTGAACCTCCCCTGGTGCACCTGGAGACCGTTCCCTCTTGTCCTATCATCTGTTCCTTGGGAGAAGAGATGGACCCCCACCTCTCGACATCCTTCTTTCAGGTAGTTGTAGAGAGAAATAAGGTCTCCCCTCCTCTCGTGCCCCTTTTCTCTGGGTTGAACAACTCCAGCTCCCTCAGCCTCTCCTCATAAGACTTGTGTTCCAGACCCCTCACCAGCTTTTTTTCCCTTCTAAGTTCTTAAACCAAAACTGTTACCCCTTGTGTTACGTAGAGTGATTAAGAAGAGTTTTGATTTGCCGCTCTTTTTCCCAGCTGCCACTCAAATAACTTTAGGAAATGATTTACTTCCTTAGCCTCCACCCAACATGCAAGCCTAGCTCCACTGAGGTCTTCTCACAGGCCATGTGCTGATGGTGTTTTGGGAGCCCTGTAGGACACCCTTCCAAAACCATCCTGAACTCTGTGCAGAACTGAGTGCAGGACTGGAGATGTGCCCTTGACAGCACTGAGTGCAGAATAATTGCTTCCTTTGGTAGACTTGGCATGGACTTTCCAATGTGCTACATTATTACGTGGTTTGTCGCAGTGGGAGCGAAGTGGTGGCACTCAGATTTATTCCTGCTTCATCTTCAACTTGGCACTCACCATTCCCCCCAGGTCCTTCTTCTCCAGGCTAAAGCTTAGCCTGTCACTTCCCAGTTTATACCCAACGCAGTAATTCAGTTTGACATTGCCAAAATCAGAAATGTTTCTAATTGAATATGAAGCTAGATCCTGAGTTTGCATTTATTTCTATCTCTTTCTTACAACGCCATGGATCTCAGACTCTTTTTGGCCCTCCAGTTCCCTGTGGATTTCACTATGGAAAGTCAATCCTCACCAGAAATATTTGCTGCATATAAATGAGAACTAGGCCAGTACGTCTAACTCCTGATGAGAATACCTCTGTATCTTTTTTGACCTGCAACAGATTTAAAAAAAAAAAAAAGAATTAAAAAAGTCTTATTCCTTCCCAAATGCCTCAGTCTCTTATGACAGAAGCCTTGCTTAAGTGTTTTTGAAAATTTTATCCCAAATTCTTATAAACCTGAGATCAGCCCTGAAGTAATTCCAAGCGAGAGGGAAGGAAGAAATAATAGGACTTTGCTGTTCAGAAGGATGGGGGTGGGAGAAGAAGACAGTTAAATGGGAATTATTTTTCCTCTGTGGTTAGTCACAGGGGACTGATCTGATTATGTAACCCAACTTAAATGTTGACCTTTATGTTGTCAGTGTAAAAAACAAACATATTAAACATGGCCTTGGGTTCCTGTACAAGATACAATAAATTGAGGAAGAGAGGGAGAGAGATTGAATATTCTGGGGCCAAAGGAAAGACCTGATTGATAGATGAGGCTCTGGGGACTACAGTGTTAAGATTTCCTGTCTTTTCTAAAACTTCAGTGTTTCTATCTGGAAAAAAAAAGCAAACAAAGAAAACCCCACAAAACCCCCAAAACTCCCCCCAAAAGAGATGGAGATTTCTCATATATGTGCGGTTGATGCATACAGGTTTCTTTTTTCCCTATTTTTTGTTTTGAAAGAGTGTGTGGGGGGAAAATCCCTCTCAGATTTTTATCAGGCATCTTGCCAGACTTCTGTCATCACCAGGAAAATGGTTCCTTCAGCAGACACATCTGGGCAACTTCACGCCCATTCCTGATGTAAGCTGTCAAATCCTGTCCCAGATAGCAATAAGAATGGTTCACCATTCCTAGAGGGAAAAAAGAGTAAGATTTACTTGCATTTAATTGGAAAGTGGGTGTATTAGGAGGAGAAAAAGATAATTTGTTAGAGACAGCACCTCCAATGACCCATATATTTGTAAGCGCTGGTCTCTCTTATTGTCCCACCTCGTATTGCAACTACCCAACTACTATTTTGTTCATTCTGTGCCTGGAATCAACATAAATATCTGTATAAAAATGTTAAAGATTTCTTGAACTCTCCATACTTAAAAGTTCTGTGTCTACATTGAGAAGCGAGGAGGCCCACGTAAGTACATACTATATAAATGTGCATGTCTATGTGTGCAAACATGGGTGTGTTGAACATATACATATATGTTGCAGTTTGTGGCTTAATAATATGTGTGATTAGTGTGTGTAAGATGTTTGTGGAGCTATAAGAGGCGAGATACGATGACCGTGCACATACCCATGTTGGTTTATTTACAGATAGCTCCATCCAGCTTGAAGAAGGGTTGCCTCCTAATTGCACAGCTTCTGGCCAGGGCCAGGAGATTTAATACGACACAGATGGCCCCCGTCTGCCTCTTCACTCAACGGGAAGCGATCCATCTCACCCCACCTTCTCCCTGACCACGAGATACGGGAGTCACAACCCCTTTTGGTCCTTGCTTTTGCCCTCCTGGTCCTTGTCTCCCTGCCTGGAGGGTCAGGAGGAGCTCTCACCACATCCTTGGCCAGGCATTCTGTGGGGCAGCAGAGGGGTCCCATCGTCTCTTTCCTCCTGCTCCAGAACTCACTGTGAGCTACGTCCCATCAGCTAGATGTTTGGCAAAGCCTTGCTTTGAGCAGCACTGCAGGCCCTAATTGAAAATGCATGTTGCTTTATAATCCCTTTTATTGGCATTTACATTCCCCAGGGAATAGCAGGATAGTAATAATATACAGTATATTACTATTACACAGCAAAATAGATTTCCACTTACCGTTATTTTTTTTGTTTGGTTAGGTTTTTTTGAGAAAAGCAGAGAAATCACCAGACTGTTTAAAATGTATATTGAAATGATGTATTTCATCTTCCTAACCAAACTACCCAAAATGCACACGCTCTGCTTTCAGAGGGCTAGCGTTAAGTACCAGATCTCTCTGAAAAAACCCCTATTGACAGGGGCCATATCTCCAGCTGCTGCAAACTAGCAAAGCTCTGTTGAAGTCAGGAAAGCCACAGCAGCTTATGCCAGTTAAAGCTTTGGCCTTTGGACTTCCCTTTGCTGGTTCCAGAGTAATTAATAGGAAAAGAAGGGAGATCTCCACAAGCCTGAAATGGCCTCGTACGTATGATCCTCCCCATAGTGACATGCCAGGTTGTTCAACCTGGAGAAGAGAAGGCTGCAAGTACAAGAGCAGCCTTCCAGTACCTCAAGGGGGCCTACAGCAAAGCTGGGGAGGAACTCTTTATGAGGAGGTTGAATGATAGGACGAGGAGTAATGGCTTTAAACCCAAAGAAGGGACGTTTAAATTAGAGCTTAGGAAGAAATTCTGTAGTGTGAGGGTGCTGAGATGCTAGAACAGGTTGCCCAGAAAAGTTGTGGATGCCCCTTCCTTGGAGGTGTTCAATACCAAGCTAGACAGAGCTTTGAGCAACCTGGTCTAGTGGGAGGTGTCCCTGTTCCATGGCAGGGAGGTTGGAATGCGATGATTTTTAAGGTCTCTTCCAACTCTAATCATTCTATGATTTTAGGATTCCATGTGGCATTTAGGGACTTGATGGTCCGAAAGGTCTTTTCTCCATGGTTCTATGAGCTGCTGACTTTCATAAATTGCAGGGTTTTATTGTTCCTTCAAATTCAGAGCAAGAAAAGAAACTTTGGAAAGACCACATCTGTGTCCCGTGATTATCCAGCGTGCCTTACCTCAGGCTGAGCATGAAGGAGTAATTGAACCCTAGATAAGTTGGAAGAGGCTTCCTGACAAAATCCACTCTGAAACTTCCTTCTCACATCATTTTAAGAACTCTTGCTTCCTTATGCATTAAATTGAGGCAAGTCATTTGGGACAGTTTGAAAGCCCACTCAAGCCTGTGGGAATCTGTGCGTGGGTCTTTGGATTGGACCATAATCCTTTCCTGGACAGAGCTTTGTCATGAAGCACCAGACTGGGAATTAACATGCATTTTTGAAGTGTTTCAGAATATCCCCAATAAAAAAGACATATCACAGCAGCCTTTCAGATAAGCCATACCACTGAGTCCCTGGCTGATGGAGCTCCTAAAAGCTCTTCTCGAATATTTCTTCGGAGTCATAACTGGGGCTATTGCCCTTGTAAGTTATTTTCCCTATCATCGTTACAGTGCACTTGGGGTCCATAAAGTCATATTGCAATAAATAATTTATGTTGCACTATGGGAAAACAAAAAAACCCAAAAATATCTCCCCCAAGCCCCAGGGATATAAGAAATACAGGAGGAAGAAAATAATTCTACCACTGAAAAGTTTGAAATGAGAAGCGAGTTTAAAAAAAACATTATATTAAAAGAGTTCCTTATACTTGGATATTAGATATATCTGTACTATGGATGGTTAGAGGAACAAGTCATCTTCTAGTGTTTGGGAATATGAAGTGGAACTTCTAAATCAGAGCACCGTGCAGTTTGTTGTCAGCGTGCAGGTCTCAATAAGCAGTTCTTAGCAATGAAAACCACAATTCAACAGGTGATAATTCTACACCCAGAATTTGAAGTGCAAAGGACATAGAACAGTGCTGGGAGGCAGGAAAAAAGCCCGAAAATGTTATCAGAAGCCATCAAAATGGTATACAAAAGTAGTAATACTCTATTTCTTCTTTCTAATGTACAAGAGAGGTGGGAGAATTTTAATTCTTCCTCTCTCAGACTCCGAGGTTTCAAAGAAGCAAAGTAATTTTGTGCCATTAATAATCTCATTCAGTACTTTCCAGCCATTGAGGCAGCCTCTTAGGAAGTTTTACTTCCCCATCCCATCACTAAATTTCTGTAGACTACTTTTTTGTTTGGTTGGGTTTTTTTGGCAAATGTATACTTTCTTTGAGTATCACTTGACATTGGAAGCAGATAAGAAAACTACCAAAGAAAGTGAGTGGCATTTTTTTCTGTGTTTGAGAGGGTTTTTATAAATGGATTTTGAAATTAAAGGAAGTTACAGACACAACATATGATGTAAGGGAGAGATCATTTCTGCAGCTAGCTGAGAAAATGTAGAGTAGGACAATTTTAACTTCAGCTGACAAGTATCTGAGGCTGCAGCTGAGATCTTTTGTACAAGCTGAGGTCTCCTGAAGTCCTTTGAGTGAGAGTGGAAGATGCTTTTGCATGTACTAGTCAAGAGTTACTGCCTATACACTGTGTTCCCGAAATTCACAAATAGGAAATTCTGGCAGTTAATCAGAGGCCAAAGTCAATAGGAGACAATTCCTAAAAGACTGATTATTTCTTTTTTCATACAAGTATTTAAGGGTAGAATTACTTCATAATTTCATGAAGTTATCCTCTTTGTTGCTAAACAAAATTCATTTCAGGAAGAAGAGTTGGGGTGGATGCATACATGTCATACCAAAGGACTTCAATACACACATTAAGGACATTATTAGAAAATTTAAGTGGTACGCAAAGCCTTGAGTGGAAAATTCTCTATTTTCTCTACCTAAATATCTGCAAATTTGCTGTTCTAGTTTAAGACAACGATTTGTTTAACTTTCTACATGGTTAATGGAAAAGATAAGCACCTTGAAAGCATGGGTTGCATCTCCCCCTTCTTAACTACCTGGATCAGGATAGGATGATATCTTCTCTAAAGGTCTTGATTCTCTTCAGTGACTCCAGCCTATACAAGTCTGCCCTTAGACAGCAAGAGCCAGATTAAGTGAATCCAATCCTCTGTTCTGCTTGTCTTTACTTTTGTGCTTTCCACCTGTGGATAACCTCTTGTTGATTATGACCTAGTCACCTTAGTGAGCACTTAAATTCACTTTCAGCATCTGAAAAAAAAATAACGTTTTTTTAATGCTGAAAATCTCTGAGGCTGGTAGATATCGGTATTAAAAAATAAAAATAAAAAATAAGAGAGAGGAGATGAGAAGGGCCTTTCATCAAAAAAAAAAAAAAATGCTTAAAGATTGATTGCCATCTCTTCAATCACAGGTCAAAGCAAACCCAACGTTCCTTCAGTGTCCAAAAATCACAGACATTTCAATTTCAGCGCGAGGGAGACGTTACCAGACACTATAAATCAAGGCCCTGGGCTGCAGGGTAACATCACGCGTCCAACCGTGCGGTATGTACGTCAGTGTGGTGGGTAACGGAGCGAGGCAGCCCAACCAACGGAGTCCATGTGCCTTGTAAATATTATTACTACATAGCATGGAGCCCCAGCAGGCGTAAAGCTTTAAGTTAGACTTGTAGTTTGTTTTCATAATTTGCAAAGCCATTGCCATTACACAAGAATGTGTTTTTCTGCATGCGTGTGGGGGGCAGCGGACAACCCAGGTGACTGTCAGGCGTGTCACCATGAAATACTTTGGAGGCAAGTCATGGGTTTGAGTAGGTTAATGGAGCTGTTGTGAAAAGTTAAGGATTTATATTGAAAGGGGGAAGACTTAGACCAGATATTAGGAAGAAATTCTTTCCTGTGAGGGTGGTGAGGCACTGGAACAGGTTGCCCAGAGGAGATGTGGCTGCCCTATCCCTGGAGGGGTTCAAGGCCAGGCTGGATGGGGCTTGGAGCAACCTGGTCTGGTGGGAGATGTCCCTGCCCAGGGCAGGGGGCTGGAACTTGATGATCTTTAATGTCCCTTCCAACCCAAACCATCTTATGATTCTATGAAAACCTATGTGTGCCAGAGAAGTCTTCTCTATATATAGACTTCGCCATAAACATTTGTGAGTAGAGACTATCTCCAAATATTTTTATTTTTGCAATGGACACTTTTGGACCAGAGGATTTTTAGAAGACACATATTTCATGCTAATGGGTCTTTTATGAGCTCTAGGCCAGGTCATCTAAAATGTTTTAAAATTCTCAGGCAGATTCACCCCGAAGTGGTGAACAGTGAATTACATGAGAGCTTTTACTGTTAGGAGCCAATCAGTAAGCCCTATTCGAAAGACTTCACTCTTGTTGAATCTAAACTCCGATCCTATCCTTGTTTTGACTTCCAATGATAAAAGAAAATTCTTTGGTCATAATTCAGGCAAATATAACTCCAAACATATTTAAATCCACTGCTATTTCACCCCATTATGGGTGTATAGTTTAGTTCAGACTTAGGCTAAGACATCTTTCTGCAAAGAAAGGGAAGATATGAGCTATGATTTATCATGTTCAGATTAGGATTAAGTCTGAATATGCTTAAATTGAAAATCTGAAAGGTCGTGGATGTCTTGAACTTTCATTTGGGCTCATCATTGTCACAGTGACTTGGATAATTTCATGTGATTTTCTCCGCCCCAAGAGGTTGAGTTTGGAGAATATACAGATTTATTAGATACTTGCCTGTCTTACTGTTGAAACTAATCGATGTTGCAGGGGACAAAGATGTCTGAACTGAGTTTAGAAGCCACCATGCAAAACAGAAACACAGAGCTAATCTCAGTGCTTGCGGGTTACAAAAACAGGGCAAACCGCAGGTAAGAACTGTTGGGTTTTCTTTTTTTTTCATCATTTCGAAACTTTAGTACCAAGGGACTTTTGCAAAACCTGCCAAATGGTAAGCAATGGAAAGCTTTGTATTGAGGTCAGTGGGTTTTAGATCAAGCCTCAGAAGCAGCTGACAGCTGCAGTGACCCCCAGGTGAACTTCATGCTCTGGTTGAAACATCCACACTTGCCATGACTGCCAGCTCATTGCATTGTGTCTTTGCTCGGTGTTGGTTCTCCTACACTGAATTCTTGCTGCCAGCAGGCCAGGCAGAGAAGTGTGTGGTTTTCCAATTGCTATAGGCTGCTGCCCAGCCGTTCGTTTAACCTCTTGAAAGCTCTGCTCTGCCCTGCCCTGCAAAATTCATAGCCGCTGAATCACACCCATGACCTCAGCTCCTGCACCAAAGACATAACGACTGTGGAATTCCTCTGTCTAGGGAAGGAAATATTGGAGTCTCCATAGGTTTTGCGCCTTGTAACGGAGGAGCGCTAGATCTGTCATTCCACCTGGTGAAGATTCCTGGGAAAGGAAACAGTGAAGTGGCTGCTTTTCTCCCAAATCCCAATCACACTTTTCTGCATATTCCCATTTTCTGATCTCAAAGAGCTATGAAAATATTAATTAATTAAGCAAATAAATATATTTTACTTTCATTTATGCTCACGCTTGCTTCCATATATGATAATGATGACTGTTTCCAACAAAAGCCATTATCAGGAGGTAGTTTTAAGAAAGGGATATTGCGAGTACTCCTTCAATTGAATTGTTCCAGAGAATCTTCGTTTTGGTTTGTCCTTGGCACCATCTACCTAGACAGAACAATTAAAATGAAATCCATTTCAGGCTTTAAGAATTATTGACCTAAATAATTTCATCACAAAGGTTGCCATGATCAGACATGTTCTGTTAAGAATTTTGTGTTTTCATGTCTTCTGATCTGCCTCTAAAATACCTGTAGTGTCTACATGGAGCATTTAAATCTGACAGAAAACCTGTAGCAGATCTGTTCTTCACCAGGAGGGCAGCTAGAAGGGAGGTGATGTCCCAGTGGGACCTCATGCAACACCAGACTTAGCAATCCAAGCTTAGCCCCACACCTCCCTATGACCTGTTTATCTAACTATCTCCTTCAGCCACAGTCCTTGAAGATCTGAAGCTGTTTCAGTACCAGGCATTTAATGTTGGAACACTTTATTGTACCCTACAGGTCCTCCAGCTCCACTTCAGAAAGATACAGGTCTCCCAGAGGTCCCATGTCGTGTTTGTGAGCCTTGTGCAGCTTTCTTGGATACCCTGTAGTCTCCCTTCCCTACGTGTGTTTGGAGATGACATCTTTCCTGTAGTCAGTGTAGTTGCTGCAATCTAAGGACAAAAATCAGGTCATAAGCTGGTAGGTGTCTGTTTTTGGGTCACCATCTTCAGAATCCACCTGACTGCATCAAAAAAGGTCTCCAATGACTATAACAGGAACTTGAACACCCAGTTCACGTGAACGCACCAACCCTAACAAAACCTGCTGTTAGGGCTCTGAACAACTGTTTAAATTCCACCATAGACATTCCCAATTTATTTCACCTCCTCTCTAGCAGCCCCACTTTGCACTTGACTTCTATATCTAGCCAATAAATACCAAAACAGATCAGCTGAATTGCCCTCTGGATGTGCCTGCCTCTTTTTATTGACTGTAAAGAAGCCCAGAAAACTAGGCTGGGCTTAAAATTTTACTTTTACTGGGCTGACATTAGCTGAAATGAAATCCCACCTTAAATACACAGGGATGTTATGAGCATTAGTTCATACTTTATCATTAATAATCTGTAGCTGAACTCTAGGGAAAATTTAAACAGAAGAGGTTAGAGATTTATATATATCTAGGTGAAGGGTTATAAAACGCATATGTGCGTATGCAGGCTGTGGGTGTGCATACTTTTATATGTATGTATGTGCACATATTTATCTCTACCTGTATATTTATATAGGCAAAGAAGAATGAATATTTTCCATGGGGCGCATTCAATGAAATGAGCGGATTTTCGAGCCAGAGGAATTTGTTATGTCCATCTAGTCTGGCGTTAGATACAAGATGGGAGGTAGACACACGGTAACGTAAGCAAAAATATTGTCTGTTTTACCATTTCTGTCTTCCGTGGAGCAATGTTGGCTGTAGTGATGATGCCTGTGCAGTTGCAGACAGCAAGGAGGGGAGGGATGTGATAAATGAGGAACTGAGAGGTGGGGAGCTTTGGCTCCTCACCCTTGAAGTGAGTCACCCGGCATGGAAGAGCCATCACGCTCCCAGTGTAGAGGCAGGAAGCCTTCCATAAAAACATGAGCAGCAGTAGAGTCTGGCTGGGATCAGCCCAGGACTCTAAGGCTGCTCCTGTTTTCTTTGGTGCTTCTTGTATATACATGCTCTGTCGTTGCTGGATGGCTACAAATATATGCCAGATGTGTTCCATGTGGTCCTGCAGCAAACAGAACCTTCTGCAGCCTGGTGTTTCTTGTGATTCAACCATATTTTTCCTTTCTCCTACATTAAGTAGTCACACACCTAAAGCTTCTTGAAGGACAGCCTAGTGGTGAAAACACCTCTGAAGGACAACCAGTGTCTACCAAAGTGACCTTGAGTGAGGCAGACTGCTTTAGGAATCCAGCAGTTCAAAGAGATGCTGGAAAGGATTATCAAAAGCAGGTACTTTGGCTTCATTCACCCTTGGCTGCTGAGACACTTTCGCGAACCTGACCCTTAATCTCCTTGATCCCCAGTTGATCTCATCTGTAAAACAGGATAAAGCCACTCCTGCCTTTCCCTGTTTGAAACACAAGGTGATCAAAGCAGTAGCTGTCTTTTAAATGTCAATGAATATTTCTCTGCATGGAGTCATGTGTGTGTGTGTGGGTGTTTGTGATGTACTTGACATGCATGTTTTTATAAAGCAATATACAATCCTCTTAAGAAGCAACACCTTTTACAAAGAAACACAAATTAGATGACTTCAAAAATCTTTCTGTCTTCTGTATGAAGCCTTGGAACCCTTGCTGAAGATTACAACACCTTGGGAAGATCAATATATCATAGAAACATAGAATGGTTAGAGTGGGAAAGGATCTTTAAAGACCTTCTAGTCAAACCCATCTGCCATGGGCAGGTACACCTCCTACCAGACCAGGTTGCTCAAAGCTCCATCCAGCCTGGCCTTCAACACTCTGGGATGGGGCAGCCACAGCTTCCCTGGGCAACCTGTTCCAGTGCCTCACCACCCTCACAGCAAAGAATTTCTTCCTAACAGCTAATGTAAATCTCCCTTCTTTCAGTTTAAAACCATTACCCTGAATCCTATCACTCCATTCCCTGATAAAGAGTCCCTCCCCACCTCTCATGTAGGCCCACTTTAGGGTCTGGAAGGGCTATAATGTCTCCCCAAAACCTTCTCCAGGCTGAACAACCTGAACTCCTGTCCTCACAGGAGACGGGCTTCAGCTCGCTGATCATCTTTGTGGCTCTTTTCTGGACTTGGTCCAGCAGGTCCATGTCCTTCTTACATACTTTAGATGATTTCTAGATGGGGAAAGAGGTGCATTGAGTACATATATCTTCATAACCACCTAGAGGCAAGCAGGGAAGGTAATTTGGGGAGCTGTGATTCCTGTCACAGGGGCAGCTGCTTCTCCTCAGGACTGTCAGGATGGAGAGTGACAAGCTGAGGACACACCAGGTCACTGCTATCTCCTCTGGTGAAGCCACCATGGCTCCACACTGAGTCTAAGAGGGCCAATATCAGAGTCCATGGCGGAAGCAGATGGGCAAGTTGATCCTTGTGTCAAGAGCAGGGAGCGAAAACACGCCGTTCGCCACCTGCCTGGGATCCATGGGGCCAGGGATAGAGCCGACTGTCGCAGCACATCCCTCCACGCTGACAGCATCCTCAAGACTTGGCTTTCACTCTCCTGCCTGTAAGGTTCGCTGTTATGTATCACCTGCCAAAAGATGGAGTGGAAGGCCTTGCCGCCTCTGGGAAAACACTCAGCGAGCGAAGGTGCCTGGGACAAGGTGTTCCTGCCATCAATAACTCCTGACCAGATTGTGAATCCTCTCCGACTGAGGTTAGGTGTTGCCTTGTTGAGGGAAGGGTAGGAAGATTAGGTGATTTCAACCTAAAATCACAGAGCCTGACCCACCTTCAAAACTGCAGATAACCATACGGTAAGTAAAGAATTTGCCCTAGAGGTAGAAAACTCTTTTGCTCTTAGAGGTGGCACATTTCCGTTTTTTTTTAAATCTTTTTTCTTTTTAATGTAAAATAACACAACAATTCCCTTTAAATATAAGGAAAAGGGAAAAAGAAAAGCTCTGAAAGCTTTAAAAATAGAAAACAGTCCATTATTGTTCTTTTGTTGCGGAAAAATAGAAAAGTAAAATAAAAATCTCTTTGTTATCAGTAGGAAAATGTCATGATAAATGCCATAAATGGAGGAGAGAGAAGAGGATAGGTGCCAGCAAGAAAGCTACAACAAGTGGAGAAGTGATTGCACAGGGAAGAAGTTGTTTCGTCGCTTCATGGAACTGCAGGTCAGAGGTGGTGGTTCACTGCTCAAGTGCCTCTCCTTGGATAAGATGGGCTGTCACATTTAATCAAATACCCTGTACTAAACCCAAAGCATTTCAGCTATCAAGGCTGACATGCATGTGCCTTAATTGTCCACACACAACCAACCTTGCATCAGCCACATAAGCCTCTAGAGGTGTCTACTTTCCCCTCCTGACCGCTGGGAGAGCTGCAAGTGACCATAATACTCATTCAAACATTTCAGTTTGGTGCCCAAGTTAGAAGAATGAATCTGGGCTCAGAAAACCTAATGATGATCACAGCCAAAGAATAGAAAACCAAGAGAAGTTGAGGTGGGAACAAACACCTGCTTGCAAAAGAGTTTTTGCTAAGCAAAAAAACTCCAGGAGTCTTTTGCAAAGGCACCATGAGCCAGATATTGGAGGAAAGAAACACCCCATTCCCCACTCTTGCTTCTCTCCTTCCCATGTACCACCATAACCTGTGAAAAGTTCTCCAAGTCCTACTGTAGTCCTCTCTGCAGCCTACTAGGCTACAACTGACATCCAAAGCTGACGATATGCATATAAGCTGTACATTTAAAAGTTAATTTGACCTGATGAAGCTGGTGCTACTTATTTTTTTCCTGGGAAATAAAAGAAAAAAAAGAAAAGGAGAGTTTTGCTTTTCTGGTTTATTCTAGAGCAGAATACATACACTCTCCTTTCAGCAATGGTTTTATTTAGAGGATATTCATTGGACGAGGAATTGGTTGGATGGTTGCATCTAGAGGGTAGTGGTCAATAGCTCAATGTCCAAATGGAGATCGTTGTCCCTCAGGGGTCCACACTGGGACCAGTACTGTTTGATATCTTCATTAGTTGCATAGACAGTGGGATCCAGTGCACCATCGGCAAGTTTGCAGATCACACTGAGCTGAGTGATGCAGTTGATAAGCCTGAGGGATGGAAGGCCATCCAGAGGGACCTAGACACCATCCTGAGGGATCTGGACAGGTTCAAGAACTGGACCTATGCAAATCTCATCATGTTCAACAAGGTCAAGTGCAGGGTCCTGCACCTGGGTCAGGGCAACCCCTGGTGTCACTACTGACTGGGGCAAGAAGAGATGGAGAGCAGCTCTACCAAGAAGTAAAGGGTTGGAGGCTGAACAAAGCAGAAAATAATAATGTTGAATGGGAAACAAAGAGCAAGTATGAGTGGAAAGACACCTGAGTGGGAAATAGAGGAAAGTGCGGCTAGATACAATGCAATGCCCTGTTGAACCACGGTCTGTCAGACCCTGAGGACTTCAATTACTCGCATATTAGTGAGCCCCAAGCTTTGTTGGGGTCTAGGGCACATACCCTTATCTATTAGTATTCAAAATACAGTCAGAATTTTTGGCTCATTTGCATGGAAAAAAACTTTCATGATCCTACAGCTGTTCTCACCCCAGTGTTTGTAATTTTATTACTCAAATATCAACTTTTGTTCACTGTCCAAGTGCAATGAAAACATAGTATTTAAATATAAGCCCCATTTACCTTTCAAGTATTTTTCCTGTCCAAAAAATTCCTAGTAATTTGTGTCTAATTCAGGCCCTGAACTCATTTTTCATCTCTTCTGTGTGCCTATTCATATTAATAGGTGCTAATTCTACCCTTGTGACATCATCACTGTTCCTAAGGCAACAGCCTGTGATGTCACAAACACAAGACAATAGCCTCTGGTTATGAATAAGCAAGTGGGGAAAATGAGTAATGAATTAATTGAAAGGCTCGTCGACTGTAGCAAAATACCTTGGGATCCAAACTTCCCACAAATGTTTTAACATACATTACCAGCTTAATTTTCAACAGATTAGGTATTGGCTGGGTGCACTGGGTGTGGGCCATTTGTGCGTGTGTGTGTTGGATTCTTGATGGATAATGTTATGTTAGGTGAAATAGTATTTAGTCATGCTGTGCTCTAATGGCTGTCATCTCATAAGCTTTAGGGTATTAAATTTCATAACTGAAGAAAACATTATCTTATCCAAGTCTGGGGCAAAGGTGTCGGTGTTGCCTTGTTTAAAAAATAATAATAATAAAAAAGAAGGCAGAAAGATCTGCTTGGTTATCTATTCCAATTTCCTTGGCAACGTAAAAAGCATGTTTTACCATATATAAGCTGAATATAGCTCCTTTCCTTGAGACAAAATTTAACCATGGGCCAGCTAGCAGGGAAGGTGTTTTCTTCTCCCTGCCTTCCATGTAGATTACTAGCTGAATTTTCCTTCCTCTTCCTTTCTTGTGCTTAATTTTAATTAACTCTTGTGCATGGATTTTCGTGTTTATCACTTATCCAGATAATTTCCTGTGCAATCTTTGCTTCTTTTTTACCCACAACAGACTAAATCCACAAAACTATTCAAGAGCTTAACTGAAAGTTTGTGACTGTAAATTTAAATTATAGGTTCCTCTCTATTTTGTGTTCCTTATCTCACATCATCTCCGCCACATCTGCTTCTGGGTCCATACCTATAGAGCCTGGCTTGAAAGATTCCCTGACATTAGTCTCAGGTGTTGAAGTTTCCACCAACTGAACCAAAGCTGGAAGCATCACAAAGGATAGCCCCATCTCTAGGGGTAGATTGCTCTCCATGCATTGAAAAATTGGGAAAAATTTCAGTTTTCCCTCCTAGGCTTTGTTTTCCACAGGAGAAACAGCTTCACAATACCGTCTACTTTGCAAAGTCTTGAAATAGATGTAAAGAAACCCTAGGCAGCAAACCGAAACGTCAGCTCATGGTTCCTTTGGACATCTGTTTAAAAAAAAAAAAAGGCAACAAAACCAACCCAGAAACTCCCATGACTGCCAGCAAGCTAAGTTTTACAATACTCAGACACGCCAGAGAAAGGGTCGAAGGTCTGTCTGAATCCAGATGGCCTACTGGGCTAGTATGGTTATAGCATGCCAGTTTCTGTAGCCAACAGCACAGAAGGGAGTGATTTGGCTAACATTGAGGCCATCTGCCTCTAACTCCACAGCCCAAATGACCGGATACCCACTGCAGCTGAATCAACAGTGCAAGTGCACAGCAAAGCTCAAATTTACAATGCTGGATTGGGATCAAGATGCTTCAAAATGGTGATCTGGGCCAGGAAGTCAAAGATAGATGGGCCAGCTGCTGGTGAGATCCCCGAAGTGCTCTACAGATAGTTGCTTTCCCTGTGTGTCTCTCTACCCACCTACTGGGAATGTTTTTTGGTGTTGTTTACAGTAATTCTCTGTTGACATGTGCATTGACACTCAAAAAAATATAAAAAAAATTAAAAAAAAAAAGATAGGAACACCAAATCCCAACCCAAATTTCAGTGTAAGGTAGAAACTGAATCCAAGCCTGAAAAATAATGTTAGGGTGCCATAGTGATTCAAGATGTTATTCTTGTGGTATGTCTCTTGGTTTGCTTTGGTTTGCTATGCTTTTATTTGATTATTCTGGAAGATCTATGGATGTAATTCATCCCAGTTTAGAGTAAGACATCAGATACAGTTAGGATAGGAGACATCTGAAAGAAGATAGAGATACGAGGTGGAGTTTTGTACATCTGGAGTAACCACTCTGCTCATCCTCTCTGGTCCCTTAAGGCCCTGGGATTAGTTAGTGAAGCCCAGAGCTCATTAATTTTTCTTTAAATTCAATTTTTCTGCTTTCGTGATGGAAGGGTACGGAAGCGGTAACTTCTCTGGGGATATTTAAGCTCCTAAAGTTGAAAGTTAGGGAAAAAAATCCCCACCCTTTGTTTAAAAAACTTTATCACATTTTGGAAAAGTAATTATTAGAGAGATGAGACAGATCGTTCAGCCATCCTGTGGTTAGTTCTGAGATTTTTTTAAATGTCCCCAAATCTGGCCAAAATAATCTTGAAGCAACTTCTTCCAACAAGAATGTATGTGTAGACATACCAGCTTAGACCAAAAAGCTCGTTAGGAAGAGACCCATAGGAGATGCCTAAAAATAAATATAAGAAAAGGGTAATTTCCCCCCCATATTGTCTTTGATCTTCTGTGGGAATGGCAAAGGGAATTTCACGAGAAGTGGGGCTGCTGACTTTGGACATCTTTAATTTCAAATGTCAAAATATTTGTCCAGAAATTTTTTTAATGTTTTAAGAACTCACTTTCCATTCTCAAAATCTGTCAAAAGTAACAGTGGAGAGTTACTTTTTAGGGAATTTTGCCTTTTAGGAGAAAAACTATTTGGATATGATTTCCCAGTCAGTTCTAGGAATTACTAGGGAAAAATAATCTGTTTAAATGCACAGTGCAACTTTTCAAGTTTCTAAATTCACCACGGTGTGGTTTCAACAGATTTTAAACACCATGGAGTTGTTACTCCTATAGCTCATGTATAAATTCTGTTCGACATATTATTTGCTGGTATTGGTCACCGTCAATTTTCACGTTTTGTTTAATCAAGGAGGAGGTAATAGAAGGAATGACTCTGAAAGTTACGTGGTGCATTTGAAATAGCTGGACAACTTTAGAGAAATAAAATTCTGAGATGACTGCCATATATACAAAAGCCAAGGCTGAAAGTCTCATTCTGTACATTTAGAAATTAAGATGAGAATTTGCCTTGACTTCTTGTCTCATGGACGACCCAGCAGTGAGCAGGGTGGAGATCAGATTTCATATAGAATTTATTCTACTGGGACATTCTGTGAGTGGTGCAGTAAAGCTCCAGTCATGGAAATGCAACTGCTGGTTATTTTAGGTGAAGTCATTGTTCCTTCTATATTTCAAAAATAAAAGCATACTCCGAAGAAACAAGAGGGAATAGAGTTTATAGCTAAGATTATCAGGGAGTGCAGCAACATGAGAAGGGGTAGCGGTTTTAAACTGAAAGAGGGGAGATTTAGATTTAGATATTAGGAAGAAATTCTTTGCTGTGAGGGTGGTGAGGCACTGGAACAGGTTGCCCAGGGAAGCTGTGGCTGCCCCTTCCCCGGAGGGGTTCAAGGCCAGGGTGGATGGGGCTTGGAGCAACCTGGTCTGGTGGGAGGTGTCCCTGCCCATGGCAGGGGGGTTGAAACACGATGATCTTTAAGGTTCCTTCTAATCCAAACCATACTATGATTATAAAACAAAGGAAGGAAAGCTGATGCACAGCTCTTCAAGGCTCGGTCTTGCATTTGTTCCTCAGAGCAGAAGAATTTTGTATATATTTAATTATTTGATGCAAGGGCAGCTTGGATCTCGTGTAATGATTTCAGTGGACATCAAATGATGCACTGTTTGAGTTCAAGACATTGCAGCCAGGTTGTGCTGGTGGGACAGGAACTTTGTAGGTAGGACATGATGAACACCTCAGGATAATAATTTCGGCTGGGACTGTGTTGGATCCAAATGTAAAAGGAACTGTTGTACTTCATCAATTTTCTTATGTGAGGTCTGCTTAGAGAAGTGATTAGAAAACCCTGTTCTGGGGGGAAATTTGTCTTTGACTGCCTCGACTGCCTTTATTTTTTTTTGTATTTTTCACTCAAACCTTTACACAATGCATAGCTCTATTTAAATACTCCATGTGTATATTTTGGTATATTTTGTTTCTTTTGTTCCATGAATGCTGATTTTATTTTTCGGAATTACATGTTTATGTTGCTGTGTTTTGGGTGCTGCAAAATACCATTAAAAAGAGGCTTTTGCTGAGTGTTTTTTCCTTTTCTTCTCTCTCTCTCTTTTTTTTTTTTTTTTTTTTTTTTTTTTTTTTTTTTTGAATATAAGACTGTGGTGGGTCTCTGAGGTTCATATTTGGCTCTAAGAGTTCAATCCCAGTCAGCTCTGACGGATCCAGCTATTTTAGCCAATGGTTACCTTTCTGCTAATTCACTTGTGGGAGGAAAAAAAAAAAAAGTAAAAAAAAAGTAAAAAAAGAAAGAAAAACTGAAATAAAATTTAAAAAAAAGAAGTAAAAATGCCTCTATGGTGGTTCTAAAATCCTCCCATCCACTGAATTCATCACACACATACGGACTGAGAATGGAATCCATCCATCCTTCAGCATCATGAGGTTGGTTTAAAGAGCTGCATGGATGGGAAAGTTTTATAATCACATTCCCTGGACTGAAGTTATGTGGTAAAGATCAGGTTAACCTGGGTATAGCTGCCTGCCAGAAAACACAGAAAATGCCTTAGGAAGCCAACCTTTCTGCTCTGCCTGAGCTTGAAAACACAGTATATGTGTGCGTGTGTCTATTTATGCAACGAGAGAGAGACGCACACATACAGGTATCTATATATATATATATATGCCTCATTTAAATAGAGACATATATGCACACCCACTTACACCAAAATTCATCCCTAGTGGTAATTTCATTGGCGTCAAGGTACTGATATATGGGACAAATTCAGGCATTTATCTTAATGAACAGATGAAAAGTGTCACTTAATATTTACAGTTAAAAAGGCTCTTTTTTTTTTTTACGTGAGTATTCCACATTGGATAAATTGTGGAGCAAGATTTGAAAAGCGTGTATACTCATACCAGCAAAATTTTGGTTCCTCTCGAAGCTGACTCAGTTGCTGAGATTTCTTTGAGCTTCTACTGGGATGATTCAGAGTAGGAGCTTCGTTAGATGCTTTCAAACTTCTTTCCTCCTGCATGCTCTCTTTCCTTCCCTATGCATTAGTTGTAGAGAAGTTTAGTCAATAAATATCTACTTATTGAATTTCCAAAGTATGGAAGATGTTTGATCATACCAAATGAGCAACCACATTTAGTAAAGAATGGCAAACCTGGTATCACGGGCAACTTCTATATTGGCAACTTACTACCCCTTTAGAGTGTTGAAAGCCAATTCCCTTTTTCTAATGAACTTTTTCCTTATATCTTTTTTCCTAAAATTCTCATGGCCATTTTTAAATGTTTCCCTTTACTTAAAACTGTTATCAATTTCTTTCTATTCCTTTTTTATTATTATTTTTTTTTCTACTGAAAACCATTTATTTTTTTTTTCTGCTGAGAAGGTAAAGTAAAAATTTTAAGCAAATCACAAGATTTGATGCCTTCAAAAATTATTTTGTATAGAAAGTACTTTATGGGTGTTTTTTTTCCCCCTAAAAACTCTAGTATAAGAAAAGAAAACTTCACAGTGATTACATCCTCTGACTGAATTTGGCCTTTTTTTGAGTTAATAATATTATTTTTGGTAAAAGGGAAGATATTAAATTAAAATAATCTAAAAAGGCATTAGTAGTATACTATAAAGCAGTAACTCCCCACATTAAAGAACATAGACCACCAGTAATTCATGCAGACCATTGTGGTGGTCCACAAAATAAACATTTTGGAAGCAAAGCGGCAGGGGATCCTAATAGTTGTATGAAAAATGGTCCAACATAAGTTTTCTCTGCTGTTTAACTCTTCATCAAGTGGAAAAATGATATGAACTACTGTTTTGTAGCCTATGCAGTATTGAGAAATCAGTATTTGCTAAAGCAGTACCGATATCTATGCAGCTGCCTCAGAGTCTTCATGGGACAACTCTCTGGGAGTTTTCTGAGACTCCCACAGGGATATTTCCTCCTGTTCATGCTCTGCAAATTTTCACAGGTATTTCAGCATTAGCTAGTTTTAAATCAATCATATAGTGATCAAGAACTTGCAATGGGCTTTGGTTTTGGCTTTCAAGCCTTTGAATCACCCGTGTTGAATAACTAAAACCTAGTTTGGTTCTGTGCTCTACAAGAGGACTTTATAGACTAATCCATGCACGAAGCAGAAATAATTCTGAGATTAGCAGTGGCTGTCAGCTCATGCAAAAACCCTGAAAAATGTAAAAATGCAATGCCAAGTGATAGCAAGAAATCGAGAAAAATAATATCTTGAAAATTTAGGAAGAATATGGAACAAGGAAAAGGGTGAGCAGTTATAAAGTGTTACTCGCAGGGGGATGATTTGAATGAATGGGATGAGAAATGGAAAATTTGGATGGAAGATTTTAAGATCTCTAAATACATAAGAGCCTTAGGAGAAGTTTTTAGTGATAGTCATGTGTCATCTGGGATCCTGAAAGCTAAACTGACTGCTAAAGCTAGGTGCTTATTGCTGAACTGAGCAAGGTCAGAGGGCCCTGAGAGCAAGTGTCACGGCAGAGTTCACATCCATAGGGTGGTATTCTCCTCCCAAGATCAGGTTGACATAAACCATCCTGATGACTGAGAATCTAAAGGCTTAGCAGCCTAAACTGATTTCTACATCCCACATTAGGTGATGCGAAAGTGAGGGCTTAAGTCTTGCCAGTGGAGAAAAGGGGATTAACCCTTTTTGGTTTGAAGCTGTGTCAGATGTGCTCAAAAATAACTGCTGTAGCCCACTACAATAGCTCTCCTGGATTGCGACACTCTCTGTATTTCAGCTCCTGGATCAGGGTGCTCCCGTGGAGACAAAGCTGAGTTTTATCAGCAAGTCCATGCAGGGACATTTATCTCTGCACTGTCACTCATTGCAGAGCTAGTTATCTCCAAACTGGCTGATACCGCCTCTTCTCACCCAGGGAGAGAGGCGATAGTGGTGCTATCTCTGAGGCTTTACACCCAGCTCTGGCCTTAGTTAACATCCTCTCTTTGATAGGAGAGGAGGAGGAAGGGCCATGGTGGAGCACAGGGGCTGGTGCCAGATATAGTCAGCGAGGGAGGTCTGGATGAAGGGGAAGCTGTAAGGCAAGATCATCTGGGGGTGGTTCTCAAAGGAAGGGTTGCTTGTTAAATCTAGGATGCATTTCACTCTCAGCTGAAGATGCCCACAGCCAGTAGGCTGTTTGTTACTCTGGCATAATGCGAGGGTTCGTGGAGGATCTCAAAGTGAGGTGTCACAGAGGTGGGAAGAGCAGGTGAGCTTGCTGGCACTGCTGAGCAGGTGGTTCCGCATCCATGTGTCTATTAAATGCTCTTAAATACAGCAACACGGATGGGGAATGGTCAGGGGGAAAGGCAGGTCTCCCTGTGAGGTCCTGAGAAACACAGGTCACTAACACAGCTGATCAGGGTCAGAGTATTTGCCAGTTTTCTCGGAAAAAGATGCCATGCCGGGTTCTCTAATTACTATCATTCATTTGTCTTCAAAATAAGAGAAAAAGTAACTAACTCATAAACTAGCTGTTAAGGTCTTTGCCTGGTGGGTAGCTCCATGCACCTGGAGTTGTAAATACACTCTCCAGTATTTCATTGGCCAAATAGGGTGGTGAAATGAGCAAACTGCTTGCAAAAGCAGTATCTACACTTCCTTCAGTATTTAGACAACGCCCACTGTTTCTGCCAGGGCCACAAAATATACACTTCTTGGATTGCAGACAACCTTCACGAGTTATCTGTGTTTGGTCTTCTGAGCAGCAAGTCAGCACGTCTTTTGCTCTCACCCGGCCAATGGATGTGCATAAGTCTCATATGAATAATCAATTCACATAAACCTCTTGGTAATTTAGAATCATAGAATCATAGAGCTGTTATGGTTAGAAGAGACCTTAAGGTCAACAAGTCCAACCATAAACCCAGTACTGCCAAGACCACTACTAAATCACGTCCCTCAGCACTACATCTACATGTCTTTTTAATACCTCCAGGGAAGGAGATTCCACCACTTCCCTGGGCAGCCTGTTCCAACACTTGATAAGACTTTTGGTGAAGAAATTTCTCCTAATGTCCATCCTAAACATCCCCTGTCACAACTTGAGGCCATTTCCTCTTGTCTCATCACTTGTTACTTTGGAGAAAAAACAACACCCCCTTTGCTACAACCTCCTTTCGGGCAATTTTGGAGCGCAATAAGATCTCCCCTGAGACTCCTTTTCTCCAAGCTAAACATCTTCAGTTCCCTCAGCTGCTCCTTGTAAGACTTGTGCTCTAAATCCCTCACCAGACCCCTCACCATCCTTAGGTACTCAGGCAGACTTCAAATCTTCTCCTGGAAAGAGGCAAAGGACCAAGAGAAGAAATTAGGCGTCTGAGGCAAAGGATATTGTCAAGGAAGGGACAGAAAGCATGAACTATTTGATATTGATAAAGCAGTCAACTATTATGGCCCACCTGCATCATTCACATCTGGTTTGCACCTGCAACACCAAGAATAGACTGTCAGTCAATCTGTGTGATTTATTTAACTTGTCCTTGTGCCAGGATTGCCAGGAGAAGTCGGGAGAACACTATCTCCTTTAGCATGGTCAAACAACACCATATCTCCTCAATTCTCCCAGTGCAAATGTGAAAACCTAGATAATTCTTCTGGGAGGGTTACAAATGCTTAGTAGGCAGACAGAAGCATAATCTGCCAGCTCCATATCTGCCTCATTCCACCTCCCCTTGTTTCCTGCATTAAATCCACAGGAGCTGTGAACCTACAACAGAGGCAGGAAGATTTCTTGCTACCTAGCACACGTTGTAGGAAGCTTATAGTACCCAATGGAAACCCTGATTCTGACCAAAACAACATCAATCACATAAATACAAGTTAGAAAGTGCATAAGAGATTTATATTTATTATTCTAGTAAATTTTCCTCCTCCTCTTAATGTCTTCTGGTGTGTGGTAATACACAATGCACCACAGCACATGATAGACTTAATAAGATCCTTATTTCTCCGTCTTTCAACTCCTTTATTTATCACCATGACCCAGACAAGGTGGTACCTGAGAAAAGCTGACACAGGCACTTACGCAGCCAAGGGCCAAATCCAGAACTGGTGCAAACCTCTTTGATTCGTAGTTAACCCAGCTATCTCAATATTCATTGCTTGTAATCCAGTCTCTCCAGTCAAAGCTGTGCAGCTGGTTTGTTTCCTTTAATGTGTGAGATAGACGGTTAGCAACTTCTAAAACGTTAACTCCTGTGTTCCTGATTTAAATTGCTGCATTAAATTGTCTACAATGAGACACTAGGTAAGATTTTCCAGTATAGCTAACAACTTGAAGAAGCTCTATATTGTTTTCTTTCCCAAAACTCAGCTTGAGGGATGAGAAGAACAATGATTTTCCTGATCTTCTGAAAATTCAACAACTTTAAAACGTCTGAAGCTGGCTGGTTGGAATTGCTATTCTTAATTTTTTAATTCACTTGACGTTCCTGTTGTCCAAGGAAATCTCCAAAATGCATAGGAGTAAGAAAGACAAGAGACAGAGTGAAGAGAACTTAGAAAAGCAAGAACACTATATTGTTCTGAAAATAGATTCAGAAATTAGATACCAAATAATATAATGTGGTTTTCTTTCAGCTGTGTAGAGGTTCTGAAGGAAAAATGAGAAGTGAAAATAGGGAGAATAAAGAAAGAGAGAGACAAAACTAGAAAAAGAAGAGGAGATATTGTCTGTGTATGTGTATGTGTTCGTGCAAAACTTTTCCACTAGAGGAGAGCTGTGTTGGTCTGGAATTCCAGTCCAAAGGAACGCTCCCATAAATTAACTCATTTTTGTTTTTTCAAACATCAGTTAGCCTCACCACAAGGTCTCGGTGCTGTGCCATTTCCAAACCACTTTGGGACTGTCAAACATAAATCATGGGGTGTGGAAGCAGTGGAGGCAGAGAGTTATGATCTGGGCACAAGGTGCAAATTGCTTAGAGTTAGCGCCAGATTTTTTTTTTTATTATTTTTTTTTTTCCCTTTTCACCACAAGAATTTTTTTTATATTATTCCTTTTCTTGTTCTTTTTATGCCTTTATTTCTCCCACTCTTTTCCTCACTGCCTCTTTTCCTTCTTTCCATTTTTTTTTCTTTTTTTTTTCTTTTTAATTATTACTGGAAGCAGGAAGAATTAGCAAGAAGAAATTAGAGTAGCATTTACTATAAAAAAGACCTCTACCAGAGTGCTGCTCCCAGGACAAAATCCATAGTAAGCTCTTACTCTGCCGAGGGAGTATTTTCCTCTCTTTTCTTTCTTACTTCCCTCCCCTTCCCTGCTTTATGTTTTCCAGCAATGATGGTGGTCTCAGGTTCACAAAGAGATCCAGCAACTGGAAGGATGCTAAATAAAAATTGCTTTTTAATACCAGTTAATGCTTCCCTGAACACGTGATTCCAGTGATCTAGGACGTGTTGGCTCTGATATTCACAGATGACTACAGGTGATTTTGTTTCCTTTTTTGGAAAGGGAAAAAGAGATATAGAACTTGATTATCAATGGTGTGATCTGCATAATTTTGACTGCTTCTACTTGCCTACTATAAGACAGTTCAAACCAAATCAAATAAAAACCCAAAAAAGTAGTCGTCAAAAATACATGACTGAGGTTGTACCCTTTTTCTCTCTCCAGTAATGATGCTGGATAACAGTGGGGAGAAGTAAACAGACCTCTTTGGACACCGAAGATACATCATCTAAACTGGAGTTCAGTAGAGTTGCCTTGACCTGCCTATTCCTGTAAATTTCTTCTTCAAAATAGTTTTGAGAAATGACAGCATTTGCATGTTAGGAAGTTCTCACAACTGCATTATTCCCTCCTGCTACTCCATGATCTGGTTTCAGTCACTCTGAGTGAGAGAAAAAAACAACAACGTTATCCTGGTTCTGTCACACTTCAGGTCGTTTGACATAAGTAAACCTGGAAACCAAAGCATGGATGTTCATCTTCCAATGACTGAAGCTTGGACTCCGGTCTTGCCAACTTTCTCACCAAAACAAGCCTCTTAGTTGCTGATGGATCTTCTGGCCTGTTTCAACTAGTTCCACAGAAAAGAGGATGTTTAAGGAAATATGTCTAAGGTCCACAGACAATATGATATAACTCTTTGTAGCTGCCTTCCTTCATAAACCCACCTACAGATTTATTTCCCTCTTACGTATTTATTTTAAAACAGCATTATCTAATACTCTTAAGTCTGTGGAGTGGGGATTTACTTTATTAATGTTCTTATTCCCCGCTTTGGGGATAAGGACCTTGACTTTGTTTTTAGAAGAGGACTATCTACACAACCAAAAGCTTAACTGGCTCCTCGCTTGGCTCCAGAACTACCCTATCGATAATGGCACAGATTAGTTCTTCCGCTGAGTCCAGAAGAGCCCAAGCTCTGAAGTGCAGACATGAAGAAATGCATGGACAAAGTGGACATCAGTTTGGCATGGGTTTTTCATTTCAGGCTTCTCAGTAACACCCCGCGTAAAATTTTCCAAGGAGTCAATTTGTAAATCTGTAAGTTGTAGTCAACAGCTGCCTCATTTGTGGTCCCAAGGGAAGGGGTTTTTTTGCACATCTTGTACTATGCAGGCCATGTAAAACACAATCATTCCTGAAAATAGCTGACCCTTTTTTGCAAAATCATGATTAGGTCAGTCACATTCTGTTTTCAGCAAAGTACTCTCAAACCGCCATTCCCTTCCAAAACTTCTGCCCTAGACCTTCCAGTGTTTTTATCTTGTGGGATCTGAGACAGCTTTAATGAAACATTTCTACACGAGATTTGTATTTTTTTTTTTCCGTTTCTCACTATCACATTTCTTTGAGAGTTGAATGCTGCATCCAAACTGAAATAAGATACATCCTGCATTTAGATGTGTTTGAATTAAGCATAGCCTGGCACGTGTTTTACACTTGCAACACATACAGCTCTGCTCTGCAGCCTTGCCCTCACGTGGTCTTCAATTTTGGATACTTGAAAAGCCAGCCAGTGAGGTTTTTATGTGCAAAGGAGTTGCAGGTCACAACGCTGAAGGCAGCCTGTGACAACCTTCGTGTGGCAGCATAAACTACAATCGACAAACTTTGGTGGGTCAACTGATTGCACTTTGAGGGGCTGAGAGGAAAATATTTAAGCTTTGGCTGTCAAGGAAGCCCAGTCCGTTGGAATGGTGCTGTTGTAAAAAGACTCGTTGTAGGTGATGTGTGGGGATTTCTTCTCCTAGTAAAAGGTAATCTAATAAAACCTGCCAACTTGTTTGCTTTCGCACTTGAGTGTCCCATGTTGAGAACTGTATCGAGTTGAAAGTGTATTGAGCGAAGAGTAAACAGCATTCTTCAGGAAGAAGTTCAGCTGGTTTAAGAGCACTTGGAGGTCTCAAAGGGAAAATATAAGGAGAGATTTGCATATAACAGATGGAATGTTGGATTTTTCATAACAACATTAAAAGTCTCAGTTAGACAGGGGCTGAGCCATGAAATTCAGATCCAGACTATCCATATCTACAAATTCATATGAGCTTTGAGCTCTGTGTTTTACTTGGTCTCTTATAGAGACATAGGATCCCACATAAAAATAAAGCACAATGTTTTACTTTGAATCTCCTGTCCCTCTGGGGAAAGCACTGGTGTTCGGCATTAGAAGTGTATGAGCTGAGGCCATGAAAATTCATCCTTAGTGTCCCGTTGTCAATACAAGGAGGATATCTTTACAACTGCTCTCTCAGAAGATGTATGAAAATAGAAAACGGGACAGGATCTACTCTTCCTATGGCATTCTTAATACATACTTGTCTTCCTCATGGTCAGGCATCACCCAGGATGGCAGTTCCTCAGCTGCCCGAACACTCCTCAAGCAATCTTGTTCTTCATGTTTACCAACCAGTTTGTACATTCTCAGATAGTCTTTGCCATTTTTGCCACATGCAAACATGCAAAGTTAACATCCTCTGTAATGCCCAAAACCTGCTCTGCAGAAGTGCTCTGTAATCACTTTCTGATCTTCTCATGTTCTGTACAGATGCTTGTTCTCCCCCACTTTATATTGGTCTTTCCTGAATAAAATCCTGTTTGTTTCTGAATAAATTACCACATTATGACAATTTTGTGTTGAGCTGTCCTTACTTAGTATTATGTAGAATCTTAATGTGCTTTCTATTCCAGTCTAAATCATTAACAACGATGATGATTCATCACCGCGCACTATTTACTGTCAGAATTTTCCCTTGCAGAACCCACTTAATATATATTTCCATTTGTACCTATTTTGTCAGTAGGTTTTCCAGTAATTTTTGCCTCTAACCCGTAGCAGCTTAATCTATACTATGTTTGCCTAGTTTATTTCTGAGAATGTCATACGAGACAGTGTTAAAAGCTCTAATAAAATCGATGTATGCATTGGCAGCTACTGCTCCTTCTGTAGCTACAAACTCATTACTGTCTGTAGAAAGTCATCAGGTTGCTGTGACATGTCAGCTTTTACTTCTTTGTGTCTTCTTTTTTTTCATGGTCTTTCTGATTTTGTCTAGCTGGGGATCTTTTTTTTTATGGAATGCTAAGTTTTATTTTAATCTTTTACCTTTTTATTTCTTTTTCTTCATGGACCACCTCCAAGAAGATTTTATCAGCAAATTTTCCGAGTGTCTTCACATGTGCTTTTATAAAAATCACTGTTCACACTACACTACTCTCCACCAGCTTTGAGATAAGAACTGAAAGAGTGGTGATGAAATCTTTAGAGGTATGAATGCTATTCTTTAGTTTTCAAAAAAATTTTCTTTTTAGCTTTAGAAAAAAAAATTTTTTCAAGGAATTAGCGTCTTCACAAACCAATCAAAAATGTGAGCACCTTTAATCACTCTGGGTTTTCATTCCAGATCTGTTTAAGGGTGATGGAACTTGCTTTTATTCTTGCACTGTTCTTCCTGTGTTGTCTACTGGAAAAATTGTCTTTATGCATTGCTGAACTCCCAGTTTCTGTGTTCGATCTCAAGGATTTTTATATTTTTTTTTTCTTACAGAAAAACTTGTATTGAAAGTATGCAGAGTATTACCAAGTCATAGATTTTGTGTATTCTTTCAACTCTTTTTTTTTGGGTTCACTCTAACAAGTTCCTTCCTCACCTTCAAATGGTCTTAATGTCAAATCAATTAAATCTTTGAGTTTATTATTATTATTATTATTAATCATGCAAGCCCACCATACACATTTTAACAACTGAATTTTCAAGCTCTGTAGACAATTAATGTTTATTATTGGAAGGCTGACTTTATGCTAGATGCTGCATGGAAAATAGTTGTTCTGCAATAAAGAAATTCATCACTGGGGCTCATTTCTTGGGGTGATACTTGTACTTCTGCTGCTTTTACATTTGTTTGTATAAATGTCACAGAGTTTTTGCTGCTTACCTTCTAAACAGCTGGCATGCTGCCTTCTTCACCGTCCAACACAGTATTGCAGATTTCCAGTTGCGACGATGATGAGCTGGGAGGGCATTAATTGCCTTCAGTTTCACCTTTTGATGATTAATTACTGATGCGGTCAGACCAGATGTCAAAGCTGAAGGGACACCTGCCCTCTCTCAGCAGTTAGCTATTTCAAATATTAGACTCTCCATCTCATGAATGGGGTCTTGTGTGCCTCTCTTGCTCCTTGCATGACTGATGGTCATGTAAATAACAGTAGTCCTGAAACAGATCTTCTTGTTGACTCTAGGGATAAACAGCTGCAGGCAGGTCATCAGACTTTGCGATGTAAGACGTGTGAAAGAGAGCATGGGAGAAAGTGGAAAAGGGGACAAAATCAGAGAAAAACAAAGACAAAGGAAAAGAGAAAATTAAGACCTTTTTTTCAAAGAGAAAGGGAAAGAAAAAGGAAGATTAAATAGTTCTTGAAGCACCAGCTTAACTTTCTCATGACTGAGATGTTCTGTCAGGCAATGCAAAGGCTGTCGATTTACAGCTGGGTGATGTTTTTTACTTCTCTTCTTCTCCAGACACTACAGATACAATTTGCCTATAGAATCCGTTCTTGATTTTTTTCTCAAACCTTTTTTCTCCAACAAGTCACAGTCCCGGATCTTTTTTTAACTGCAGAAGTCACGTGTCATCCTGTAGAGCTTGCTTGTTAAGACTGGACCTTATGGGATACACCCATGGGTGCTAAAGAAGCTGGCTGATTAAATTGCAAGGCAGCCCTTGATTATCTTTGAAAGTTTGTGGCAACCATGAGAGACTCACAAATATGTCTCAGTGCTGCCAGAAAAGCTAGAGTTTGAACAAGATGTCTTCCTGATATCTCTTCCAATGTGAATTATTCTATGATCCTAAGAATTCGGTAGAAAAAAATATTAAAAAACCACAGGTCCCCAAGACTTCTGAATTCTTTCTGAAATGGGAATGATTTTAACTGATTGAATTCAGAAGACAGGAAAGTAAATATAAGTTTGAGCTTCGATTTTTCATCAGAATATGTTTTCAGAAAGGTACATTTGAAGGAAAGGAACACTGATGGGTTATTTATTTTTATGTTTTTCCTGGAGAAAGCTATTCTCCTTTTTCCAGCAGCTCTTCTCAGAACACTCCATGCTGCCTTAACAACAACAACATGTCAAGGGTTTCCAGTTAGATCACTGCACACTAGACCAACAATTTATCTACTAAACAAAGATATAAAGGGAGAAGTACCAAATACATCTCAGGAGGAGTGACAGAATCAGCTAAAGGTCTTTAAATAGCTTTTCATTGTGCTTCTGCCTGTCCAAGAGAGATGGTGTTTTGAGGCCAGAAAGGAACATTCTGATAATTTAGTCTTGTCTTTTGCAAAAACTCCTTCCTTTCTGCTCTTCTTCTCTCAGCTCCCATTCCCCTCTCCCTACACATCTCTCCTTTGAACAGTTATTCCTTTCGAGGACACACCCAAGATTAGTTAATCGCCACCTCGCTCCACCAACATTTCATTATTCAAGCAAACCACACACATCCCCCATGTCAGCCTCAGTGGAAAGTCTTACCAAGGTGACCGTAGCCACACACAGGCCTTGAGCGCTCATACAATAACATCTCCATGCTTATTTTATTTGTTATCACGGGGCTGTGCTGGCTGGGGAAACCAACCACTGCCTCGCTTCATGGGACAGTGTTAGCTGTTGTTTGGAAAGACAGAATAGCCCGGGACTGGTGTTGCAAATGGAATTTATCACACACAGCTATTCCTCATGGCATCTTCCCAGGAAAAAAAAACAACCAAACCCAATGATATTTGTTCAAGTAATTCATTATTTGTATTGCAATTGGATCTGAAGGCCTTACGCAGGACTAGGGTCCCCTTTAGATAGGTGTTGTACAAACATCATGGAAGAAAGGGTCCTACTGTGAATAGCTTCATAATGAATATTGAAGGGGAATATTTAAAATGACAAAACTACTTAAACTTTTATAATCACGGCGATTGAAAATAGGAGAACTGGCTGAAGTTTAGAAACTGCTTCCTTCGTTTCTCCACTGCTAGCTCCAGGGCCAGTGGTTCATGGTACCAAACCCAGCATGTTATCTGCCTCATCTTCCCCTTTCATACAGGTATGAGTGTGAGTGTGCATGTTGGTGAGCGCATGTGAGCTGTGAAGAAATAGAACATACAGTGCCTGTTGCACTGTGCCAAACATGTAGATACATGTTTTGTGTTCTCTTTTATTTCATAGAACTGGCATGATAAACCAGAATATAATTCCGGGACAAATACTGCAGGTAATGCTCCCAGAAATATGTTCTTTTTAATCTGGAAGTAAATTATTTTATGGATAGATAAGTCCCCAGACAGATTTAGTTTGGGTTTGAGTTCCTGGTTCAGGCTCACAGTACCTGTTACAGTGAGCAAAATGCTATTTTTTCTAAAATGCAGCTGTTAAATGGGGATAATGGCACTTCTTTCATGCATCTTGACCGTTTACAATGATAACTTTTGGGATGGTGAGTATGTCAATCAGTGAACTTAGTCACTGGATCTTATTTTTATTAGGGTAAGAAAACAACTTCAAAAATATTCAGACCTAAAAAAAAAAAGATGTTAATAAATACTATTTTTTTTACAAGTTTGAGAATATTTAAATAAAAATATTTAGACAAACATTGTGATGAATGCCATAAGCATATTGTCTGTTTTCTTTTTTCATCAGTTCTAACTGTGATCTGTGCCCAGAGGTAAAAACACAACTTTTGGACTCAAGACTCGCTTCAAGTATAATGTTTATACTCATTTTAAAGGTAAGATCAGCTTCTGTGTCTGGAATATATTAGCAATTATCTAGTAATCTTCCAGAACTGGAAGACTGGAGGTATTGCCCAAAGAAAACGTGGAAACCCCATCATTGGAAGGTCAGGTTGGAATGGGCTTTGAGCAGCCTGATCTCATGAAAGATGTCCCCGTTCACAGCAGGGCGGTTGGACTAGATCATCTTTAAGGGTCACTTTCAATCCGAACTATTCTGTGATTTCAACTAGGGTCAAAAGGCAGTTAAATAACAGAAGAAAATGCAAGGCAATGAGAGAAAAGAAAAAAAAAAATTAATTGTTCTTATTTAAAGAAAGGGAAAATTAACCCCAGAGTATAAATCTTGAAGAAGGCTCCTCTTGGGGCTTGACAACTTTGGAGTAGCTCTTAAGAAAAGTTATTACAATGTGAACAGACTTTGCCCATCTGACTTCTAGTACCCAGTCCATGCCAATTGGCATGAGCTGGAGAGAAAGAGAAATTTGAGTCAGAGAAACACTTTATTTAACACACTACATTAAACGTGGTTTCCCTTGGACTGAGAAACTACACCATGAAATGTGTCATTCGATGAATCTTCTGCGATGAAAAACACGTGTAAGCCAGCAAAATGAACAGGGCTTTATGTATGATGGGTCATAAATTCTGCTTGTTTCTGCCCTTCAGGCAGGGGGAGTTTTCATCGCCGTGCTGCTCCTGTGGATGGAGCGGCTCTGATGAGAAGGAAAGCTTCACAGAAATGTGGCTACTTGGGTCAGAGGAACTTCTTAGTTTCTAATGCACTGTGTTGAGAGAGAAAGAAAAAGAAATCGGTGTCTGCCACCTTCCACCTGTGTTTAACAGCAGCTTTAGTAGAAGGGCTTCTCCAAACATCAATTCAGAGGTGATATATTCAGGTGAGACATTCAAAAGTATCAAATGCCTAAAAAATCATATAAATTCCATCCCCAGTAATTCAGAACCTTTCACCACTGTGCCTGTGCTTCCTTTGCTCTTCAAAGCACGTAACACTGTGCTCGGCTTTGCCTTACAAAGATTTCATGACTTATCCAAATGTTCAAGTAAGATATGAGCTGAGACAAAAATTTGTGTGTCCAGTTCCGGAGAATTCAGCACAGGAAGGACATAGACCTGTTGCAGCGGGTCCAGGGGAGGCCCCAAAGATGATCAGAGGACTGGAACATCTCTAGTTTGAGGACAGGCTGAGAGTTGAAGTTCAGCCTGAAGAAGAGAAGGCTCCAGGAAGACCTTATAACAGCCTTCCAATACCTAAAGGGGGCTACAGGAAGGATGAGGAGGGACTCTTTGTCAAGGAATGTAGTGGTAGGATGAGGGGTAATGGTTTTAAACTGAAAGAGGGGAGATTTAAATTAGATATTAGGAAGAGATTATTTGCTGTGAGGGTGGTGAGGCACTGGCCCAGGTTGCCCAGAGAAGCTGTGGATGGCCCATCCCTGGAAGTGTCCAAGACCAAGCTACACAGGGCTTTGAGTAACCTGGTCTTCTGGGAGGTGATTGGAACTCTCTGTGGCAGAATTATTGAAACTGGATAATCTTTAAGGTCCCTTCCAACCCAAACCACTATATATTCTACAATTCTATAGGACATATAGAAGCAACTAGGAGGACTGTAGTGGCTTATTTCCATAGAGACCACTGGTCCATGGTGTGCAGTCTAGGTCAACTAGGAGTCCTGCAGCTGCATGGTTCTGTTAACTTGCTAATTCATGTGACTGCTGGATCTTGACAGTGAGGTGACTTAATATAAAGTCATCCCACGAAAAATGAAATAGCTTCAATAGAATAAGGGTCCAGTCTTTGCTTAATCAGCTGAGAAAGCAATGGCTTCTTACCAAATATTTATGGTGGGAAATTTGAAAATATCCTTTTCCAGTCAGCATCCTGAAATGAAACAGAACTTTCTCATTAATTACAAACATTTTCCTCTTATAAATGTTGCTTATTAAAAAAAAAACACCCAAGAACAACAAAAAACCCAACCCACACTTAAAAATAAAAGTGTCTTTTTTTGAAGTTTCTTTGAATAGAAATTTTGTTATGCAGTATTATTTCTCACCAAGTTTTTTTAAGTCAAAGTGAAAGAAAAATCCATTCTTTAGCTTTCAAAGCTAGTTTTTGTGTGGATAATTACAGCTTAGATTAAGGAAAGCTAAGTTGTCGTCTATAAACCACCAACAGTCTTCCAAGTCATGGCAAGTGGTTAGCAGCTTGTCACTCATTTTTACTACCTCACTAGTATTTTTCGCAACTAAATGTAGATAATAAGGATGTCTTTCAGTCAAATAAAAATTCTGAACACTGACAGCACTATGAAAAATTTGAGATTCCTTGGGTGGAGAGTGGTATAACATTTGGCACACAGATAGACCCATATGTATGGACAAACACACACAGATGAACACATAAGTTCAATTTTGCCAGTAAGTGTTATTTAAGCAAAACTCACATTCACCTTGACCTTGAAAAAAGGACTGTCTTGCCTTCTTCCCGCAGTTCCTAACTCTCCAAAATTTTCAGTGAGGCTTATGTGCACACCTATTGGTGTAGCTATCCTGGGTTCCCATCTTTAGGCTCAAAAACAGTATTTAAATGTTCTTTTTGTCAGAAAATGATCCTATCAGCCCATTTCACGAGACTGTTTCAATGGTCACTAAGAAACATGAAACGCTTGGGAACAGGGGAGAAGTCAGAGGATGACAAGCATCTCATACCGACAGCTTTGTATTTCTAATATTCTGAGCATCTAGTTCAAAAGTTTTAACCTCACTTCTGCTGGACTGTCATAAGCTGGAGATCCCTTCTTTGAAATCATCAGGGTTGATGCAATAAGCCGATGGAAATGCCAGAAGAATTGAGGTGAGCACGTCCTAAGCAGCTGCTTGTTATCCATGCCTCTAACTTCATCCACGTTAAAAACCCTGCATGCTTGAAGCTCTTGTCAGACAAATGCAGATATGATTTCAGGTCTTCACTGTCTGGGTATGAGGCTGAGCTACAGACAGCAACATGACTTGCTTCTACCAAGCCTGGTGCCAAAAACTGCCTTCCCACTTCCTGATGTGCCAAGGTTCCTTTGTATTGGATGTCACGGCAATATAGAGCTTTCCCTTCATAACATGATTGATACACCCGCCTGGGGGATCCAACCTCTTGCAATCCGAGGCGGGGGGTACGCTAAGCCTGGCTGGAGACATGCAAAAGGGGGCTTCCTGTTCTGGTCTGGGCTGCATCCATTACACACAATGTGTCAGGAAAAGAGGAGAGGGTGTAAAAATACATAATGGAAGAATGAGAGAAGATCTTTCAGGCAACAGAGAACTCCTATAAAATAATTACAGATGATGTTTAAAGAAAACCTGGCTTCACACACAGCTATTTAACTGCCGTGGGAAGAATATGCCAACATGGGTGGTATACTGTAAAACCCTGTCTACGCTTAGATGTTTTCAACCAGAGTGAATTAAACAAGCCATTAATCTGACAGAGACTTTAAGTGGTCCACTGTGGCTCTGATCATCTCGATTGTCTCCTCAAGGATCAAACTGGAGAAGCTGGAAGGTAAAAACACACAGAGCAACACCTAGATTATATGCTAAGACTACCCTCATCTCCAAACCCTTTACAAATCACAGGGGAACATACAATATGTTCACTCTCCAGTGGAGGTTGAGAGAAATACCATTTAAATCCCAGCTACGTGAAAAGAAATGCACCAACACAAGGTGTTCATGGATATCTGCGCCTGGGAATCTGTTTGTGTATGAGAGGCCCCAAGGACTGACCAACCAATTAAACATGGGAGATGAATTTGAGATGTTTCAAAGGAGCTGAAGACAAGGGTTCATCGCTGCTAACTTCAAGTGTTTCAAATGCAGACCTTTAAGTCTAAGTTGGGAACTCTTTTATTAGAGTAAGCACCTCAGCTGAGTTAGTTAAAATATACCTGGTTTGGGAGGAGAACCATCCCACCTTAAGAGATACAGGCAAAAGAGACCTAAACTTGGAATTTTAGTACAGTTCTGAATCTCATTCTTTGGATAATCCACCTTTAGAACCTACACCTCCTCGCAATGCAATCGTCTGTTTGCCCTCGTGGCCCATTTTGTGTTGAGGTTGAGAATTTCTCATCGGACAGTTGTTGGGGTGCTCTAAAAATAAAAGACAGGAGGATAATCTCTGTCTTAAAGAAAGCTCATCCCCAGAAGAGTGTTTACATCCCTGGCTGAATTGAAATAGCCAAGAAGTCAGAAAAGTCCCATTGGAAAATTGAAACGTTTCATCATTAATGATATTTTCTAAACCAAACCAATCAGTTTAGATAAAATCCACATTTCCTGTCAGGAAAGTGTTTTAACAGAAATAGCTCCTGACCAACTCCATGAAAGAGAGCCCTCAAAAGGGAGCAGACACTCGAAAGGTAAAACCACAATTATTGCAACCTGGGCTCCTGATTTTTGCTGTTATTCAATGAAATCTGTAAAGTCCCTTTTCACAAAGTCAGAAGTGAGTTTAGCTAATCTGAAGCTTTATAATAGAAAAGCATGACCGATTTTTCTCTTCGTTTCAGATTTTCTTTTTATTTCTAAGCAGC